>CP092866.1:37683677-37838989 GCA_030710605.1 Cordylochernes scorpioides | reverse complement strand
CCCAAGAGGGTTGCTTGAGCGAGGAAGTTGGCGATGGCTTCAGCAGAACTTAGAGCCTGGGCGAAGCGACTGTTCAAGCGTTACCGAAGGAAACGTCTCAGCTGGCCCCCGTAGATGACGTTGCTGCCGTCATCTGTATAAATGAGAAGAGAGCGACATCTGGCTCGGAGGGAACGCCCGAGGTCCGACAGGGAAGGATAGCCGGAGCGGGCAGTGTCATCCTCAAATCTCCGTCTTAGAAAGTGGTTTGCTTTCTTGATGTATCCACCGCCGGACTCGGCGACGGCAGTCCCGAGTGACTATCTCCGCGACCAGATTTGTCTTGAACTCAGTCCAATGGTTCCAAAGCATCGGAGTTTGAAAAATTGCTAGGCCTTCCGAGGTTTATTCGATGTACGTTTACATTGGGTCGACGAACAGGTTTGATCGAACAGCTTTCCGATACATAGAATTCTCATAAGAACTGATTCTCCTACTTGGATCAGGACGGCACGGTGGTAGAGTTGGCGTAGTCGTTATTTTGGGATTAGGTAGGGCGGTCGCAGAAGCCTGAGAAAGTAGTATTCTATTCAGACTACGCGAGTCGACCCGGCTTCCGATAGTGGCAACCCTGGTGTGCTCCGGCGCAGCATCGAAGAAGGTGGCAGCGTCGACTAGGTCGGCTTGGTCCAGTAGCTCCGCGGGGACTTCTACCGAACCCGATGCCAGGTCCTTAGGCGACTCCTCGGAGATGTTCAGGTCACCAAGGATCCACACTCATTCTTCAAACGCTGCTGTGATGGTCTGCAGTTGGCGGCATCTTTCATCAGAAGCATGTGTGACGTGGGCGTTGGCACACGTCATGGAGACTCCCCGGACGGTGAGGTCGATGACAGCAACCTCGCCAGGCTATAGTATATGCTGCCGGTGAAAAAGGACTGCAGGCGCGAAGACTCAGGCGAGAGCTGATCCCACGGTGATCGTTGCGGGCACAGCGACAACGCTGTAGCCGTATCAGACGTTGTTCAAGGACATGACGTTCGTCTCCTACAGGAAGCAAATGGCGACTTGAAGAAAGCAGCATAACTGGATTCTCCGGTGAAGAGCGGCAATGTTTCGCGCATTCAGGGTCGTAATTTGGAAGCTCATTTAGTCTGCCTGGCAGAAGTTCTGGTACGCGACCAATTTTTATACAGGGTGTTACCTGTCTCCCTTGTAAGCGCTATGAGCGTGCTGGCTAGGATGACGATGGCCTTATTCGGCTCATTTTTGAATTTGGCGAGAAGCTTGTTCATTTAGCTATTATGGATAAAAGCCTGGAGGGGCTTATCTCTCTCCAGACACAAAGGCTTTATTTGGACAACGCCTTTGACCCCTTCTCATCTTGTTTGAGTACGTCCATCAATCTGTGTCATATTTGCGCTTCTTAAGTTGGAGGGACTTCTGGGGTGCAATAGGCTCTTCAGATGGAGGAAGACTAGGAATTTCCGACTCTTCATTCTGTTTAATTCCGCTATAAGGAGGCGAAGTGACTGCATAGATGAGGAAGAGATGTAATTATCGCGACCGTAGACGGAACTTAGAAGGACAGATACTTACTCCAAGCGCGCGCACTAGGACGCTCACCAGGCCGTTTCTCTGGAATTACCAATTTGTCCTTCTATATTCCAGTCCTTCGAAGGCATTTGACTCTTTTGTGACATAAAGACCAGCGCGCGCGTATCTCGTATGGCACATTAACTAAGAACCCCAGAACAATAAAAAAAAGTAACAATAGTTCCTTTCTAACCATAGAGACTGGGGTAAGCCACAACCATAAAATGTAGAGTCATTAGTTTCACCTACTATAACCAAAGCAAGCCACACAAATCAATGTGTAGAAACTGTAGCCTCACTTACTATAGCCAAGGGAGTGGAAGTAAGCCATGCCTATACACGCGTAGAGTCAGATAGCCTGATATTAATATGGGAAAGAAATTCAGTCACATCTATCAAAATGCAAAAGAAGCAGCCCCGCCTACTCTAATATTGTAGGAAGTAATCCACACTCATTTAAAACGTAAGAGACCCTACCTATCCTAATCATGGAGCAAGGAGTAAGCCATTCCTACATCTAACAATTCCCTCCTACTCGAATATTCGAGGAAGTAATTCACACCTGTCTATAATGTAAGGCCCCGCCTATTATAACCCCGAGCAAGGAGTAAACCATTCCCATCTAACAAGGCCCCGCCTACTCTAATATTGTAGGAAGTAATCCACACCCATTTAAAACGTAAGAGACCCTACCTATCCTAATTATGGAGCAAGGAGTAAGCCATTCCTACATCTAACAATTCCCTCCTACTCGAATATTCGAGGAAGTAATCCACACCTGTCTATAATGTAAGGGCCCGCCTATTATAACCCCGAGCAAGGAGTAAACCATTCCCATCTAACAATGTCCCGCCTACTCTAATATTGTAGGAAGTAATCCACACCCATATAAAACGTAAGAGACCCTATACCTATCCTAATTATGGAGCAAGGAGTAAGCCATTCCTACATCTAACAATTCCCTCCTTCTCGAATATTCGAGGAAGTAATCCACACCTGTCTATAATGTAAGGCCCCGCCTATTATAACCCCGAGCAAGGAGTAAGCCATTCCCATCTAACATGGCCCCGCCTACATGAACATTCGTGGAAGTATAATTCATTACATTTAAAATGTAAGAGGCCCCGCCTATTCTAATCATGAGCAAGGAGTAAGCCACGCCCATTTAACATTGCCCCGCCTACTATAACAGCGTAGGAGGTAACATCAATCATACAGCTGCGATGTTTACTGTAGCTAGAGAGTACAACCTACCGAACATGTAGGGCCAGCGATCCCGCGTGCCCAGCAACGACGGCAGCCCCAGCACCTGAGAGATGAGGATGGAGATGGTGATCACCAGCTGGTAGATGGTGCCGACGGCGCCCCGCAGGTGGAGCGGAGAAATCTCGGCGAGGTACATGGGCGCCAGGCCTGCGTTCAGTCCTGCACATCGCAATCTAGACATCACCTTCTTAATCACATTCATCACAACTGGGGATGATGTTGTTATGTTTTTGTGACACTTACATAGCTCTATTTGACAAGAACCTCTTCGTTTTATAATGAGATTTTGTATATTCCTTAAAAATACATAATTGTGAATGCACTACCAAATTACATATATAGAAAATGTGTGGAATTTTCATTTTGTAACCACATGAATGCTATTTTATATTTTCCCCTTATTTTGCACATGAACAGCGTATTTACGCAAATTTGGCCTTGAATACCTATTTCTTGATTTCTCAGGAAGCCTCTAGGACATAATTTTGATCGTTGAGGTACGGCCTGCACCACGCTGACGATTCTTGATTTATGAAGAAATTGTGTTAGCCAAATATTATGGAACAAGTTAAATATACGTTTAGTTGATTTTTGTTCCACTAGATAGAGCTTTGCCATCTAAAATGCTCATGTGAACAGTCAGGATGTAAGACATTTTTTCTTTTAATATCAATACCTGACATCTTTTTTCTTTTTTTTTTTTGCATGATTGCTATATAACCTATTAATTTTTTCGATATAAGAGCTAGTGTGTAGGCAAATAATGAAACTTCGTTTCTATAACGATTTATTTTTTAATCTTTAGCATACATGTACGGCTATAGAAGAGGTTCTGTAATATATTTGATATTTGCAATGTGTGGGAGTTGTGTGGAGGCAGCAATAAACCCCATTAATGTCAGCCCAGATGCCAGGAAGGATGGTGAGGGAGGTAATCTATTTAGGAAGGACAGGAAGGAACTGATTAGGGACAACTCTCGCCGAATATATGTAAATGGAATTATTCTAATTTGTCGTTTTTATATTGATTGGGCTATATTTCTCCAATTCTAGAGATAAATATATCATTATTACCAGATATATAAAAGGCATATGTAATGCCTAATTATTTTCAGCCATTCAATAATAAAAGATATAAAATGGTATCAAACCGAGTACATATTCCTGTTACACCGGTATACATGCTCGTTACACCTATAAATATGTCTGTTATAGCAATGGTTAGTGCTAGCCGTATTTGCATTTGGTTCGAAAACCAAGGGGAATACTAACTGTATATGTGTTGGGTCCGAAGACCATTCAATCATTTTCAAGGGGAATGCTAATTGTATATGTGTTGGGTCTGAAGACCAATCATTTTCAAAGGGAATGCTAACTGTATATGTGTTGGGTCTGAAGACCATTCAATCATTTTCAAGGGGGATGCTAACTGTATATGTGTTGGGTCTGAAGACCAATCAATCATTTTCAAAGGGAATGCTAACTGTATATGTGTTGGGTCTGAAGACCATTCAATCATTTTCAAGGGGAATGCTAACTTTATATGTGTTGGGTCTGAAGACCATTCAATCATTTTCAAGGGGAATGCTAACTGTATATGTGTTGGGTCTGAAGACCAATCATTTTCAAAGGGAATGCTAACTGTATATGTGTTGGGTCTGAAGACCATTCAATCATTTTCAAGGGGAATGCTAACTTTATATGTGTTGGGTCCGAAGACCATTCAATCATTTTCAAGGGGAATGCTAACTGTATATGTTACGATGCACTAGCGCGCCATCTGTTATAAAATTACAAAACTATTTTAGAGGCGTAATATTCTTTTTAAAATAAAACAATTTCTACTGTCCTTACTGCAATGGAAAAATTAAAGGGAGGGCCTGGCTCATCAGTGGTGAACCCTCCCAGCGGTTTCGCCAGTTTAATCTACCATACCGCTGTTATATTGCATTTTTGGAACTTCCTTTTATAGTGATACTGATGCTTGACTCTTTGAATGGGTATTTTAGATGAACTATGGACATAAGCTTTTAGGACAGCAGAATTACATATAATTATAAATATATAATATGCTTCGAGCAATCGCTCTTCCGCAAATATCAACTTGGGTCTTTTATTTGAACAATTATATTATACGATGCACTAGCGCGCCATCTGTTATCAAATTATAAAACTATTTAGAGGCGTAATATTCTTTTTAAAATAAAACAATTTATACTGTCCCTTAATTTTTCCATTGCAGTAAGGACAGTATAAATTGCTTTATTTTAAAAAGAATATTACACCTCTAAAATAGTTTTGTAATTTTATAACTGTATATGTGTTGGGTCTGTAGACCATTCAATCATTTTCAAGGGGAATGCTAACTGTATATGTGTTGGGTCTGAAGACCATTCAATCATTTTCAAGGGGAATGCTAACTGTATATGTGTTGGGTCTGAAGACCATTCAATAATTTTCAAGGGGAATGCTAACTGTATATGTGTTGGGTCCGAAGACCATTCCACCCTTGTCAAGGGGAGTGCTAACTGTATATGTGTTGGGTTCGAAGACAATTTCATAGTTTTTGAAAAGGAGTATTAACTATATATTTGTTTTTTTTTTGCTTATCCCTAGTACACGTGGTACAGGCCATGATAATCATGGTGGGTAGTTAGCGACTGCTTTTTACTGTAAGCGCACCACATGTCTACACATGTGAAAAGCAGTTCGACTTTGCACTTACAAATATATATATATATATAAAGTTTTACACAAATAAATTTACTGGCAATGCGTTTCTTTTAAATATCATCAAATATTATCTCTACAGACCTTACTGCAATGATATGATTTATTGAATGAGAGGGCTTGGCTCATCAGTAGTGAACCCTCTCAGCGGTTTCGCCAAATATATATATGTGATGAGTGATCCTGTCGACTCATGTAATGAGATGAGAGAATTCCAGTAGCTTTTGTAGAGATCCTGTCGACTCATGTAATAAGAGATCTCCTGTCGACTCACTGTAATAATTTGTTGAGTTTGATGTCGACTACTGAAATGATATTTGAAGTCCTGGTAGCTCTTGTTGTACTGTGTTGACCGAGAGGAACAGTCAGGATGTAGAGTTTTCCAGTACCTCTCTGCACCTTGGAAGACCTTTAAAAGTTCTCACAAAATACAGGCAGTCGTGGTCGAGGCAGAGTGGAAAGCTGGGGATATCCACACAAAAAACGAAGACACAGTTGCACTAAGAAAGTCCCGTAACAGATAAAAGTTGAGCTAAGGAGCGAAAAGATGGAGATAGACGAGTTCTTCCTAACTACATGTTGGATGAGATCGACATAACATACGACCGACGCGGCTTGCACTAAGGGTGAACTAAACTAAACTGAACTGAACTGTCAAGTCCCTGTAAAAGTGATGTATTTATAGTTTAAAAGACGGGGGGGGGGGGGGACCTTATGTGACAGGGGCGTTTGAGAAAGGGCGCCTTTACCTGTCCAGGTGTGAGAGGGGTCTCTGCATTCCACCACATGTGACAGTGTGGGTGGCCTGTCGTGGGAACTGTGAATCTACCTGATTTATGACTCCCATCTTTAGACTCTGTTGTTTTGGTAATATTATGCTCGATCCCTGCTTTAGCTCAACTCTTAAATCTATTACAGATTTTATTTATTTATCCACTTTGTACAAATAACATTACATAGGTGATGCAATGACACAGATTAATCATGCGCATAATTATTTATAGATGTGTTTCTATATACAACATGACAATCTTATTACAAGTTAAATAGACAGTATGGGGTTGTTGGTTTAAATTACCATAGATGGGCCCCGGGAGTGAAAGGGTTTATCCGGGTTTAGGCGGGTAAAGCCTCTCTAACACAGGTAAGTAATTAAAATTTCTTTTAATTAATTTAAACTGTGAGGGTTAAAAAGGGCTATAACAAGATGATATTTGTTGGATATATAAAAGTGAAATAAAAATGACATTGTGTTTGATTAACAAAAAAGATGATTAAAATAAAATGATGACATAAAAATTCACACATTCTAAGAGAATATTGGTGGGCGTTGGACAGGGTTAGTAGTTAAAGAATAAGCAATTGTGAGATTTACACATGCAATCAAATACTTAGGTCCAGGTGCAAAGCGAGGATATGGACTTGAGCGTCTTCCTAGGCAATGTTTCACCTGTGATCCTGTATAGGGTAACAGTGCTTTGTCACAATTGTAGTGTTATTGGGTTGAAAAGTTGTTGAAGAATATGTAATTGTTAGAAGTGCTCATGTAAACCAAATACTCAGATCCAGGTGCAAAGCGAGGATATAGACTTGAGCTGTCTTCCTTGGCAATGTTTCACTTGCGATCCTATATAAGGGTTACAGTGTTTTGTCACAATTTTAGGATTATTGGGTTAAAAGTTGTTGAAGAAAAGTTGCTTATTAATATGATTGAGAAAGGAGTGAAATAGAGCCATGCGATAAGTAGAATTGTAGCGACAGTAGGTGATCTGACTTGACTCGAAATCAAAGGTTGAATGTGGTCCGCTAGAGCTGAAAAAAAAATTGAAAGTTGAAAAAAGTGAACGCTTTGTGTATGCGTTGGTGATTTGCTCTGCGGATGAAATGAAATAAACTCTTGAAGCTTGTTCAGACCAGAAGTTTGGATTTGTAAGTCTGGGGAACTGTGTTCAAGGCGTTTGTTGAATTACGAAATCAAAAAATAAATTGTCAAGCAGTGCTGTCGTTTTTCTACATTGACGTGACGCAATGACTGAAAAGATAGTGATGAAAAATATAGGGAATTGGTTAAAGCATATGATTGTTGAAAACGATTGTTGTAGATGCCCGATAGTGGATGATAAACTTTGTCAGATAATAAAGGTATTTAAACAAATAAAATATAGTGAATAGAAATATAGAAATATGATTGCGGGTACAAAAAGTGTAAGTGGACAAAATTAAACCTGTAATATATAAAATATATAATAAATAATAAAATAAAAATAATTTGTGAAACAATTAGATGTTTTACAATACTAAAATAATATCATGAAAAATAAAAGTAAATTTGATTAAAGGTTTTTTTTTTAAATGTTGGATTAAAAAATGTGTTTATATAATTGAAAGGTAAAAATTAATATAATTATCAAGATTTTATACAAAATTTATAATATAATTGAAGGTTATTAATGATTGGATAAATTTTAAGTAGTGTAAAATTGAACAAAAATTGTCTCTTTTGACGAAAAGTTACAGTTGTGGTGTGTGACTAGATTATATCCCTTTGGTAACATCGGTGTTTCTATGACTCTGAAACTGGGAATACGTGAAATGATCTTTTCGTTTGTCCTCAATGCTGGTATGTAGAGAATGATTTCTCTTTCGCGTTAAAAAGTCTATATAAGACTTAACCAAATTGTTTTAATTGGTGTTATCAATTAACATGTAAAATGTTTAAAGTATGTTGTGTTGTGATATCTCGTTGGTGAGATTTGTGAGATTCTCGAGGAAATCTAAATGAGTAGTGTGACACATGTGTTCAAAATGGCGTCATGAAGCTAGCGGTCAAGATGACTGCTTGAGGGGGGAGAGAAGATATTCTCCTTTTGTTGAGTTGGCAATTTTCTGCTATAATTGAAAGATATGATTTTCTCGGTGTTTGTAGTTGTTGTGTTTCGAAGTTAGTTTAGAAAAAATATTATTCAGTGTTTTGTCAGGTTTAGATGTGTGGTGAAAGTTCGACTTTCAACGTGGACACGCTTTGAGTTGAGATGTGGTGTCACAGGCATGAAGGCGTCTTTGGCCTGAAAAGTGAAAAAGTTTTGTGGTGTGGCACTGTGACACGAAGTGAGAAATGTGAATGAAAAGGTGTCACGTGAAGTCTTAGTTTGGTACAAATCTAACCTGTTAACCATGAATAACAAATTTAATAAAGTCATGGGTGGTTGTTGTATGAAACACATCGAGAGAATATTTGACTGTTAGTGGATTTGGCAAGTTTAATGTGAAATTATTTTATTGTGGCGACGATATAGAGCTAAGTGGAGCTCGAAATTGGATTTGTGTGTTGAGTCGTGCACTAAAAATTGTTGCCAATTGGATAAAGTGATGTGTGAGTGTTGTAACGTTTGTTGAGAGAGATTTGTATAACGAATCAAAAGTTTTACGAAGGAGCATCTTTGAGAGAGAGAGAGAGATTTGTTGATGATTAAATATGCATGTAAAAGGAAAGATGAGGGAGTGTATTTATCCTCGAATATTAACGATTGTAATCGTTTTGGAAGGCTGTGATTAAATTATATTTAAAATTTGAATATACTTTTTAAATCGTTGATTATGTTAGTTAAAATGATTCTTATAAAAGGGCAATGTCGTGAGAGTTACACATAATTTGAATTGGACGCTTACTTAAAATGGTGAACATTACCAAATTTTAAGAATTGATAAAGATATTGGTCTTTTGGTATAAAGATAACTAATAAGTAAAACAAAAATAAGTTGAGAATTATGATGAATGAGATTTTTTAAAAATAAAAATAATGAATTTTTTTTTCAAGTCGTAGCTTTGGATAATGCCATTTTAGGTAAATTTAGGAAAGGCATGTAAGATTAGTAAATTAGTAAAAATGCGTGATGGGCGAATTTTTTTTTAAAGTAAAATTAAGAGTAATAACTTGAAATTTATAATCTGATTAAAAATTAAAGTAAATTTGATCAATGAAAATGTGAAAGTTTTAAAAATTGAATTAAAAAATGGTATAAAAAAGGTAAAAATTGATTTTAAAATGCTTAAAGTGAAAATATAAATACAAAATTTATAGGGAATCAAGTTTTGAACTTGAGGATAAAGTTAAGGTAGGTTTTTTAAAAAACTTACAGTTGTGTGAAAGTTCAGTCAGGAAACTTGGTCTTGGCTTGTATTCCTGCTGACGTTGAAGACGCTCCATGTAGAGCTTGTAGACGCTTGTAGCTTCTGTGAAGTTGATTGTGGCTTGTTGCCTTGAGCATTGTCTCGACGATGTCAAGTCGAAGGTGTGGAACTTGTCACAGGGTTTGGGTACATCGCTGCTCGGTTTCCATGTCGTGTGGGAAGTTCGGCTGTGTCGTTGGGGTGGTCAGACAGCTTGCTCCCGACGTTGGCGATCGGTTAGCGGGTATGCGGAAGTCCGTTGGGGCGGCGTTTCTTCCGTAAATATCGTCTCTTGTTGGGGGGAGAGATTGCTTGGTTGTTTCGTTGGACTGGCGGGTTTGTTCCTCCATCTTTGCTCTTTCTCGCTTCCTATCTGAACAGTCTTCTTACCTTCTTCGTTGTGCCATTCTTCGTTTTGGTAATCCTGTCGGCTTATCTGTGATGAGTGATCCTGTCGACTCATGTAATGAGATGAGAGAATTCCAGTAGCTTTTGTAGAGATCCTGTCGACTCATGTAATAAGAGATCTCCTGTCGACTCACTGTAATAATTTGTTGAGTTTGATGTCGACTACTGAAATGATATTTGAAGTCCTGGTAGCTCTTGTTGTACTGTGTTGACCGAGAGGAACAGTCAGGATGTAGAGTTTTCCAGTACCTCTCTGCACCTTGGAAGACCTTTAAAAGTTCTCACAAAATACAGGCAGTCGTGGTCGAGGCAGAGTGGAAAGCTGGGGATATCCACACAAAAAACGAAGACACAGTTGCACTAAGAAAGTCCCGTAACAGATAAAAGTTGAGCTAAGGAGCGAAAAGATGGAGATAGACGAGTTCTTCCTAACTACATGTTGGATGAGATCGACATAACATACGACCGACGCGGCTTGCACTAAGGGTGAACTAAACTAAACTGAACTGAACTGTCAAGTCCCTGTAAAAGTGATGTATTTATAGTTTAAAAGACGGGGGGGGGGGGGGGGGACCTTATGTGACAGGGGCGTTTGAGAAAGGGCGCCTTTACCTGTCCAGGTGTGAGAGGGGTCTCTGCATTCCACCACATGTGACAGTGTGGGTGGCCTGTCGTGGGAACTGTGAATCTACCTGATTTATGACTCCCATCTTTAGACTCTGTTGTTTTGGTAATATTATGCTCGATCCCTGCTTTAGCTCAACACTTAAATCTATTACAGATTTTATTTATTTATCCACTTTGTACAAATAACATTACATAGGTGATGCAATGACACAGATTAATCATGCGCATAATTATTTATAGATGTGTTTCTATATACAACATGACAATCTTATTACAAGTTATATAGACAGTATGGGGTTGTTGGTTTAAATTACCATATATATATATTTGTGATGGGCCTGAAGAGCCTTCAATCCTAGTAATGAGCAGTGCTAACCGTATAGGTATTGAATCCGAAGGCCATTACAACCTTATCAAGAGGAGTGACTTTCCTTTAAACAAAAACACATCGAATATATATAGTTGGGAGTGTATAGACAAGATAATTTACAGTACAGTAGGGTAAATAGAGGTGTACAGAGAGTACAGAGTACAGTAGTGTGGATAGAAGTATACAGAGTACAGAACAGTAGTGAAGTTACCAGCATTGACTCCTATGACGAAGCGCCCAAGCACCATCATCTCGTAGGACCGGGCCGTGCGAGCCAGCCCCATCAGTCCCGCGGCCACGAAGACCAGCACGCAGCCAAGTAGAAGTCCACCTCGGCGGCCCGCCCGCTCGGCGACGTAGGCCGTAGCTCCAGCGCCCACCACGCCCCCCACACAGAAGACGGCCACCAGGATGGAGAAGATGAAGGTGACGGTGCTATGGGGGGCCGGCTCCTCGAACCGCACCGAGTACGTGGCGTTGATGAACTCCTCCACCAGCTGCCGCACACCACGTGCTGCTGAGGCATCAATGTTATCTTACTTCTAAGAAGGGACAAAAGCTAACGGCGATGAGTTCCTTATTACCGAGATATAAGCTTGGCGAGCTTTCAGACACTAACGTCCTTCAACAGGTTGTAATACAAATCTTACAAGAGAAGGAATCGCCAGGCATCATCTTGAAGAAGGAATAAATCTTACTTGGGTGACACACAGAGATTTCTAGTAGGATTTTAAATGATCCATCTTTTTTTTTTTAGCTTTTTGTCTTGGCTTTTGAGCCCTGTTTGGTTACTTGCACTCGCTGGTGAGGTTAGGCTTTTGCAAGAATCGGGGGCCATTGGAACATTTTTTTCTTAAATCAGAAAAAGTGCCCAATGCGGGAATCGATCCCGGGTCATAGCGGCCGAAAACCAACGGTTTAGACCATCCTTCCAACGACCCCCGAACACATTCTTCAGACCTAGTATATAGGTAATACCTCACTCAACTGATTATGGTAGATCATTGGCGCGTTGAAATAATTACAGAATTGATGATGGATATTTATGAATCATAAACACGAACTTACTTTACTCTTGTCCAAGAAGAAGATAAACTAATGGAAACATTACAAAGAAAATATGCTAGAACACCTTTAATATAAATATTCAGAATTTTTAGAACAATTCAAAACAATTTTAAAAGAATTTCTGAGTTATGGGGAAAATCTGTAGATTACGGCTGTTTGGTGGAATTTAAATAAGTTTTATGGAAATTTCCAAATTTACATTTCCTCTACCACAAAGGGAGAAAGTAGAATTGATATCAAATATTCTCTGTAGTTTAATTATTTAACTTTATTGAATCTATTATTTTTAAACTATTTTATTAAAATGGAGAAATCCATTCTGAAGACCTTAAATAATAAAGTTTCCTTTTCGATCAATATTGTTTATTTTAAACATCCAAATATTTCGACAAGGCAGTTCGCTCAACTTCCTTTAGGATTCAAACTTTGCAAACAAATAATCCACGTAATGCACGAGTTTCTGAAGGACTAAACTATTTTAATAAATTATTTACAAGGCAATAATGTGTCATATATACATAGGAAATGGAAGCAATATTGCCACGTGGAAAATTAGGGAGGACCAATTTCGGCATGAGACAATTTTGAGATTTATAAACTATGGGAAATGAGACTAAGACGTCTTTGGAGAATAAAGTCGATGGTCACATGATATCTCTATGGTAACTAAGTAATTGTGGAGAATAGAGATTGTGTGGTGAGTGGTTTATGTGAGGGAGCCAGAATAGATGGACTTCAATTAGGAAATGGAGAGAAGTTTCGACCACAGCCTATCTCCCAGCGTCTTCAGGCCTTAGTTATCTAATGGAAATATTCTTTGTGTGTTGACTTCTGGGTGTCAGTGAACAGTAACTCTGGTATGTTATTGGTATAATCGAAGAAATATCTTCAGGTATTTCTTAAAACAGAGACAGTAAACTGTTGGGTGAAGCTTCTCTTTTATTGGTTGGAAAAGGTGCAAGTTTTTCAGCACGGCACTCTTCTACCGGCTAGAGTGACATAACGCTAACAAGACGGAGGGAATACCATTTTATACGAAGAATAACCATCTAGATAGAGAGAGAGAAAGAGAGTACCAAAAAAAAAAAAAAAGACAGAAGGTTGTTAGGCATAGAGGGTCTTTTTATTGGCGTAAAAAAAGGTGTAAGTTTCCGTCTTATTGTCTAGTATAAAAGAATCATACTCGAAAGCTTGCACCAATTTACACCAATAAAAAGATAACGCTTCGCCCAACACCATATTGTCCCTATATATATTATAGTTGTATGATATTTGTTGTATGTGAATATGGGGATAAAATATTCTCCTTAAACACATTTCCTTAGATTGCTAACTACCCGGGTTATCTTGTGAGATAGAAGTCTGTCTTGCTTGCCTTAGTGAACCAGTTAACCAAGTGTCAGATTTATGTTTTGGTAGGTTAAACACTACTCTTGAATGAAGACAGAACGAAAAGTGAGGACGCCCGAATTTGCTGTAGTTAGAAATCTGGGAAGTTGTAGAGAACATATCTACAGTCAGTTTATTATCTTGACAACGTAGACGGTTGGTTCTAAAACTTGTTTGATAGGTCGGCCCGAACTTTCCCCCAAATGTTCGCTCACATAATAGGGCCGATAGAATCACCATGTTGAAAAATATTTTGCTCAGAAGGGATATTCAAACATTTCTTTAGATTTTATTTCTTCTTTCATCTTTTATATAAAGGACGTCTATATGCCGTAACTAAATATATATAGTCTACGAGCTAACTATTGTAGATGCACGTCAGTCTATAAACAATTTTACGTATATTAAAACACACAAACATAAATAATACAATATAATGCGGCTTATGATTGTAGAACGAAATTAGAAAATTATCCCGCATGTGTTTCTTTTGAACGAAAAATTGAAATTTATTTTAAGGAGAAATAACGATTATTTCTAACCTTAGGGATGAAGCATGAAAGGATGAATTGTGAAGAGTAATGATAAATTCCCATCCCTGGTCACTTTACTTTTTCGTTTATCATTATTCTTCACAATTCATCCTTTCATACTTCATCCATAAGGTTAGAAATGATCGTTATTTTTCCCTAAATTAAATTTCGATTTTTCGTTCAAAAGAAACACATGCGGGATAGTTTTCAAATGTCATTCTACAAACATATATATAATTAAGGTATATATATATTTCTCTAATATATATCAACAATAAATATCTACAATTAATCTTTCAAGCGATTATCCACATATTTACGAAGATTGAATGCCAGAATATATAAAAATATTTTCAGACGATTCCAGAGAGTGAAAAAAAAGAACAAATTTTAATTTATTCAAATCATTTACTATATCAATATTTTCATTAAAAAAAGCAATTTCCGATAAAATCTCGATCAGAAGTTTTATCACTTTTTAATAAGCCTTCAGGAAAAACTCCATAACTACCTTGATGACAGTTTATAATTAACTTAAGACTATTTTTAGGGATCTTTTTGTTCGTTATTCTTCTGCAATTAAAATAAAAATGGAATCTTTTAAGGACTTCGTCTAATGGAAATCTAAATATAGACTCTTTATCTCTTGTTGGAAAAATGTTATTTAATATTTTTCATTTTGTGTAATAATTATATAATGGTTGGATAATATATTTAATACAAAGCAATGACGCGACATCTTTATATATATATAACAAATATATAATATATATAGATAATATATTCAGATACATTATTTTCCAAAACACACAGCGTGCGTTTTCATAAACACCAATATTTAGACTGGACAGTTCGCCCATCTTCTGTAATTCAAACCTTGTAAACAAATCATCCACGTAATGCACGAGTTTCTACAGGACTAAAATATATTTGATAAGTTCTTTGTGTAAAATATTTTTTACTTTCAATCTCTTCCCATAACCTTTCTTTTTTAGTAAAATAAAGATCAACTCTCCCTTCAAAATAGACGCAAAAACTAAGCGCCATTTATTGACTGACTCCAAAATAGATTCCAAGATCTCAAATTAAGAGAGTAGTAGTTAATACTATATCAGATTTCTGATATTTCAAGTCTTTTATGTTTACAGACAACATCAACACATTTCCAACTTACAATCATCATGACTGGGTGAAGTAGAATACATCTGCCATTATCATTAAGACTGGGAGCACTACTCGGTAGCAGGCCGACTTAGCTACAAAAATATGGCCACCTCTGAGGAACAGATGCTATGTGCAGCTGCTCCTAACAACAAGTTACAACAAGTTTAAGAGGTGAAGATATCAGGCTTCCAGGGATAAGTTTATTTTTAAAAGTTTTAGTTCGGGCATGATAACCCTTCTACAGTGGAAACATAATATTACAAATCTCTCTCTCTCACCGATAGAACACGAGTGGGACACTTGTAAACTGAGAGACGAGATATCAAATAAATTTAAAACATGAGAAGTAAGTTTACATAGATTCATTTATTTTTAATTTATTTATTCAAACAAAACTCGGCGAAAATTTTTTTCACCTTATTAGGGCCGTGAAGCAAATATTTTTGGCTTGAAAGCTCGTAATCAAAGTTTTATCAAAATACCCTTATGGAAAAACAGAGGAAATTTGGTTCACAATTGGTTATCTCGTATGTCTTCAATAAAAATCACTGAGTTATTGTCTGAATCCCAATATACATTTAAATAGATACAACTTCATTTAGTTTTTTGTTCATGAGTGTAACTAAACGAATGGTAATAAGTTTAATTCTCGCGTTTTGAATACTATCAATGATTGGTGTTGATTTTTTTCATAAACTATATTCACTTTCAATAGAAGAGGCGCAGCTAAACGAAATTAGAATGTTAGAAGCCCCTCTTTTATGGAGAATATGCGCTATGGATTGCGACATTTAAAAAATATATATATTCACAGTTATAAATTATAAACAATAGTATTAAGAGCTGGTCCATATCTTTCTAGTTGTTGTTTATAGAAATTGAAGAAGAACTTGCTTTTGAGGACTAGTCATATGCGTTGCATTAAAAATAAAGAAACGTATTTTGCCTTTTAATTTTTAGTTTATAATATATCAACCTTTTGTGTGAAACTGATAATTATCTTAAATATATAGATAAATTAAACAATGTTCATAATATACAATGATGTGTTTGAAGTCAGCTATTTGGAAAGATAGAATAGATACCGGTTTACAGTTGGAGAAATGTTATCCAAATCATGTATATAGACATCTCATAGAACAATGTTGTATTTGAAACTCAATCAAAGATAAGATGATCTAAAAGAGAGAAAGGAAGACTTACCGCCTGAGGAGCATTCACCACCCCCGTGTTGTAGCCGTGTTGGAAGGCTGATCCCACAGCACCGGCTACGATGGCAAACACGAGGTTCTTCGTGACACCCTGCGCAGACGGCATTGTCTGTACTGGATACACACAGTGGTTGCTGGGAGGCCAATTGTCAAAGATATTTAGACATCAAATCTAAATAACAAACTATAAATCAAAGCAATATCAGTGGTTGGTATCTACAATAAAACCTGTGTATAAAGAGGAACTCTCGTTAAATAGAAACCTGTTGTTTTTGCGGTAACAAGGTTCATTGATTAGCATATATATTATATAATCTAAAATGCAATTATTTTATTTTTTAAAAACATATATTTCATTTTCATTCATTGACTGTTCTACATTTTTGACCATAGATTTAGAACATAACACTTAAAATATTGTTGTAAATATGTATAGCTAACCTACCTATTTTTTAAAATCACGAATATAGAATTCATTTTATAATTCTATATTACTGTGATGAATAATTTTATGTGTAATTTTCTTCAAGTAATTCAAAATAAAAACTACTTGATAAGTAAATAATTTATTTCCTATTTTGACGACTATACACCTTCAATTCTCTATCTTTTTCAACAACAAAACAAAATATTCCTAACACATATATATACTACTAGCGAACCCGGCCACGCGTTGCTGTGGCTAAATTGTAATATGTTGAATTAACATTATACTAAACTATTCAGTACAGTAAAGTTAATATTCACGTATAAAGATAAAAATGTTTTAGCCGATCTAAAGCCCTACGGGTTTGAGAATGGAACGTTACGTTAAAAATTGAAAGTGATTTATATATATATAGATAATAGAGCCCTTTATTGTAATCATTGATTATAATCACTGCATTAATAAATGTCAGTCTTCCCAGTATTCTTTTACCTATGTATGGAAATTTTGGTTTGAATTAGTGAACTACTGCGAAGTTGTAGACGAATGACCCGGGCAACGCCCGGGTTTACACGATTAAATGTATATTACATATGGAAGAGATGGACGTAGTTCCCGGAGGGCACCCGCGAGGTCACTCTGCCCCCGCGCAACTGTCCAACCGGGAGCGCCCCGCGCCGTCAAAATCGTAACGCGTTCTAGAGGGCGCTGCTCGGCCGTCAGCCGGGAGATCTCATTTACCCGGCGGGGGGGGGGGCAGGGAAGTCACGTGCTGCGCCGGCAGCCAATCGTCGCGCGCCGCCATCGCCCGTCTGCCGCGAGAGGGGCGTTGATTGCGAGTGAATTTACGTTTTATTGTAAATAAAAATGCAACGAAAGGTTATTTCTAAAGAGTAATTAGCCATAAACCATCCCTGTAGTATACTAAACATCTTCCCAAAGTTTCATCACGATTGGTTGAGCGATGTAGAAGATTATCACTCACGGACGGACCAACGGACCAACCGACCAACGGACCAACAAACATCCATTTTTATATATATAGATATATTTACTATAGTATACCACATTCTTTATTTATTAATCAACCAGGAGCGATTTGAAATATTTGCGCCTATTACAGAGGAAACAAACAAAATAACAAACAAATTAAAACTTAAAATTAAATATTTACAAAATTACATGTATTTAATCGACAGAATTCATATAATTTATATAGACAAGGTGGCTGATGTAAGAGAGTTAAATGATTTAGATCAGGGAACAATCGATGTCTCACTTCTGCAAAGTTCGGACAGTGGTAGATAAGGTGAAGAGAAGTTTGTTCAGTTTCTCCGCAGGAACAATTGTAAAATATACGATAGTATATGTATATATGTGGTGATGCACAGTCGTGCGGACACATACAAAAGGCAGGAGTACGGACCACCAAGATGTAGGCGAGTGAGAAGTCCGTTTTTATGACTGAGGTGGAGACAGCGTTGGAGAAATCTGGCTGCTTACTATTGATTCTAGGGGGGTTTATAGTCACCCCTCCCCCGAGAGGATAGCTAATTAAACCCTGTATACAAGAATTTACTGAGGCTGATTTAACAAACTTGCTATAAGAAGGAAAATTCTGATTCAGACAACGTGAATTGTCGATTTTTAACTTCTTTCAATTTGGAATCTCCCTCTTTTATACAATATCACTGGTCATTTTTATTGAATGCTTCATGGTAATATGCATGTTTTCTTAATACAAGATAGTTATAAAATGATGATAATAATAATATCTTAATGCGCTTTCACTATACATCATTATTTTTATTAGTACTCTCTATAAAGATAATATTATCTCACAATTGAAAAAAAAAGTTTATTTTTCGTTAGAACATCCTCACAAGGGCCACACATTAATTTACATTACATAGCGTATGTTGGAAATGGAATTATTATTTGTATATTTACACAATAGCTTATTTAAAGACAAATTTTATCATAAAGTAATATTGATTGTTTATTGATCTCTTTCTCAATAATAGCATGTGTTCCTTTCCCGCTGGAGCTCCGCACAGTTTGCAAACACATGGGTCTTCAGCCTGATGGAAGTTTTGCAGATTAGATGATGTAATCTATGGTAGGTGTATATTTCAATAATTTTTTTATGTGTTTGTTATTTTGATTTACTGTATTACAAGATGATATTTCAAATGTTGAACCAGTTTGGTAGTTTGAAGTAAGGAATATATGTTGTTTTTCTTTGATTGATTTTTCACATATTCGTATTTCTCTTCTAAAATTAATTCAGTATTGTTTTTTCTAAGAATTCACAAAACGGAGTTCACCTCCAGCATGTCTACAATACCATTTATATACGGCGTTCCAAAGATCCAAAAACCTTCTCTGTTCCTCTCAGACCAATTATCACATATGGCTTATCCCCAGCTTACCCACTTTCCAAATTCCTCACATCTCATCTCTTCCCTTTAATCCAGGAACATTGACTCCATATCCAGCACACCTTCCTTTCTAACAAAACTTTCTAACCTCACCTCTTCTAACAACTCAGTTATGTATTCCTTCGATGTCACCTCCTTACACTTCAGTCTTCCCCATTCCCTTATATCAAACAGTTTATACAGTATCTTATCAAACATAAACACCTCCCAGGGAATTTCAAACCGAATCATAAAACTCTGAAACTTATGCCTCCAAATAAATACCTTTTCCTTTGGCAATGAAAAAAATAATAAATTCGTCGCCTTCAGCTTTTATCTCTTCTCAGATATCTGGCGATTACTCCCATTGTTATTAATTGGTACTTTATATACTGTACAGCTCTTTCTGTGTGTGTTACATTGGAGAAGAAGGTTGATGAGTTTCTAGAGTACATTTCAGTGAATTTATTCAAATATTGAGTCTCTGCTTTTAGAAGTAAGGTGAGTACAAGTTTATTGTGTAGGTTAATATTGGGAGTATGTTTATATTGGAAATTATAAACGGAGATTTATTCTCTAGCTTATGTTTGTATAAATTTGCTTTTGTGTTAATTGCAGCTACGACTTTAGATTTTATGTTTTAACTATGTTGGAAAAAGATAAGTTTGGTGGTTAAGAGTGATACCTAAATATCTGTAGGAATTTAAAGACCCTAAGCTCTGAAATATTTTAATATAAATGATATCAAATTACCATAAGAGGAATTCCCGGATATCATTGTTAAGAAGAGACGACAAAATATAACAGCGATCTCTGTCTCTTCTTATAAATTATATAGTTTTTTTTCTGCAATTTTTCTACTTTTATGGAATTTGATCATCTTATGATTATTTATATAATTTTGGTAAGGCCACGCCATCTAGATAGATTATTTATTGTATCTTGTGCAGTTTTTACTTGAGAGAGCTGAAATAACGAGATGCTGTTGTTGTTGTCGTGTCCAATGAAGAGCCTCAGATGTCCCCGTGCATCTCTATCACAGCATTCGCAATGTCCACTATCTTGGGTGTGTAAAGCTGTTGCTATGGGTCCATGTCAAATTTCTGCAAGAGTGCGGCCATTGCTGGGCATGAGAATATGTGGGTAGGTGTTAGTTCCACACTAGAACAGTTGTTGCATGTCCTGTAGGTTCTTATTCCATCTGGATGCATTGTCATTCCTTTATAGTGTTTCGTTCTGAGTCTTGTATTTTGTAATTCTTCTTTCAGAGTTTATTTCGCATATTACGAGATCCTCAGTGTAAAAGGCAATACTTGGTTTGCGGTAGGTCTATTACAGGAAACATAGGAATAGTAATGAGCCAATAGAATCTCCTTGGAGGAATGTAATGTTCTGTCTAACTGAAGTGGTAAAAGAGAGAGAGAGAGATACCAATTTCAATTATGTTTGTTTGTAGTGAAATTTTTATTATTTTAAGCAACGTATGATAATGTTTGAAATGCCTGCTTCTATGTTAGCTATTAGAATGTGCCTTTGTACAGAGACAAAAGTTTTATCGAACTTTACAAAGAAGCTCCATATATAAGTTGCATTTAATCTAATAATTATAATATAATTTCTAACTATGTTTGGGGTTGTGTGGTTTTTCCACCTTTCATGAATTCAAATTGGTGATGTTAAATTAATGATTCAATTACTAATTCCATTAATTAATATTTGTTAAAACAATATATCAGTGGGAAAAACAATCACCGAGAATAACTCGGACGAAAAAGGGTCATTCGGCTAGAGAATTATCTCTAGAATGGAAATACTTCTCGTTTCCTCTAAGTTCCACTGTAATATATTTGATAATAGATGTCTATCATCACAACAAATATCTAACGAGAGAGTCGGTGGACGAGTGAAAAAAAAACCCTCGATTTCTGACAGCTATGAACCGGGATCGAATCCCGCGTTGGACCCTTTGTTTTAATAAGTAAATAACCTTCACATATTATTCATTGTTGCAAATATCATAAACTGGGTTATTTTTTTTTGAGCGGTACCTAATAAAGTGATTTTGGAACAAGAAATATCTAACGAAGTCTTCATTATATACGTCATATGTAGCAATCAGAGAAATTTGCAAGAAAATAATTCGAGGCATTTCTCTGAAGAGCCATAGTTAGAAACGAGTACTAGACTTTGCTATCAGTCTATTAGATCAACACAAATCTGACATGGAATTTTTCACATGTTATCCTTCCCAAAGGCTTGTCTCTATTCAGAAACAATATGAAATATTTCAAAATGATTCCATTGACTGAAGCGCAATATTCTTAGACCAATATGTCTACTACCATATATATCCAAAGTGAAAACCCAGAATAAGAATTCCTACCAGCGTGGAATAAAGCTTGAGGAAAGTTTATATTATCTGTTTTCTCAGCTAATAAAATAGAAAGTCAACACACAGAGAAAAGAAAAAAATATCAATTTTATTTTATTGTGTATTTTCTAGAAACTCTATCCCAGTCTAAACTTACAAGTTGTAATTAGGGAGAGAGCGTTCTGGAATTCAATATACCGAGAGTAATTGAAGGACGAGAAGTTTAGACAGGTCGTTAGTTTAATGAGGAGGAGATTAAATAACTTATTAATATAGTAACTTCTTTTTTAAATATTAAATATTAATATATTTAAATACAATCAGTGATCTATAAATACGTCTTTGTGAGGGCACAATTTTAGATAATGGCTTGTTCTATAACCACAATAATTTAAAAAAATGAAGAATATTATAAATATGTATTTAATATTTTTCAAAGAAATGGATCAAATTAAAAAAGTCAAGAATGATAAAAAAAAAATAAAAAAAATAAGGAATGAACAGAAATTAATGTCATGGCGTAACAAGTGAATAATGGTTGACATTAATTTAAAAAAAAAATGGAAATATGGCAATAATTTTAGCCTATCAATTTGATGTCATAAAGCACTTGTTTGGTTATTATGCTGTTGAAATTCTCAATTTTTGGCTACTCCATTGACATAGATATAGTGATTTAGCAGGTAGAGTTGCTAATCTGTCTAGGTAGAGATAGGTAGTGGCTATATCGCCGTCGACCAAGTAGCCATTACCTGAGACACTTCTACAGCCTCTCTCTCAGTCATCCCTACAGCCTCTCTCTCAGTCATCCCTACAGCCATCCCTACAGCCTCTCTCTCAGTCATCCCTACAGCCATCCCTACAGCCTCTCTCTCGGCCATCCCTATAACCATCCCTACAGCCATTCTTACAGCCTCTCTCACACATCCCTACAGCCTCTCTCTCAGCCATCCCTACAGCCTCTCTCTCAGTCATCCCTACAGCCTCTCTCTCAGCCATCCTTACAACCATTCCTACAGCCATTCTTACAGCCTCTCTCACTCATCCCTACAGCCTCTCTCTCAGCCATCCCTACAGCCTCTCTCTCAGTCATCCCTACAGCCATCCCTACAGCCTCTCTCTCAGCCATCCCTACAACCATCCCTATAGCCATTCTTACGGCCTCTTTCTCAGCCCTCCCTACAGCCAGTCCTACGGCCTCTTTCTCAGCCATCCTTACAGCCATCCCTATAGCCATTCTCGCGGTCTCTTTCTCAGCCCTCCCTACAGCCAGTCCTACGGCCTCTTTCTCAGCCATCCCTACAGCCATTCCTACGGCCTTTCTCTCAGCCTTCCCTACAGCCATTCCTACGGCCTCTCAGCCATCCCTACAACCTCCCATTCAGTCACTCCTTCGGTATCATACTCAACCTCCCACTCAGCAAACACTTCATTCAACCATCCTTCCAGCGTCCCACCCTTTCCCCACGAGGTCCCAGCAAGGTATTGTTCCACAGTTATGTAAGCTGGCTGTAGGCCAGAAACAAGAATAGCCCAACAACGCTCCCCCACCTGGACGCCATCTTGCTGCCCTAATTTTAAACCAGGGCAAGAAGAGAAAAAGACTATCATTGTCGGTCACTTGCCCCGCTCTGTCCTTGGGGACTTTCCCTCTCACTCCATCTGACTGTTGATGCAACTCCTCAATAAATAGGTGCAATCGTATTTTCTGCAGAACTAAGGCAATTTCCATATTTTGGAAAGAAAAAACAAAAACAATATTGCGTTGGTGATTGGAACCGAGATATAGAAGCTGTTAAGCGGCGCTTTCACTAAGTGAGCATTAGACTGTATCTACATGAAATATATTAGATTTATAAATATTTTTATTATTCCGATATTTCGAGGGGCAACTCGCATCTCTTTATCGATGATGTTTGTGTTTCTCATTAAAACACGTTGGAACGCGTGTATCACTCTCGTTCTACAAAACCAATGAAATATTACAGTTATATATATTGTTGCACTAGGTTGCCGTTTGGCAGACTCTTCAGCCTTGATTCTCTCCTCCGACATGTCTTGCATCTTTACAGAACGTGTTTCTTTCAGCCATCCTACAAGGTTAGATAAGTGAATAATGAGATAACCCTGTTTTAAGTAGTTTCCAGAATAATTTATTTATTTCTCACATCAAAGAGAGTTAGGAAGTCACCTAGTGTACCAAAATACAAATGGTGATTTTATAGTACGTCTGTTTATAATATTCTGTTTATTAACATAAATAAATATAAAATATCAAATTGAATTTTAAATATATGAAAAATGATATTACAAATTTAAATAAAAAGGTGCATTAGAGCCATGATGCAACAATGCATATATAAGATATTTACATACTCTACCTATATATATTATAGACATTGATTTCTAATCAAAATATTAACTTTTATTCGAAATATTCTGAATATGTTAGACGTCTTGAAGCCATTCCAACGTGTTAAAAAGTCACTTTTTAAATTATCAAGCAGAAGTAAAACCTGTTTTTTTTTTTTTTTTTTTTTGTAAACGAATATCTGTACAAGGAAGTATATATATGTACTGAAATAACAGAGATAACCGACTTGAGGCAATCCAACTTCAAATTTGGTTTATTTTAGGAGTTCCCCTGCTTGGAATTTAGAAAATTGAGGAAGTAATTGACAATGCCACGTGGAAATTTAGGGAAGACCAACTTCGGGATGAGACAGCAATTTATTTCAGGCACGAACAAACTATGAGTGATAAACAAAATATAAGAAAAAGAGGAAGTGTACAGAGTATAGCAAAATATAAACATAAAAAAATAATATTCTGCTAATAAAATAATAAATACTTTTAAACAATATTAAGCGAAATGCCACAAGGCAACACCGACTGCATTATATAAGGTTGTCCCAAAAGTTCGTGTTTTTCCTAAAACCTTGTTTTTCTTATTACTTGGATATTAATATTATTACGCGAATATATAATCTATATATATATATATAAATGAATGTATGTGTGTGTGTGTGTGTCTGTTTGTCCTTTATGCCTGACCAAACCACTCATTGGAACGCCATGAAACTTTGGGAAGTTATTTAGTATAGTACTGGGAAGGTTTCTAGAGAATAAAATTTTTGAAATAACTTTTCGATTTAAAATAATCAAGATAAATATTCTAATTTATCTGTTATAATTCAACAATCTGCTCTAAATATTATCATGATGATACGATGATTTTGTAATGTAGAAAATTAGGAAAGACAAAATTCAGGATGACACGGCAATTTATTTGAGACAAGAATAATGATACAATTCCAAGGCAAGATACTATTCCTTTAACTTCCAATTACCGAGGGAACCAATTAATATTGATTTTATTAAACTTATCGAGTATTTTTCAAGGGACCGGGAAAAAATGTTCACTTTATCGAGAGATTCGTTAGACAAACCTTTACTCGGGTAAAACCCAGGCGAAGCCGGGTACGTCCATACAAGAATAATGATACAATTCCAAGGCAAGATACTATTCCTTTAACTTCCAATTACCGAGGGAACCAATTAATATTGATTTTATTCAACTTATCGAGTATTTTTCAAGGGACCGGGAAAAAATGTTCACTTTATCGAGAGATTCGTTAGACAAACCTTTACTCGGGTAAAACCCGGGCGAAGCCGGGTACGTCCGCTAGTAATACATAATACAAAGACATTAAACATAACGGCGAATAATATTAGGACGAATACAATTTGTATATCAATTTTCTTTTTGCAAGTGTTTACGAACTTTTGGAACAACCTTGTAGTAACGCAAAAAAAACTCTATATTTGTAAACATCTCTACCTACTTATTATAATTGCTATAAACTCCTCTCTATAAGAAATTTAAACTATTTTAAACATGTATGATTATTTTGAAGATAAAACAATTTTATACTGTCCTCACTGTAAAATGGTAGGCCTTAGCTAATCAGTGGTGAACCCTTCCAGCGGTTTCGACAATTTAAATTTTAATTAAGAGTTTACCTTCAGTATCGGTATAAAAGGAAAACGGCCAAATGTAATACTACAGCGGTATGGTAGATTAAACTTGCGAAACCGCTGGGAGGGTTCACTACTGATGAGCTAAGCCCTCCTATAATTTTATCATTACAGTAAGGGGGCAGAAGAAATTTGTTTTATTTCAAAAAGAATCATACGTGTCAAAAATAGTTTAGATTTCTTATAACAGATAGCGCGCTAATAAATCATATTAATACCCTCTATATGTAGTACTTTTTGTAAATATGTAATTTAGTTTTAAAATTAAGAATTACAAAACGGAATATAAATGATATATATGTTAAAGGCATCGAAAAGATATTCATTTGCTATTTTTAAAATTTAGTTTAGACTATCCGGAATATATCCTATTTCATGCTCAGACATATATTAGAACAGGTTAATTTATTAATAATGATAATGATTAAAATTATTTTAATCCTTTAGGTTGTTTGGCTGAATTCTTAACTAGTTTTCATCTTTGGGTCGGGTTGCTATTCCTTTCTGAAAATAAAATCGGTTCAATATGGGATTCGACCCTGTACCTGTCTATTGGAACCCCAGCAACTACCATACCACCATAATTTTAACTTTTGCCTCATCTTCAGACTTGTTGTTAGAGAAATTAAAAAAAAAAGAAAATTTTATTCATGGAATAGTTACAGTAAATTGTGTCTTGAAGTGTTTCAAAATATTAGTTGGATCTTTCTTTGGAACTTTCTTTCTAATTTTACATATTACTCTATTTAATCATTATAAAGATACTGATTTTTTCTTTTTTTTTAGGAGTCCCTGTTTTAAGTGGGTCCTGTCTTAAGCGAGCCCTGTCTAATAGGGTCTTTTCCTAAGCGAACCCTGTCCTAGATGGTCCCTATCTTAAATTGACTTTGTCTTAAGTGGACTCGGTCTTAAGTGGGATCTGTCTTAAGCGGGCACTGTATTAAATAGGCCTTGTCTTAAGCAGGCTATGTCTTAAGTGGGCATTTCCTAAGCGGGCCCCGTCTTAAGTGAGCCCTGTCTTAAGCGGGCCTTGTCTTAAATGAACCCTATCTTAAGTGGGTCCTTTTCTAAGCAGACCTTGTCTTTAGTGAACTCTGTCTTGAATGTAAGACTGTTAAATGCTGCTAAAACGACGTGATTATGCGAGTTACCTAGCACATGTATTTGAACCGGTGTTAAACCTGTGTTACCAGCCATTTTACCTCAGTCGTCTTAGTGTCTTATTGAGACAGGTTTTACTGTTCCTACATTTCCTCAAGCGCTGTTATTTGTATAATATGAACTATACATCTATCGTATAGACGAATGAAGAGGTTTCCACATACATCCTACCATTAACTCTATTTTTACATCACAGCTGGATGCTTCCATTAATTTCCCGGGAGGTGTGGTATCCACGTGTACCAGCCAGCTGCTCGACTCTCATCTCTCCAGCCTTTTTAAACTTTAGTCGTGTCTTTCTGTGGAGTTATGTTGCGGAGGAGAATATATACTGTTCTGTAGAAAACTTTTGAAGTGCTGTTTGAACAAATTCAATTGTGCATAGAAAACATATAGTCCTATTTATCAAATCCTGAGAACTAAGTCACGATGTCAAAAATTTTTGATCGTAAATATGAATTGGTCTCAAAAATCCGTGATTTCCCTCATTATCTCCAACAAAATTATCATCAGGTCTCAGCGTTGATTTATAAAGAAATGAACAATAATCTCCAATTGAGGCGCAGGTATGGTCTGATATTGTGAGGTTCATATATAAAATAACTTACCTTCAAATATACTTTTACTTATTTAATAGTAACTATATTTATGAGTAAATATGATTCATTCAACACCAAATTGTTTTTGAAACAAATTATGTTAGTGTTGAATCCAAATTGGTTCCTTAAATCCATTATGTTTATTAACCAATGGTTTTGCATTATAAATGTATTTAGGATTCGGGACTTGAAAGCCTTGAGTCTCAAATGCGATTCAGTCAGATTTCCGGTAAGTCTTAAATCGAGAGAGAGAGAGAATCGAAGCTGTTTATTAATAAAAATCCAGTTATCTAAAAAGAACAGATTTAATATTTGAAGTTAAATTTATTAAATGTGATCATTGCTATGTGTGTGTAGGACAAACAACTAAAACTTGAAGCAAATAATAAAAAAAACTATGAATGAAAAAAAGATAGTTGATTGTTGAGAAAGGTCATGCTTGAAAACTTGCAAATTTTTCCAAAAATAATAGCTTAATCTTCCAGACAGCTCAATTGCGTTTGGCTGGTCTGCTTAAATATACAGCGCACTCGAGTGGAATACATGTACAATCTTTTAATTTGTTTATTATTTTTGTGGATTTTTTGTTGACTAGAAAGGTCAATAAAAGTTTATCAATTGTCAAAAAAGATGATCTAAAGATTATAGTGAAGTTGAAACTTGTTAATATGGTCACACACACATCCTATATTACTATTTTACCATTTATTAGGTAAATTTATATGGTTTAGTGAGAGAAATTTGTGTTAATGATTCATTAGGATGATTTTTATATGTAAATATGTAAACAAATGTGAACAATATTATTTAAATAAAATATCTCTTTGAACATCATACACATATTAATAAATACAATTTGAGTGAGTTTCAAAACACAAACTTTATTTTGAATCTCATTGAATGACAAACTAAGTAATGAAGATGTCATAACATTATCAAAATGATCGAAGAAAGTTCATAGCTTTCTAAAAACACCTGCTTATTGAATGTCCAATCTTCCAGAACTATAGAAAGCGGGAAAACATTGAGTACAGGAAATTTTATGTTTATAAATAGGATTCATATTTAAAAATTAGAAAATTCTGTAAATATATCTATGATTTTCTCTCTTGGTTAAAAAACCGTAATAACTAAACTATGTATTTGTATTTATTTCATTGCATTTGTTTCATGGTAAGATGTAAAATCAAGTATGATTTTACTATCCTTTTTCCTTCTTTTTTTTCTTTAAACTACTACTCAAACCTTGTAATTCATCAAATGTTTATGTAAAATTGTTTTCTGAATTTAGTGTTGTTACTTGACGCAAGAATACCTTGTGGGCATATCGCGTCTGATTCGATGATAATAAATAATAATAATAATAAAAAAAACTAAGGAGATCAAGGAGTTTTTGGATATCTCTTGTCCGACAATAGGAATGACTAATAGCATTACTGATTGGAGGTATGAAATGAAAACATGAGAGAGGAAAGCTGAAAATGGAATTCACCGACAATTTCTGGTGAAGATCCTATAAGATATCAAAAGTTTGTCCCTAGAAAGGAAGATCTGGGAAGACAAGAATATTGCCCATCAATCAGTGGATTGGGGAAAATAGATAAACAGCTTCAAAGTGTTTGGATTTTAAAAATGTACATTTCAGTGGTTATTAGCTTGAAAGATGGGATACTAAATATGGTGAATTATAGGTTCCATTTTTAATTAATTCTTTTCGCCGGTTTCTTGAGGAAGACTGAATCTCGGAGACTTCACACACTATGTAGTAATTTTCTAATTAAAATAAGTGAAATATACATATTCAAAAGACATACATTGAATTAATAAAAATTAGGGGATGGGGGGAGGATGGTTGATTTTGCTACCAAGAAAGCTTTGACAAATTCGAAAACACAACCTGAATACTACAATACAGGCATTCATCAGTTTAAGTCGGCATTGGTTTCAACACATTGATTTGTAGAATATTCTAAAAAATAAGTATTATTATGTTTAGGTATCAGTTTCAAATTAATAACAAAATGCCATACCATATTGTGGTATACTAAGGCAAAATTTGGATTATAAATTATAAACACAAGGTAATAAGACTAAATCCAAATAAATAAGCACACTATTTATTTGGTATTATTACCTTGTGTTTATATTCAGGGATAAAAGTAATTAACACATATCTCATATCAAATTAAACATGGATTTTGAAAAAGGTCATCTAAGTATGAATTTATGCGTTTCTATTAGAGTTTCGGAGAGAATTTCTCAAAATACTTGGTTATAACACCAAGGCATTTTAAGTTCTCTTGTCCAAAAGCGCGCTATAAACAGGGCATCAGTATAAACAATGAGGTTATAGCAAGTGTTATTCTATGTGGATATAATAGTATGTAAGTGTATAAATATAGATATTGTAATAATGCATAAAATGCAGATATTCCAAATCTACAGTCGCTATTTATGTTTGATAGGTTTATGTTGTATCTTTTACGTTTTTTTAGATAGATTTAAGCAGATGTTTTAGTAGAGGGATATGTTATATATAGAGTTTTAGATATACCCAGACGTAGGTAGAAGAATTTGCGACGTCTATACTTTAGAATAAGAAATGTACAGCGTATAAAGAGAGTTGTAGGTATACCTAACTACAGATAGAGCAATGTGAGGATTGTAAGGTGTTTTCAGTTGTAGATTTACACAACTTTAGATGAAAGAATTTACAGTGTAAAAACTTGTAGATATACCTAACTGCAGATAGAACAATGTAAAGAATATATAGTGCCTATAGTTGTAGGAAATTTCAATATTTATTGAAGAAAAATGCGACGTCTTCAGTCTTAGGAATACGAAGCTGGAGGTAGAGTAAGGTTAGGGGATCTACATTTGCAGGTACATACCCAACTGTAGGTATATCAATGTGAGGAATGCATGGTGTCTACTATTATAGTTATACGTAGCTTTGAGTGAATAAATGTACGGTATCAGCAAGGCAAGCCAGCTGTAAGTAATGTGGGGAATGTACGGTTTAGATATATATGCAACTTTAAGTGCAGATGAATGAACGGTGTCGACAGTTTTATATACACAACCTTAACTGGAGGTATGTAGATGTATAGTCAGTGTGATTTAACTAGAATAATGTAGATAGATATGCGCAACTATAGAGAGTTGTGCGGTTGTGATGTATGGAATGTACGGTTTAGATATATATGCAACTTTAAGTGCAGTGAACGGTGTCGACAGTTATATATATACACAACCTTAACTGGAGGTATGTAGAAGTATAGTCAGTGTGATTTAACTAAAATAATGTAGATAGATATACGCAACTAGAGAGAGAGAGGTAGAGGAATGCTGTCAGGTGATGCCAGCCAGTGTATTTCGGGTAGCGCGCCACCTCTCACGTCACAGTGGGGGTGTGTGAGTCACGTGACTCCACTTATAGCTTCTACCCTCCATTGTAGACGCCCTCAATGGCGCCACTCTGTGTGACCGCCCTACACCTAGTTAGTCTCTAGATGACCTTTTCAACAGTATTAACATCCCACAAATACCATAGCCTTAATATGACCATATGACCATCCTACACTTAGCCTAGTTAGTCCATTTAACCTTTTAATTGTGTTTTTATAAATATCCACATTTACCATAGCCTCTATACGGCCATATGGCCATTCCACTCATAGCACCTAGTTAGTCCTTATAACCTTTTAATTACTCCTAATATCACACAGATACCATATCGTCTATATGACCATATGGTCATCCTACACATAGCCCAGTTAGTCCCTATAACCTTTTCACTGTTCTTAATAAAAAAAAAAACCACAGTCTCAATATAACCATATGACAACCCCACACATAGCCTATTTAGAGAGTTTTTATAACCTCTTCATTGTTCTTAATATCCCACAGATACCATATCTTCTATATGACCATATGGCCATCCTACACATAGCCCAGTTAGTCCTAATAAACCCTCTCTTTTCATTATTCTCAATATCCTACAAAGACCATAGCCTCAAAATGACCAACAAATTACTACAATTTTCTCTCTTTCCCGATTACGAAAATTGTATCTAATAAGATCTTCATATTTTATGACAAGTATTAATGAATCATCTATATATCACAAAATATTTATCTGGCGAATAGAAGGGACGAGTTTAGGTAGAAAGCATATTTAGGATTAAGATTTATTTAGAAAAAATCATATTTAAAGTAAATTCTATATGTTTTTTTTTTAACAAACACATTTAGCTTTATTAAGACCACCGGTCTTATACAGATTCAACGCAGTAAGGAGCTCCTAAACTCCAGGCAGCACAGAACCAACAACAGCCTCCAGGTCCGATGTGCGTCCAGTCGCCACAGATTTCACAGTGCATACGTCAAGATTAAATTCTATGTTACCTGGGTCACGAGGCTCCAACAATGGGTTTAGAGCGTTAGTCGGGCTAGCATATATCATAGTCCATTTGGATGAGGAAAGCGAAGACTAAAACGCGGCTGATTCCACACTCGCATTTTCAGTGGATTCTGTGGCTGCTGGACATGCGTCGGACCTGGAGGCTGCTGGGTTCTGCGCTGCCTGGAGTATAGGAACTTCATCTATGCTTCTTTCCTGTGGTGAATCTGTATAAGACCGGTGGTCTTAATAAAGCTGCAAGTTTGTATGAAATACATCATCATACCTACAGTAAATTGTCAGTTTAAAGATTGAACGGGCCCGAAGGTCTTAGTTGTGCTAGAGACTATGTCCTAGGTTAGGAACCACCATCATAATAGGTAACGTATCGAAGCAGGTACCTCCAGAATTTTGTGGAAAAACTATGCCTAGTAAAATACACTCATGGACAAAACTTAAGGAAGTTGTACTTTTTAGCATGTATATCGGGATTTAGACAATAACTATGAAAGATATTTGATACACATTGACCTTTATTGAAGACACCAGATAACCAAGTGTTAACAAAATTGATTCTGTCTGCTTATACCTAAATAAATAAAATATATATAAACAGACGACCGGCGACATAAAATAATTTCCACTTCCATAAGTTTTGTCCATGTCGATATATATAATAAAAATCCCCGGATAGTTGGTGATCTATGGATACGCTCCAAGAGCCTGGGTTACCTTTATGGCAATACAATAATCAAACCAATCTATTCTAGCGCCGCTATAATGCGTCGTTACAGAATAAGATGAGAGAGCTCAAGCCTTAGATCCCTATAATATAAAGATAAAATAAGTTAATATGTTCTATTATAATATGTTCAATTATATTATAATTTGTTCTGAAGAAATATTATCAAATAAAATAACACAAAAACACCTAAATATTTTTAGTGTGCAATCAGAAAAAAAAAAAAGAGTGAAATAATTCTTGATTCGAACCATCGTTCAACTTATATAGTAACTATAGTACCTTAATATAGTACCTCGATATAACGACTTTGCAAAGAAAGACTGCACATTGATTGGTTAATTGATGTCATGTGATAAGGAAGGACCAATCGCCAGGCTGATATAAAGGACACGATATATACCGATTAAGGCGTATCATAATATGCAAATACGAGGTCTGTCTGTACGTATGAGGTTGATTTATCTCCGAGTTTCTACTGGGAGTTGACACTTGATTCTTGTGACTTCAAGAGAAGTCCAAACCTATCAAAATTTTAATGTTTCTATTTCAAACTGTCTTGAAATTATGAGCCAAAACCTATATCAAATCCTCTTGCTTTTAACTGTAATATTCATCTAGGGAGCCGATGATAACGGCAATATTGCTCAGTAGTTTGTTATATCATTTATTTTGTTGTTTGATCGTGTTTCAGGTTCAAAATTAAGAAAGAGGATTTAAAAGAACAATATAGTATATAGTTATCCAAAAATACAGCTGCATCAGCGCTCTTTTTTATTATCTTCCTAACGTTTCGGGAACTCCCTGTCAACTTCCCTGAAGAAGGAGTCATCGATATGTCGCGAAAAAATAAAGCGATTGATGAAGCTACAATTTTTGTACAAACTGTGTGTGATTTTAAATATTTATATAGTTAATTTGCTTAATTTCTTCCTATTTTGGTTCATAGCTATTAAATGCTGTTTAGCAATGTATTATTAAGACAAAGATCACGCAAAGAGAGAAACAATATTTCTTAAGGGAAGACTTAAATACCAGGAAGTTTTAAACCCTCGTCGAGAGACCTTCTGAGCTTGTTCTCGACATTGACACAGACGTGGTGGACATAGGAAATGCATGCCTCCATATTCTTGTAAACTTTGCCATTATACTCTCTCTTGACCTCCTCAGATTGAGAATCCAAGTCTTTTCCTTCTATCTTTACATTTTTTCCATTTTTAAAATCAACTCTTTAAAGACCTTCAAAAGTATTGGCGCTGCTTTAGCTTTCAAATCAACAAAGAGAGAAAGAGAGAGAAAAATATATATATAATAAGAAAATATAAATAAAATATATAATAATATAATATTGTCACTTAGAAAATTAGGAAAGACAAACTTCAGAATGACACAGCAATTTATTTAAGACAAGAACAAAATCAACATTTATAAGATACAAGATAAGCAATGAGGGAAGTTTCCAGAGAGAGTAGAAAAATATAAATAATATAAATATCAGAATTGATAATCTGTATTTAAAATATAATAAATACTTTGCTACAATCTATATAGATAATACCGTAACAGAGTTTTCCATTGTAAAGTCCTGAGCTATCTCCTCCGAAGATTCTGAACTACACATAACAATCTATATACCAAAATTTTCGTTATTTTTTTCTTCGTGTCATAGGCCTGTTTTTATTTTCCTAATGTTAACAGTTATTTTTATTTTTTAATTTAATCTATTTTACAATCGTAGATTTTTTGCATTTATCATCATCAATTCTTTTGTTTACAATTGCGTACTTTTATAGAGAGAAATAAAGAAATACATAATTGATTAGATACAAAAGTGTGAACCAGAAAGTCGATTTTTAAAAATGTTATTATTTAATATAAACTTATTTTAATTTAATTTTGAAATGAAAAGGTAGTGTAAAAGTGTATATGAGGTTAGATTCAAATAGGTTAAATTATGTTAGTTTAATCGCTAAATAAGGTTAGTTTTAGATAAGTTGAATTAGGTTAGTTTCAGATAATTAAAAAAAATAATGTTCGTTTTTAGAAAAATAATTCGAAATAGTAAGTATATATATTAATATAAAAGATCGAAATGTAAAAATCACTATGTCCAAAATCTTCGCTTTAACTCGTGTAAAACGGCTCGAAGGTACGGCGGTGTCAACGTACAGCGCCGCCTACCAAAGTTAACCTTTTCTGGGAACTCACCAGGTTATATTATTTTTCGATTTGTAGATTGAATTATTACTTTTAATCTATCTTTTATAGTGTCTTCAATAGTGTGTGACGTTTCAGCAACAGCATCAGACAGAAGAATAAATGAACTAAAGAATAAAATCTCATTTTTTCTTTTGTCTGATGATGGTGGCATTTGAATTAGGTCTTATTTTTTTTTATTAATTTGTTATAGTTTTTCATTTGAATTTAGCTCCATTTTTGTGTCTTATTTCTTCTTTATATTAAAACTTAGAATTAAGCTTTGCTTTTTTATATACATGTTTATTACACATTTAGCAATACTTTTTCTTTATATTTGCTCTTATTTACTCATTTTTTTACTCTTTCACAATCAGATTTTGAAAATGGCTGAATGGCTTCACTTCTCCCTATTTGCTTTTGTAGCTTTTCTTATAAAAAAAAATATTAGAACTTAGAATTAAGCTTTGCTTTTTTATATACATGTTTGTTACACATTTAGCAATATATATACCAAAATATTTTTTTGAATACTTACCTCTTTTAGTGAATTTTTGTCAGGGGGGCTACAAAAGTGCCGTACTTATGCAGTATTTTGATGCTTTTCCTGTGAAAAGGATAATGAAATTTAAAATTAAGCTTTGCTTTTTTATATACATGTTATTTACACATTTAGCAATATATACACAGAAATATTTTTGGAATATTTAACTTTTTTGGTGAATTTTTGTCAGGGAAGCTATGGACTGCTGTAATCATGCATTATGTTGATGTTCTTCTCATAAAAAAAATATTTGGGTTTGGAATTGGGCTTTGCTTTTTTGTATACATGTTTTTTACATATTTAGCAATTTACACACAGAAAAATTTTGGAATATTTAACTTTCTTGGTGAATTTTTGTCAGGGAAGCTATGGACTGCCGTAATCATGCGGCTGCAAAAGTGCCGTACTTATGCAGTATTTTGATGCTTTTCCTGTGGAAAGGATAATGAAATTTAAAATTAAGCTTTGCTTTTTTATATACATGTTATTTACACATTTAGCAATATATACACAGAAATATTTTTGGAATATTTAACTTTTTTGGTGAATTTTTGTCAGGGAAGCTATGGACTGCCGTAATGATGCATTATGTTGATGTTCTTCTCATAAAAAAAATATTTGGGTTTGGAATTGGGCTTTGCTTTTTTGTATACATGTTTTTTACATATTTAGCAATTTACACACAGAAAATTTTTGAATATTTAACTTTCTTGGTGAATTTTTGTCAGGGAAGCTATGGACTGCCGTAATCATGCGGCTGCAAAAGTGCCGTACTTATGCAGTATTTTGATGCTTTTCCTGTGGAAAGGATAATGAGATTTAAAATTAAGCTTTGCTTTTTTATATACATGTTATTTACACATTTAGCAATATCTACACAGAAATATTTTTGGAATATTCAACTTTTTTGGTGAATTTTTGTCAGGGAAGCTATGGACTGCCGTAATCATGCATTATGTTGATGTTCTTCTCATAAAAAAAATATTTGGGTTTGGAATTGGGCTTTGCTTTTTTGTATACATGTTTTTTACATATTTAGCAATTTACACACAGAAAAATTTTGGAATATTTAACTTTCTTGGTGAATTTTTGTCAGGGAAGCTATGGACTGACGTAATCATGCGGCTGCAAAAGTGCCGTACTTATGCAGTATTTTGATGCTTTTCCTGTGGAAAGGATAATGAAATTTAAAATTAAGCTTTGCTTTTTTATATACATGTTATTTACACATTTAGCAATATATACACAGAAATATTTTTGGAATATTTAACTTTTTTGGTGAATTTTTGTCAGGGAAGCTATGGACTGCCGTAATCATGCATTATGTTGATGTTCTTCTCATAAAAAAAATATTTGGGTTTGGAATTGGGCTTTGCTTTTTTGTATACATGTTTTTTACATATTTAGCAATTTACACACAGAAAAATTTTGGAATATTTAACTTTCTTGGTGAATTTTTGTCAGGGAAGCTATGGACTGCCGTAATCATGCGGCTGCAAAAGTGCCGTACTTATGCAGTATTTTGATGCTTTTCCTGTGGAAAGGATAATGAAATTTAAAATTAAGCTTTACTTTTTTATATACATGTTATTTACACATTTAGCAAAATATACACAGAAATATTTTTGGAATATTTAACTTTTTTGGTGAATTTTTGTCAGGGAAGCTATGGACTGCCGTAATCATGCATTATGTTGATGTTCTTCTCATAAAAAAAATATTTGGGTTTGGAATTGGGCTTTGCTTTTTTGTATACATGTTTTTTACATATTTAGCAATTTACACACAGAAAATTTTTTGAATATTTAACTTTCTTGGTGAATTTTTGTCAGGGAAGCTATGGACTGCCGTAATCATGCGGCTGCAAAAGTGCCGTACTTATGCAGTATTTTGATGCTTTTCCTGTGGAAAGGATAATGAAATTTAAAATTAAGCTTTGCTTTTTTTTATACATGTTATTTACACATTTAGCAATATATACACAGAAATATTTTTGGAATATTCAACTTTTTTGGTGAATTTTTGTCAGGGAAGCTATGGACTGCCGTAATCATGCATTATGTTGATGTTCTTCTCATAAAAAAAATATTTGGGTTTGGAATTGGGCTTTGCTTTTTTGTATACATGTTTTTTACATATTTAGCAATTTACACACAGAAAATTTTTTGAATATTTAACTTTCTTGGTGAATTTTTGTCAGGGAAGCTATGGACTGCCGTAATCATGCGGCTGCAAAAATGCCGTACTTATGCAGTATTTTGATGCTTTTCCTGTGGAAAGGATAATGAAATTTAAAATTAAGCTTTGCTTTTTTATATACATGTTATTTACACATTTAGCAATATATACACAGAAATATTTTTGGAATATTTAACTTTTTTGGTGAATTTTTGTCAGGGAAGCTATGGACTGCCGTAATCATGCATTATGTTGATGTTCTTCTCATAAAAAAAATATTTGGGTTTGGAATTGGGCTTTGCTTTTTTGTATACATGTTTTTTACATATTTAGCAATTTACACACAGAAAAATTTTGGAATATTTAACTTTCTTGGTGAATTTTTGTCAGGGAAGCTATGGACTGCCGTAATCATGCGGCTGCAAAAGTGCCGTACTTATGCAGTATTTTGATGCTTTTCCTGTGGAAAGGATAATGAAATTTAAAATTAAGCTTTGCTTTTTTATATACATGTTATTTACACATTTAGCAATATATACACAGAAATATTTTTGGAATATTTAACTTTTTTGGTGAATTTTTGTCAGGGAAGCTATGGACTGCCGTAATGATGCATTATGTTGATGTTCTTCTCATAAAAAAAATATTTGGGTTTGGAATTGGGCTTTGCTTTTTTGTATACATGTTTTTTACATATTTAGCAATTTACACACAGAAAAATTTTGGAATATTTAACTTTCTTGGTGAATTTTTGTCAGGGAAGCTATGGACTGCCGTAATCATGCGGCTGCAAAAGTGCCGTACTTATGCAGTATTTTGATGCTTTTCCTGTGGAAAGGATAATGAAATTTAAAATTAAGCTTTGCTTTTTTATATACATGTTATTTACACATTTAGCAATATATACACAGAAATATTTTTGGAATATTTAACTTTTTTGGTGAATTTTTGTCAGGGAAGCTATGGACTGCCGTAATGATGCATTATGTTGATGTTCTTCTCATAAAAAAAATATTTGGTTTGGAATTGGGCTTTGCTTTTTTGTATACATGTTTTTTACATATTTAGCAATTTACACACAGAAAATTTTTGAATATTTAACTTTCTTGGTGAATTTTTGTCAGGGAAGCTATGGACTGCCGTAATCATGCGGCTGCAAAAGTGCCGTACTTATGCAGTATTTTGATGCTTTTCCTGTGGAAAGGATAATGAGATTTAAAATTAAGCTTTGCTTTTTTATATACATGTTATTTACACATTTAGCAATATCTACACAGAAATATTTTTGGAATATTCAACTTTTTTGGTGAATTTTTGTCAGGGAAGCTATGGACTGCCGTAATCATGCATTATGTTGATGTTCTTCTCATAAAAAAAATATTTGGGTTTGGAATTGGGCTTTGCTTTTTTGTATACATGTTTTTTACATATTTAGCAATTTACACACAGAAAAATTTTGGAATATTTAACTTTCTTGGTGAATTTTTGTCAGGGAAGCTATGGACTGCCGTAATCATGCGGCTGCAAAAGTGCCGTACTTATGCAGTATTTTGATGCTTTTCCTGTGGAAAGGATAATGAAATTTAAAATTAAGCTTTGCTTTTTTATATACATGTTATTTACACATTTAGCAATATATACACAGAAATATTTTTGGAATATTTAACTTTTTTGGTGAATTTTTGTCAGGGAAGCTATGGACTGCCGTAATCATGCATTATGTTGATGTTCTTCTCATAAAAAAAATATTTGGGTTTGGAATTGGGCTTTGCTTTTTTGTATACATGTTTTTTACATATTTAGCAATTTACACACAGAAAAATTTTGGAATATTTAACTTTCTTGGTGAATTTTTGTCAGGGAAGCTATGGACTGCCGTAATCATGCGGCTGCAAAAGTGCCGTACTTATGCAGTATTTTGATGCTTTTCCTGTGGAAAGGATAATGAAATTTAAAATTAAGCTTTACTTTTTTATATACATGTTATTTACACATTTAGCAAAATATACACAGAAATATTTTTGGAATATTTAACTTTTTTGGTGAATTTTTGTCAGGGAAGCTATGGACTGCCGTAATCATGCATTATGTTGATGTTCTTCTCATAAAAAAAATATTTGGGTTTGGAATTGGGCTTTGCTTTTTTGTATACATGTTTTTTACATATTTAGCAATTTACACACAGAAAATTTTTTGAATATTTAACTTTCTTGGTGAATTTTTGTCAGGGAAGCTATGGACTGCCGTAATCATGCGGCTGCAAAAGTGCCGTACTTATGCAGTATTTTGATGCTTTTCCTGTGGAAAGGATAATGAAATTTAAAATTAAGCTTTGCTTTTTTTTATACATGTTATTTACACATTTAGCAATATATACACAGAAATATTTTTGGAATATTCAACTTTTTTGGTGAATTTTTGTCAGGGAAGCTATGGACTGCCGTAATCATGCATTATGTTGATGTTCTTCTCATAAAAAAAATATTTGGGTTTGGAATTGGGCTTTGCTTTTTTGTATACATGTTTTTTACATATTTAGCAATTTACACACAGAAAATTTTTGAATATTTAACTTTCTTGGTGAATTTTTGTCAGGGAAGCTATGGACTGCCGTAATCATGCGGCTGCAAAAATGCCGTACTTATGCAGTATTTTGATGCTTTTCCTGTGGAAAGGATAATGAAATTTAAAATTAAGCTTTGCTTTTTTATATACATGTTATTTACACATTTAGCAATATATACACAGAAATATTTTTGGAATATTTAACTTTTTTGGTGAATTTTTGTCAGGGAAGCTATGGACTGCCGTAATCATGCATTATGTTGATGTTCTTCTCATAAAAAAAATATTTGGGTTTGGAATTGGGCTTTGCTTTTTTGTATACATGTTTTTTACATATTTAGCAATTTACACACAGAAAAATTTTGGAATATTTAACTTTCTTGGTGAATTTTTGTCAGGGAAGCTATGGACTGCCGTAATCATGCGGCTGCAAAAGTGCCGTACTTATGCAGTATTTTGATGCTTTTCCTGTGGAAAGGATAATGAAATTTAAAATTAAGCTTTGCTTTTTTATATACATGTTATTTACACATTTAGCAATATATACACAGAAATATTTTTGGAATATTTAACTTTTTTGGTGAATTTTTGTCAGGGAAGCTATGGACTGCCGTAATGATGCATTATGTTGATGTTCTTCTCATAAAAAAAATATTTGGGTTTGGAATTGGGCTTTGCTTTTTTGTATACATGTTTTTTACATATTTAGCAATTTACACACAGAAAATTTTTTGAATATTTAACTTTCTTGGTGAATTTTTGTCAGGGAAGCTATGGACTGCCGTAATCATGCGGCTGCAAAAGTGCCGTACTTATGCAGTATTTTGATGCTTTTCCTGTGGAAAGGATAATGAAATTTAAAATTAAGCTTTGCTTTTTTATATACATGTTATTTACACATTTAGCAATATATACACAGAAATATTTTTGGAATATTTAACTTTTTTGGTGAATTTTTGTCAGGGAAGCTATGGACTGCCGTAATCATGCATTATGTTGATGTTCTTCTCATAAAAAAAATATTTGGGTTTGGAATTGGGCTTTGCTTTTTTGTATACATGTTTTTTACATATTTAGCAATTTACACACAGAAAAATTTAGGAATATTTAACTTTCTTGGTGAATTTTTGTCAGGGAAGCTATGGACTGCCGTAATCATGCGGCTGCAAAAGTGCCGTACTTATGCAGTATTTTGATGCTTTTCCTGTGGAAAGGATAATGAAATTTAAAATTAAGCTTTGCTTTTTTATATACATGTTATTTACACATTTAGCAATATACTAGCCGAGTGACCCGGGCAACGCCCAGGGTTTACCCAAAGGGCCTGCAGAGACTTTAAAAGTATAGATATATATAGATATAAATAGCCGAGTGACCCGGGCAACGACCCAGGTTTACCCGAAGGACCCGCAGGTGAAAAACTATAGAAGAAAAATTTTAACAAATCAGAAAATGAAAGTGCAAACAACCGAACTACACTACTTTAAGGACATGAGAGCACATGCACAGTATCACCACACGTGTACCATTTTCAAAGACCCTGCTTAGGATTAAAACTTCTCAGAAGCATAACAATAGTACCAACCTAGAGGTTAACTGGTGTGGATGCATTCCTCTGGGAGTAAGACTATTGAGAAATTCAGTAGGGAGTTATTTTGCTTCTCCGCATTCTAACACTCCAACTGTTAACACTGTGGAAACACTGACTCATGTTTGGTAAGCAATTTCAGGGAAGAAACTATAGACATTGGATTAAATAAATTATTAATTAAATTGCATTAAATAAAAATTATTAGATTTAAATAAATATTATTAGAGTGAAAAAAAAAAGAAAAAATTAACAAATTAGAAAATAAAATTTCGAAAAATACAACTATATTGCAGATAAGATAAGAGGACCTTATTAAAAAATAAATAAACAAACTGTAATTCGACACTATCGATAATTCGACACTTTCGATAATTCGACACTTTCGATAATTCGACCATTTTAAAAATCAAATTTACAAGGTTGATTGTTGTTTAAATACAACTTTGATTTTGCATGCATAAACACAGGCTCTTGTAGCAAGAACCCAAATATTATTTATAGTCTTAGCAAAAGCCAACTTTATTGAAAACTGATGCCTCTTCAGAATGAATGGAAGACTGAAATCTGAAGGAGCAGAAGATATGTATGCTATCCAATGTTCGCACACTTGAAAAAGCCACATATAAAGTTGTCCGTGCGTAAACACAGGCTCTTGTAGCCAAGGTTTGGCCTTGAGCCTTATTTATAGTCATAGCAAAAGCCAACCTTAGTGAAAACTAACGCCTCTCTAGAATGAAGCGAAGGTTGGTATCCGAAGGGGCCAAAGATATTTCAGACACTATACAGTGTGTTCAACTTTGGGCACTGTCAGTATCTGTGCTTCAAGGACATGAGAGCACATGCGCTGAAACACCATACGCGTTCCATCGCAAAGATCCTAAAGGCATTGGTGAAAGTATAAATGACCCATATCTTCTGCTCCTTCAGATTTCAGTCTTCCATTCATTCTGAAGAGGCATCAGTTTTCACTAAAGTTGGCTTTTGCTATGACTATAAATAATATTTGGGTTCTTGCTACAAGAGCCTGTGTTTATGCATGCAAAAGCAAAGTTGTATTTAAACAACAATCAACCTTGTAAATTTGATTTTTAAAATGGTCGAATTATCGAAAGTGTCGAATTATCGAAAGTGTCGAATTATCGAGTGTCGTATTACAGTTTGTTTATGTATTTTTTAATAAGGTCCTCTTATCTTTTCTGCAATATAGTTGTATTTTTCGAAATTTTATTTTCTAATTTGTTAATTTCTTTCTTTTTTTTTCACCCTAATAATATTTATTTAAATCTAATAATTTTTATTTAATCTAATGTCTATAGTTTTCTTCCCTGAAATTGCTTACCAAACATGAGTCAGTGTTTCCACATTGTTAACAGTTGGAGTGTTAGAATGCGGAGAAGCAAAATAACTCCCTACTGAATTTCTCAATAGTCTCACTCCCAGAGGAATGCATCCACACCAGTTAACCTCTAGGTTGGTACTATTGTTATGCTTCTGAGAAGTTTTAATCCTAAGCAGGGTCTTTGAAAATGGTACACGTATGGTGATACAGTGCATGTGCTCTCATGTCCTTAAAGTAGTGTAGTTCTGTTGTTTGCAATTTCATTTTCTGATTTGTTAAAATTTTTCTTCTATAGTTTCTCACCTGCGGGTCCTTCGGGTAAACCCGGGGCGTTGCCCGGGTCACTCGGCTAGTAAATTATTAATAGATGTAAATTTTTACGCTGTCAGGAATTATGTAAATATCTGTAACTATAAATAAAAGGCGCATGATTGAAATAAAGTTAGTTAGTCAGACGGTTTTCTTTACGCTAAACAATATCATCTGCATATTGGCGTGTACAGATCATCATAGAAACGTTACATATATATATATTTGAAAACCTCTCAGCATATATTGTCATGAGTAAATCCTGCATACAAACAAATTTCAATCTAGTAGAGTCATATATACGATATAAAATATGTATATTTCAGCATTAATACCAGCATATATATAAATAGATATTTATTTTTGGGCGTGTATAGTTAGCTAGAAGTTATAGTTTTAGTTGCTCCTGTTGAAGGCATCTTATCTCAGAAGCTAGAAATATAAAAATGTACAAGAAACCTAGTCCTTGATGCTTTATTGATTTCATTTAATTATATTTCATAGGAAAAACGTTTTTCTAGAGGTTTATTATGTCGACAAAATTTTGTTTATTTATTGTTCAATTTTTCAGGTGTTTTGTGCGAAGGATTGGTTCTATACTTTAACATTTAGTTGATGGTGAAATTTGAATAAAGTTTAGAATTGGCTGTCGTTCTAGATCTGTTCGTAGAACTGGCAAAAGCTCTAGCCATCTATGTACGATATCTCTGTATGATGCAACTCGTCAACCGCTGAATGTTGAGTCTTGATTTTTTAAAGTGATTGTTCAAGACCTAAAAGGATAAAGAAATTTAGAAAATGAGATTTTCTACATCCATTTTATAATTCAAAGTGAATATTAATTTTTCTGTTATGATTTATTAATTTGGCTTAAATATCGTCGTGTATATATTTTCTTTATTTGATAAGTAAAAACCATATGAATTTATATATATATTTCAAAGGTTATCTATAAATCCATATGTATAAAGTAAGATTTGATTCCCATCAAGTTGTTACATAACATTTAATTCGAATAAAGCGCATCATTCAAAATGACTTAATATCTTAAGAAAACTAAGCACAGTTTCTAACATCGGGAAATCATTTCTCAGAGATTTCTTTCTCAATGGGATAGAGCGCATCGTCTATAACTATCTCAGCGCTAAATGTTTGAAGTCTAAGGTAGATAATCTGTCTGACCAACGTCTATACAGATACTCCTAATATCTCCAGGCCTCTCATTGGAGATTTATTAGGTTATATTCTGATCTACAAATATCTCTGCTCATCAGAGGTTTAACTGTATCATTATTTTTGGGCATTGTCGAAGAAAGCATTCGGTATTTCGAGAGCGTCTCCAAATATCAGTATGCTGGTGCTTGTATAAACCTTTTCAAATATAAGTAAGAAGGAATATATTTTGTATTTATTGAGCGCCTTCATAGGTCATATTTTGTGTATACATGTTTTTTTAGAAGCGGTTTCAAATTAAAGTCAATGTGCATACATCTTTTATTTTTAGCGATCTCAAATAAGTGACGGTGCATATAAATTTTGTATTTTAAACACTCTAGAATATATGTGATGGTAAATAGAGAAATATTTATTTAACCCAGGTTCCTGGAACGCCCTATACCCTACATACATTTTGTATTTTAAGCGCTTTCATATCAGTGATGGTGCACACAAATTGTACTTTAAACGCTTCAAATGAGTCATGGTGCATATATTTTGTATTTTAAACACTTTCATATCAGTGGTGGAACACGCATTTTGTATTTTAAGCACTTTCATATCAGTGATGGTACACACAATTTGTATTTTAAGCGTTTTCAAATATAAGTGATGGCATCCACAATTTGTATTTTAAGCGCTTTCATGTCAGTGATGGCGCTCACAATTTGTATTTTAAGCGCTTTCAAATATAAGTGATGGTACACACAATTTGTATTTTAAGCGCTTTCAAATATAAGTGATGGCGCCCACAATTTGTATTTAAAGCGCTTTCAAGTATAAGTGATGGTTCCCACAATTTGTATTTTAATCGCTTTTATATTAGTGATGGTACACACAATTTGTATTTTAAGCGCTTTCATGTCAGTGATGGTTCCCACAATTTATATTTTAAGCGCTTTTATATTAGAGATGGTACACACAATTTGTATTTTAAGCGCTTTCTTGTCAGTGATGGTTCCCACAATTTGTATTTTAAGCGCTTTTATATTAGTGATGGTACACACAATTTGTATTTTAAGCGCTTTCATGTCAGTGATGGTTCCCACAATTTGTATTTTAAGCGCTTTTATATTAGTGATGGTACACACAATTTGTATTTTAAGCGCTTTCTTGTCAGTGATGGTTCCCACAATTTGTATTTTAAGCGCTTTTATATTAGTGATGGTACACACAATTTGTATTTTAAGCGCTTTCATGTCAGTGATGGTTCCCACAATTTGTATTTTAAGCGCTTTTATATTAGTGATGGTACACACAATTTGTATTTTAAGTGCTTTCAAATATAAGTGATGGCGCACAAAAATTATATTTAAAGCGCTTTCATGTCAGCGATGGTACACACAATTTGTATTTTGAGCGCTTTCATGTCAGTGATAGAGCCCACAATTTGTATTTTAAGCACTTTCAAATATAAGTGATGGTACACACAGTTTGTATTTTAAGCGCTTTCATGTCAGTGATGGTACACCCAATTTGTATTTTAAGCGCTTTCATGTCAGTGATGGTACACACAATTTGTATTTTAAGCGCTTTCATGTCAGTGATGGTACACACAATTTGTATTTTAAGCGCTTTCTAATATTAGTGATGGTACACACAATTTGTATTTTAAGCGCTTTCAAGTATAAGTGATGGCGCCCACAATTTGTATTTTAAGCGCTTTCATGTCAGTGATGGCGCCCACAATTTGTATTTTAAGCGCTTTTTATGTCAGTGATGGTACTAGGGCTTCCAATCCCGGTACATATTTTCAATCCCGGGATTCGGGATTGCTTTTTTCTCAATCCCGGGATTGAAAAACATTTTCATCTTTCTACGCTAAGAGGTATATCGTTTCGTTCGTTATATTTTTAATTTTCTTTTATATAGTGCCAATGACGTGGCACTTACTTCGATGAAAACAACCTGAAAGCTACAGTGGACCCTCGGTTTACGAGCACCTTGGAGTACGAGCTTTTCTCTACGAGCAAAATTTTGCTGCAAAATTGTTCTAGCAAGAAGAATTGCCCGAGTTTCAATTATTAAAAATAAGAAATTAGTTTCGCACTACGAGCGTTTTGGAGTACGAGCATGGCTCTGGAACTGGAACGGATTGTGCTCGCAAACCGAGGGTCCACTGTATATATTTTGCGCCTGCTAATGAACTAAATCATTTCTTTTGGGTTACAGTTTGAAATTATCTGTCAATTACGGTGCACACATCGTCCCTACAACTGCAAACTATCGAATGTGAAAAATTCAATTTTGAAGGAGAGAGAAATGAAGAGACCATGTGGCCTACCCTCAGTAGAGGAAGGCATTGAAGGAGGGAGAAATGAAGAGACCATGACAGGGTCTCTTCATTTCTCCCTCCTTCAATGCCTTCCTCTAATGAGGGTAGGCCACATGATCTCTTCATTTCTCTCTCCTTCAAAATTGAATTTTTCACATTCGATAGTTTGCAGTTGTAGGGACGACATCTGGAAAAAAATTACTGTTCTTGGAACTCTTAGACCACATCTCTTAATGCAGTGTTGGGCAGTAATCCATTCAAAGTAATACATTACCTTGTAATTACGATTACTTTGCAATGCATTACTTTGCAAAAAAAAATAATTGCATTAGAATGTAAACATAATTACTCGTAATTCTATATATAATGATAGCAATTGTGATTAAAATTACTTGTAATTGTAATTATAGCAAATGTAATCATTATTATTTGCAATTGTGATTATAGAAAATGTAATCATTATTGCATTTTGCCCAACTATGTAATAATGTTTAGAAAGAAGACAGCACCGTTTTAAAAAACATGAATTACTTTAGTTTAAGGATAAAAATTCAATTTCGAGAAAGATTTGAGCGTAGGAAAGATAATTTGTCAAGAGTGTCATCATGCAAACTAGAACGTATCTTATTGCATAGGTATCCAGAGGAGGAGAAGACTCTTTCCGATTCCACAGACGTTGAAGGAATTGTCAGCAAGTATTGATTGATTAGGATTAGGATATGCATTTATTTGAGGCGCCAATTTATAATTGTAACAAATAGTATTTGAATAAAAACATTCAATCGGGTAAAACACGGGCGTTTCCCGGGTCATTCGGCTAGTCAACATATATACTCACGACCGTCTTTCCTCAATTCCTCAATTCCTCATGTCACGGATGCGCGCGCATCATCATTATGATCATTATCATTATCTAATGATAATAATAATAATTATTGTGACGGATGCGCGCGCATCATCATTATGATCATTATCTTCTATAGAAGCTTCTGTCTTTATAATTATGTATATTTACAAAAAGTCAATTCGCTCGCGCCTCTAGCGGTGAAAATGAGGGGTAATACCAGCTGACCTAATGTACATGTAAAGTTTGGAGCGGGACGTTTCACAAGAGTGACATCCACGGCTCCAATTTATAATTGTAACAAATAGTATTTGAATAAAAACATTCAATCGGGTAAAACACGGGCGTTGCCCGGGTCATTCGGCTAGTATATATATAGTCACGACCGTCTTTCTTCATCGGCCTCTGTCACGGATGCGCGCGCACAGGGAGGTCACGTGCTCGCCGGCTCCCTCGAGCCGGATTTGAACCAGCGACCTAAGGATCACCGTTGTAACATCTACAGTCGGGTAAAACACGGGTGTTGCCCGGGTCATTTGGCTAGTCAACATATATAGTCACGACCGTCTTTCCTCATCGCTGTCACGGATGCGCGCGCATCATCATTATGATCATTATCATTATATAATGATAATAATAATTATTATTATTATATTATTATTATTATTTTATTATCAACATATATAGTCACGACCGTCTTTCCTCAATTCCTCATCGCTGTCACGGATGCGCGCGCATCACCATTATGATCATTATCATTATCTAATGATAATAATAATAATAATTATTAGTATATTATTATTATTATTAATATATATAGTCACGACCGTCTTTTCTCAATTCCTCATCGGCCGCTGTCACGGATGCGCACGCATCATCATTATGATCATTATCTTCTATAGAAGCTTCTATCTTTATAATTATGTATATTTACAAAAAGTCAATTCGCTCGCGCCTCTAGCGGTGAAAATGAGGGGTAATACCAGCTGACCTAATGTACATGTAAAATTTGGAGCGGGACGTTTCACAAGAGTGACATCCACGGCTCCAATTTATAATTGTAACAAATTGTATCTGAATAAAAACATTCAATCGGGTAAAACATGGGCGTTGCCCGGGTCATTCGGCTAGTATGAATAATAATATAATAAGAAATAAAGTTAAAACGACGTGAAGCTTCGATCAATAGATAGGCTCTTCCTTAAATATATTGCATCAAAGTATTTATTATTTTATTAACAGATTATTAATTTTTGATAGTTTTATATTTAGCTACTCTGTAAACTTCCCTCATTGATTCTCTTGTATTGTATCAATTTTAATTTGTGCTTGTGCCTTAAATAAATTGCCGTGTGATCATGAAGTTTGTCTTTCCTAATTTTATTCGTTATAATATTGGCACGTGGAAAATTAAGGAAGACAAACTTCGGGATGAGACAACAATTTATTTCAGGCAAGAACAAACTATGAGTGATAAACATGTAGGGTTAAATAATTCCAATTGCCACACCTAGATGGCGCTGTGTTAAACTTTGTGTGTTATAAAAGTTACATTTTGTAAATATTTAATTATTCTTTATTAAATTATTTTATATTTTATTGTAAACAATATTAAAATTTTACACAAATAAATTTACTGGCAATGTGTTTCTTTTAAATATCAATAATAAGGTCTGTAGAGATAATATTTGATGATATTTAAAAGAAACACATTGCCAGTAAATTTATTTGTGTAAAACTTTAACGATAGATGCCAATAAAAATTTAATGTAAACAATATGTTATATTTATTTTTTTGCTAGAATACCATTTGACTAAAATTGTATGCCTAAATAAGTCGAGAGACTTTTTGAAATAAAAACAACTTTAGGGCCTAACCGTGTCTGTGGTGATTAATGATCCGATAAGCAAAAGAGGGAAGTGTACAGAGTATAGCGAAATAAAAAATAATACTCTGCTAAACTACTAAATACTTTGTTACAATATTGTATCCCTCTAAGTTAACACAAAACGAATACTCAATGTCCATTCATTGGAAAGGCCATCGTTCTAGTTTATTTGTTTACATTATTTACACATAGTTGCCTATAGTTATTTAACCTAATCTCTTAACAATATGAAGAAATGTTGTTTAGGGATAATAAAAAAGTTATTAAACATGCTCCATATAAATATGGCACGATGACAATGGTATGCTAACAAAATGAGAATGTTATAAGACCTGGGTTATATAACACGCTGGGCTCCGTTGTGCAAATGTCAAAGTTCACACGTATATAACAACGTCAATCGATTAAATCCGCAATCAATTCGGCAACACGGCAGGGGAAGTGCACCCGGCACTCCTGTCTACTAGACAGCGGGACCGAATCATTTCTTTTGTTCTGGTAAAGGGAAACTACACTATGACTCACACCTGATTGGATTTGGAACTGAGGTTACATTACTATAATACAGACTGCATGTATTGTATCTTTATCTCTTTCTTTAAACGGTTCAACACATCGATTGATCGAAAACTTTGATGATAATTTATGTATGCTGTTTTTAAGTCTGAATAGTCTAAACTTCATGTCTTATCTCTTAAGTATTTGATCTATTTAGGTATGTCCTGGTATAAAATTTTGTTTTCTCGTGGAATATAGACCTATTGATTTCTCTAGTACCTGTCTATGTCTAAGTAGGTATGCTCTAGTCTAACCTGCGATGTTTATCCCTGGAGTCTAGACCTAGTGATTTTTAAAGTATTTTGTCTATGTATGTAGGCTCTAGTGTAACTTGCAATGTTTGTTCCTGGAGTTTAGACCTAATGATTTCTCTAGTATTAGGTCTATATTGAAATGCCCTAGTCTAACTTGCGCTGTCTATTCCTGGAGTCTAGACCTACTGATTTCTCTAGTATTGGGTCTATATAGAAATGCCCTAGTCTAACTTGCGATGCTTATTCCTGGAGTCTAGACATACCGATTTCTCTAGTATTAGGTCTATATAGAAATGCCTTAGTCTAACTTGCGCTGTTTATTCCTGGAGTCTAGACCTATTGATTTCTCTAGTACTTGGTCTATGTAGGCATGTCTTAGTTTAACTTGTGATGTTTTCTCTAGAGTCCAGACTTACTGTCTTCTCTTGATCTATGAAGGTATAGATAAAAAATAAAGAAATAATTTCAATTTTACTTTCATTGTTTAAATGTAATTGCACGTTTTTTCGGATATATTGGCCCGATAAAGCTCTACCGAGTGAAAACTTGTCGTTTTGAACAATAAAAAATTCTATTCAAATCGTTCCATCGTTTATTACGCGTCTGTTTAAATGCAATTCTACCTTAACTAAGAATTACTATGTGAGAGGATTATGTCGTGGTCGACCATGTTTTCTCCTGGAATCTCGACTTCCTGTTTTCCAGTAGTTGATCCATGCAGGTTTATCGTGGTCTTTTCCTTCTTCGTCCCTGGGATTTTCCTCTCAATTTTCTAAATTTCCTTTTGTGTAAGATATTTGAAAATAGAGAAACCCATAAATATATCTTTGATTAAAGGTGTATATATTAGATACAATATTTATTTACCAATATTTCAGTTGGCTGAACGCTTACCTTTTTCAAGATATAACAACCTATTTATATGTAAATACGTTATTGTACCTTTTGAAAATGGTTGGCGTTCAGCCAACTGGAATATTGGTAATAATATTTTGATCCAATATATGCCTTTTTATAATTAAACACCTACCTATCTTTAGATTTTTATAAAAAAGCATTATCCTACCCCGATATGCTGAATTTCACAATAGGATCGATTTTATATCTAACTAGCGGATGTACCCGGCTTCGCCCGGGTTTTACCCGAGTAAAGGTTTGTCTAACGAATCTCTCGATAAAGTGAACATTTTTTCCCGTTCCCTTTAAAAATACTCGATAAGTTGAATAAAATCAATATTAATTGGTTCCCTCGGTAATTGGAAGTTAAAGGAATAGTATCTTGCCTTGGAATTGTATCATTATTCTTGTCTCAAATAAATTGCCGTGTCATCCTGAATTTTGTCTTTCCTAATTTTCTACATTACAAAATCATCGTATCATCATGATAATATTTTGAGGAGATTGTTGAATTATAACAGATAAATTAGAATATTTATCTTGATTATTTTTAGGCGAAAAGTTATTTCAAATGGCGTTCCAATGAGTGGTTTGGTCAGGCATAAAGGACACACACACACATACATTCATTTTTATATATATTGACTATTTTTTGGTTTTCTCTATCAACGCATATTTAAAGTTTCAGATTTTGCCTGTTTTGTCTTGCCATTGGCTCAGGTGTTTTAGAGAACCCCCCTTATTACATATTCTATATACGTATATTTTGTTATGAATATAGTGTAAAAGGGTTTAGATGAATATAATATTTTAAAAATGAATTAAAAAAGAACCATATCAATGATCCAATCCATATATGTCTAATTTTATTAAGTGGGCGAGATCATAATATTAACACCTCACACGATGCTATATAAAGAAAGAGAGAGAGTGATAAGTTTTTCATTGAATTAAGCATGGAAAGCTTTAGGGCTAGGTGCAACAGTAGCCGTATAATACCCAACGATCGTTAAGGATAGATGTAAATAGGGTTGATAGAGATGTAAATAAGGTTGATAGATGTAAATAGGGTTGATAGAGATGTAAATAAGGTTGATAGATGTAAATAGGGTTGATAGAGATGTAAATAAGGTTGATAGATGTAAATAGGGTTGAATCGCTGATATTTTTTATCTTATCTCACTTTATAAACTGTAATTGCGTCTATTTAGAAAACATAATTATTTATTATTATCAACTTACCTGGGTATATATATTTTTTCAAGTATAAGAAATTTGCGATTTACTCATAAAAATATTCGAAAAACCTTACGCAATATGGTTTTATTATGAAAACACCGCGAGCTTTCGTAATAAAAAAAAAAACATATTGCGTGAGGTTTTTCGAATATTTATATATATATATATGGATGGATTAGGATCTCCACACATATACACTCATGGACAAAACTTATAGAAGTGGAACGTTTTTAATATCACCGGACGTCTATTTTTTTTGAGGAGACAGGCAATTTTATTCACACTTTACTATCTCGTGTATCTTCAATAAAGATCACTGTGCATCAAATAGCTTTCAGAGTTATTGTCTGAATCCCGATATACAAGCTAAAAGGTACAACTTCCTTAAGTTTTTTCCATGAGTATATTTTGAAAAAATATGTCTTTTTTTTTTGTTGACTTTCCCTGAGTATTGATGGATCTCAACATATATAGCTAAGACTACATCTGATCGCTGTAGCTAAATATTATACAAATAGATGTGTTTGAGTTAGATGTCGATCCATTGAATATATTCAAATAAAAAAGGTATACTTAGATCTATGAAAGAAAAAAACAACAACCTTTTCTTAAAATATTTCGAGGAAGAGAGAGATTGCTTTTCCTTTCTATCAATATTTTGCACAATAAACTTCGAAATTTATTGAGAAAAAAAGTTGTTTTTCTTTCACAGTTCCAGGTACGTCTTTTTAAAATATAAATATAGATGTGTGAAAAGAACTTTATTTTCATGTCGCACACAGAATCTCAGCAGGCTATATTGAAAAGATCAATGATGTTGTAAATGTTGAAAGAGTAACAATTACAGATATTTCTACGATAGAATACTCTTGTGATTTGCATAGCATTTTGGTATTTTCTATGCTAATTGACATCTCTGCATATATCGCGCAGGTTTGTTAGTTGGCTAGCTGTTATTGAATAGGGCAGGTCGGCGTGAGCGGCTGATGTATATATAATTTGATCTCTTGTCCTTCTTTTATTGTTATACTAGCGGATGTACCCGGCTTCGCCCAGGTTTTTCTCGAGGGAATGTTTGTAGTCTAGTAATGAGAAAATATACTACACCTAAAAACTATCAGAGAAAAGAGAAACCACGGAAGGTGAACAGAAAAATGCTTACAATGGATGTATATGTTTACGATATCAAGTTAAATAAAAACAAAGATAAAATTTGCATATGTTGGTCACTATAAATTTGTATATTTGTTAGGCGAAATTAGAAACATGATCATTATCTTAAAATTGCTTGTATTGAATATTTTTTAGATTGAGATTATTAGCCAGTATGTAAAAAAATTAACTCTGTTAAAATTTAATTTTGTATTTATATATAATTAAAATTAACTCTGTTGATTTTTTTTGTATTTAATCGATAACAGCGAAGTTACGCATGTTAATGTTAGGAAATATATTTTGATGTTAAGCAAAACCTGCTCCATCTCGTTTTACATAAATGTTGAAAATTTGGTTGAAATTGATGCATTGTAACGAAAGATTTTAGTGATGTCCACTTATGAAATTTCCATTTTATTAATATAGATACTTTTAGGTAATAAATGATCTTTCTACGAATTTATAATTTCTCCCAACAGTAAATAAAATGTCACGATGGCTGAATACAAAAATAGAGATAAAGGTATTGGTTCTTCATGATGATTATTGCCTTATTTTTTTATTAGAGTGAATGTAAATAGGTTTTATAATTATTTAATAAATATGTTTTGGTGTGAAAATGTTTATTTGATCGCCGTTTTCGGTAAATCTACAAAATGAGAATATTGTCCTTCACACTTCTGGTTATGGAAAGTTGTTTCAGACCATAAAACACATGTTATAAAACAAACCTTTTTTTTCTAGACGAAGTAGAAGATTTAAAGAAAGAAAGCCAGTGATTATTTAAAAGTGATGGAAAACGCACCATCTGTATTTGAAAATAGAAATTATTTATAAGGCGCCAGCTTCTTTTTATAATTGTAGTTTGGGCAGTAAAAATAATTACATATATGCTTTTTTAAAATAAAGAAACTGGCGCCTTATATAAACTCACTCTCTCTGACGCTTTATATGACAATGTTTATATTTATAAATGTTTATAAAAGTTGCTTATGGCTTTGGCCATCTGTGGGAATAAATATCAACCAATCGCTGATTTTTAATTATTCCAGAATTAGACATAATATTACGACAGATGGCGAAAGTCATCAGCAACTTTTAGTTGCTCGATCAGAAGATATTGATTCTTAATTTATCATCCTGATCCCAGTACAAATACCGTCTATATGATTGTGTCAATACACAGGTAAGCTATGGACCAATCTAATGGGATGGAAATTATTTTCAGATAATCTGCAGGCAATAACTTCCCTGTTCTAAATCGTGGAAAACGAAGAGCAATCGTTGAACAGTTTTCACACGCAACAAATGTTGGATAAAAAACATGAGAATTGGTTCCGTGGACTATGCTGGAACTTGGAAGTGTGTTTATGTATGTGGTAGGATGATTATTTAAAAAAAGAACCTTCTTATAAGTGGAAGCCTTTCCAACTCATATAATTCAGTTTTCAAAATAAGATTGGCAATACCCAACCGATTCAAGCTGAGACCTTTCTAACCCACAGAATCCAGTTTTAAAATAGAGATTGGCAATGTACATTCGATTTAATATAGAACCTTTCCAACTCACAAAGTCCAGTTTTAAATATAGAGATTGGCAATATACATTCGATTTAAGCTGAAACCTTTCCAACTCACAAAATCTCCAGTTTTAAATATAGAGATTGGCAATACACATTCGATTCAAAGTGAAACCTTTCCAATCCACAGAATTTCCAGTTTTAAAATAGATATTGGCAATACACATTCGATTTAAGCTCTATCGTTTCCAACCCGCAGAATCCTGTTTTAAAATAAGATTGGAAATACACAATCGATTCAATCTGAAACCTTTCTAACCCACAAAATCTCTAGTTTTAAATATAGAGATTGGAAATACACATTCTATTTAAGATATAACCTTTCCAACCCACAGAATCCAGTTTTAAATATATACTATGGTAGATTGGCAATACACATTCGATTTAAGCTCTAGCGTTTCCAACCCACAGAATCCAGTTTTAAATATAGAGATTGGTAATAAAAATTCTATTTAAGCTTACGTCTATCCAAACCACAAAATCTCTAGTTTTAAATATAGAGATTGGCAATAAAAATTCTATTTAAGCTTTCGTCTATCCAAACCACAAAATCTCCAGTTTTAAATATAAATATTTGCTATACACATTCGATTTGAACTTACGTCTATACAACCCACAAAATCCCCAGTTTTAAATATAGAGATTGGCAATACACATTCGATTTAAGCTGAAACCTTTCCAACCCACAGAATCCAGTTTTAAATAGAGAAGATAGGCAATACATATTCGATTCAAGCTGAAACCTTTCCAACCCACATAATGCGTTTTATATATAGAGATTGGCAATACACATTCGATTTGAGCTGAAACCTTACCAACCCACAGAATCCAGTTTTAAATTAGAGATTGGCAATTCACATTCTATTTGAGCTGAAACCTTTCCAACCCACATAATGCAGTTTTATGTATAGAGATTGGCAATACACATTCTATTTGAGCTGAAACCTTTCCAACCCACATAATGCAGTTTTATATATAGAGATTGGCAATACACATTCGATTTGAGCTGAAACCTTTCCAACCCACAGAATCCAGTTTTAAATAGAGAAGATTGGCAATACATATTCGATTCAAGCTGAAACCTTTCCAACCCACATAATGCAGTTTTATATATAGAGATTGGCAATGCACATTCGATTTGGGCTGAAAACTTTCTAACCCACAGAATCCAGTTTTAAAATATAGAATATTGGCAATAACACATTCTATTTGAGCTGAAACCTTTCCAACCCACAGAATATGCATTTCTTAATCTAGATTAACGACAAAAACCTATCTATCTAAGGCGTGTCATATAATATATTATATTTATATTAATCTATTTACTGGTATATTAACTCTATTTCAAAATATAAACCTAAGATATAGGCATATTTGATATAAATTTAAACTCTTCAAAACCTTTACGCAGAATCTACTCCTAAATTTAGACCCAAGCTAGACATTTTCGATCCGAGCTGAAGCCATTCCAATCCATAATACTGACCTCTAAATATAGACTCTTGACAGACCTATTTAAATTGAAGCCTTCCCAATGACAGAGTCCACATCTAAATCTAGACCCAGGCTAGACATCGTCGATGAGCTGAACCCCTTCCAAGAATTCTTATCCCCAGACGGTCCTATCATAACTCTAGCCTTTGGACGCCAGGGATTGGACGTGTGCCAACTTCCTCTTGTGTTCCCCAGCACTACCCCGACTACTTTCCGGAAACCTGCATCGGATTAAACGTTTTACAAGATCACAGTCATTAAAATAATCTTGTATTCCTATCGTTCAAACATTCTGATTATTATCTAGATGCGCACGCAATTAAAAATGTTTTACAATTATAATTTCAATTGCCATCTATCGATAAAATTGATAACTATTATTTTTGTGGCAATATGTTTCCTATGATATTTATTATCAAATGTTATATCTACGGACCGTACCGCAATGAATAAAAATTGTCAGATGAGAGGGATTTGCACATCAGTAGTGATCCTCTCAGATGTTTAGCTATTTAATTCCCAGATCGCTCTACTATTGTATTGGATTGTTTTTCTTATATACCCTGCATTTTTGGTATAGAAGGCAGCTTAGGGTTATTTAAGGAACATATGGACATAAACCTATAGGTGTATAGAGGTGAATACATATAATTATAAAAAATGTATTGTCTTAAATACACGATTAATTAAAAATATAAAATTAAATTGGCAACTTAAAAATTTTGGTCTAAAATTTGATAGGCGTTATTATCGTCTAGACAACTGACTTCGCTTCGCCAGGGTTCGGCTCATTCTCATTGTCACTTGAATAAAGATTATTATTTCTATTGTTGCTGTTGTTATTATTATCTACGCATTTTAATCTCAATTATTATATCCATAGTAAAACTATTGAAAAGAGAGGAGAAGACAAAGCGAACTCTGAGACAACCAGGAAGAACGAGAACATTGTTTGGATGCTGGAGAGATACCGCCATAGACAGTCAATGGTTGGAGGACCATGGCAGAACTGAGAGATCATCGAACTGGAGATCGGGAAAATAGTCTAATAATAATGTAGATAGGAGTTATTATTAATATTGTAAATAGATAAAGCATATGTAAATATGATCACCACTTACTCTTAGAATGTCAAAGATGTATGAAATCGTGAAATAAATTTTTACTGCTTATTATATTAGTAGTAGTAATGAGAGAACACATTATAATTTATTAAAATATTATTAGCATAGTTTTCTTATGACATTAGCATATTGAGAGGTTGAAACTATTGCTTTGAACCTTTAAAAACCTTACTCTAAATAGTATCAAAGTTTAATAGGGATGATCCAATATTCTGTGGAAAGGTATGCGGAAAAACCCATAAAAACGCACAAGCAAAACAAGAAAACTTTAAAAAATGTTGTAAAATGTGGAGGGACGACATCGTCGCAGTAGGCTCCTCATCTAACATGCAGTCATGGGCCAAAGTGAGATCGCACTAGCGTGAGGACAAAAAGAAAAAAAAAAAAATCACACGCATAGAAGTTTGGTAATCTCGGTTTAAGGGTGGCACCCGGGAAGGAGAGATAGGACTAAGATAGGGTCGGCGAACTTTTGAGTCAGAAGAGAAAAATATTAAAATTAAAAAAATTTAGAAGTTTTTAAAGAGCCGCAAATTTTTTTCTCGCCAAAAATAAATAATACTCGCATAAATGATATTTGCTTATGGAACTATATAAAGAGCCGCAGCTTCACATCCAAAGAGCCGCAGTTTGCCGACTCCTGGACTAAGAGGTAGTCCTGGGATCGCGTTGGTTAATCTGTCAACATGGCGACCTAACTGATCCTTGACTATTCTGCTCTGATGCTACACTATGTTGTCTCAGTCGTGGTGCTCTGCTGAGTCTTGCTGCCTTCCTGTCTTCTGGGCTCAGAAAGAACCCAGCTTTTATGCTGATGATGACCGGAAACTATCGGCTTAAATCCTAGTAGTCTTAAATCGATAAGTACCAATAATAGAGTGAAAGTTTGAAAATTTTTATAATTCTTTCGGGCTGTTTAAAGAATTCTTAGAACTTTGAAATATAAAAGAAATATATGGACAAAAGAATTGCTATAAATTTATTAAATAAAAACAAACGATAGCATTGCGTCTCTTTATACATGAAATTTATTATGCTAGCTTTCGGATCTTATCGATCCTTCCACAGGCTAAGCTGTAAGTTGAGAGAAAGAGTATATATAGTTGTACAATATTATTTATATACACCTAACGAAGATAGAAAATAAAATATAAAATAAAATAAATATAAACACATTTCACGAGTTCACGTTTTCTCGTGGCCAAGCTGCAGTTGTTTCATCTTTGTCCAAAGCTCAGTTTGTTTTCTATTCATAGTCAATTGGTCCCTTTATTCCATTTACCTGTTGAAGGGCGTATATCTATCTACATGCGAACAAAACATGGTGTATGGGGTTATGGGTGTGAATTTGAAACTGGGGAAGATGAGGAAGGAATTTAATAAAAGAAATGAAACAATGGAGCGCAACTTTTAATTTTTCACACAGAGCAAATTTGGCCTTAACTAACGATTCTTTGAGTTCTCAGGAAGCTTCTTGGTACTAATATTTAGTCGTTGAGGTATCGCCTGCAACACTCTGAAGAAGGCCAACAGCCGGAAATGCGTATGTGGTTGCCTTTTCTTGATTTATCAAGAAAATGAGTTGGCCAAATATAATGAAACAAGCCTAAATCAACGTTTAGTTGATTTTTATTACAATAGATGGCATTCTGATATCTGAAATGCTCATGTGAGCGGTCAGGAGGGTTTGCCTATTTTATTTTAAATATAAAAAAGATATTTTTTAAAATATAAGGTATTTAAAGAAAACTATAGAGATGAGCGTGCTCGATTTTGAAAGGACATTAGAACAATCTATATGAATACTTGCCTCGAGCATTACATTTCCGCAAACAATTGACCAAAAGTACAGATAGATTAAACATAAGTCATTGATTCGCTATTTGTATAAAATAATTGAGATTATTTAGTGAGTTATCTTTTTATTTCAAAGAAAACACAACTTTCAACTATCTTTATTGCGTTAGGTTGGGTGAAAGCTGCGTACATTGTTATAGAGGTGGGTTGCTATAGGGAAAGAGATTAAAATGAAGTTTTATAATTGTAAAATAAGTGAATGGAAGCACGTGTATGTACGTGTGGGCCACGTGGAACGCAATGCGTACCTAACGTTCGATAGCGGAGGTGTGTCTGGTAGCCTTGACTACCACAGCTTGGCTCGGTGCCAGGCCTGACCTTCTCGGCCCAGCTGGCCGCCGTATTTATAGTCAGTATTGCCTGGTAGACTCTCCTGGAGGAGGTCTTTCATTGGAAGTTTAGTTACGATCAGATCATTTATAATTTTAATGAAAGGCTGATGTTCAGGGAAGTGGTCGCTTATAAAACGGGTTGTTATTTAGGAATTTTACTGGACTTCAATCAATATAGGATGTCTTTTTCATAGTGGAGAACGGGATCCCCAATTATCATCAAGTATTTTTTTCAAAGCTGGCTTCCACAGACTTCCACCAAGTATATTCCCGATAGAGTTCTCGCGGAGTTGATTATATGGGTCACCCAGTTCTCATAGTTCACTACCATGTGAGCAGTTTAACTACCCCTCCAGCACAGCCATCAATCATATTCTTCAAGAACATGGTCAGTTAACCTTTTATTCAAACCTTCCTCCATCGGCAATAATAGTGGAAAAAATATATTATACAGTATAACCTCCCTTTAGCGGACACCTCTCCACAAAGGACAGTTTTCATTTGCAAAATTACCATTTTTACAATTTAGCAACTCTCCGGGAATAAAACATCTCTTCCTAAGAGAAACTTTGGCTCTGCAATTAGGTGTCCTTTACAGGAAGGTTCTACTGTATCTACATTCGAAGTCTCTCGGAAATTCCTATATACATTCAAACAATCTCAGCGGCAATGGTAGACCAATGAATATCTACTCTCGACGTCTCCCGAGAGTTCTTTTCCCTCTCTAGACCAGCTCCTATATCTACATTCAAACAATCTCAGCGGCAATAGTAGACCAATGTATATCTACACGAAAGTTCTTGGATCTCTCTAGACTTGTTCCTTCCTAGATTCAATCATTCTCAGCGGTAATGGTAGACCAATCTACTACACTAGACCGGACTCTTTAGTAAAGCGGTGAAATAAGTAATGGGGGTATTTGCAGTAATGTTAGAAACAACGATAAAAGAAATAATAATGTTATTGCTGATATGAAGGAGGATTTTTGAAACTCAGAAGGCTACATGGGGTATAAAAAATGTGCTTGGAATGATACAAGTTAGCATGGAAAAACTTCTATTTGGTAATCTATAAATAATGTGTTCAAATGGCCATAAATATTTGGATGAAAGGGATGGAGCATAACGCATTTTAAAGGGGGGAATTTCAAAAATAAATAAAAAAATAATCAAAAGATAAAAGAAAAATACGTTATAAAATAAAAACACGAATTGAAAGAGGTGCCTTTTATGGTAAAAAACGGCAAGCTTTCAAGCGCTTAGCTTTTCATCAAGTCGAATTTATACCTGAATCTTGAAATTTATAATGAAATCAACACGAATTAACATATTTGTAAATTTTCTGTGGGGTATTTGGTATAAGTTTCAGGATTTATGGCTACATTATACCTAATTTACATTGTCTGTATACATTACCGTTTCAAGACTTCAGTATAAAGGTATAGCGCACGATTATTTATTTTATTTTCACCATCAAAACTAAAAAAGGTTAGATTTGAATATTATAAGAAATGTCTAGAAAATTGTAAACATATATATAATAATAAAGCTAAATACTAAATGAATAGTAGCCCAGACAAGAATAAAACGCGACCTCTTAAAGAAAACTGAAGAATGGAGGTTGGAATAAAAAGCGAGAAAGATTCTGCCAAGATCCTTGACCGAGATTTTTCCCCTTTCATCGACCTATACGGAGAACAGCAACAAAACCCGGCCATTTTATTCCTCACAACTGGAGCATATTTGATTGTCTTTAGGTTAGATCAGGGGTCAGCAAACTGCGGCTCTTTGGATGTGAATCTGCGGCTCTTTATATAGTTCCATACGCAAATATTATTTATGTGAGTACTATTTATTGTTGGCAAGAAACATTTTGCCGCTCTTTAAAAACTTTGAATTTTGTAAATTTCAAATTTTGACTTTTCCGACTCAAAAGTTTGCCGACCCCTGAGTTAGATCTAAGTATAATGATCTCTTTTTTTTGTCAAAAAGACCACCTTTACCCAAGATATACGATTAAAATTATGATAAATGCATTAATTCCATCAGAAAATAGCCAATGTTGCTTCAAAACAAATATAAACTAAAACTCATTAGAACTCCAAAAATACCTACAAATTAACATCATTGGGAAAATACCTCTATTATAATTGAATTAGCGGGGGAGGTGGTGGGGAGGGGATTATATGCAGATTTTCTTATTAAATAAAAGATTAAACAACATTTACGTTTTCAGTCAGCAATGGTTTATACACACAGAATACTTGCTATTGTATATATTTCTTAATATAACGAATATAAATTTGCGACTGGCCATGAAGTAGATTGATTACATACAAATAATGCCCATTCTACATAGAGTAAACAAATCAACTTTGTATTAAAAATTGATAACTCCATTGGATAGTTGTAATATGTAGTGGATTTATACAAGACAGATTGAACTATAGAATGAGAGAGGCACAAATAATTTTTATTCTATCATAAAACTCTCATAAAAATATTTGAATTTTGAGTAAATAATTTCGTACAAAGAGAGATTCTAACCACATGGCAACCTCTCATTTTGTAAATGGTGTAGAAGACCTGGGGCCAAGGTTTCCAATATCACGCCATCCTATCATTAGCTAAAAGCTGACGTAGGGTAATTTGGCATCTGTTCTCCAGTTCCGACATTGGTAGACTTTGTAAATGGCAGTCTCTTTTTGTATGAAGTTTTCTTGTTGAATGGATGAGAGCCGGGTTGTACACCTCATGACCCCAGAACTCTCTACAAATACGACTAAAAGTACATAAATACTACAGCAACAGAAAATACTATCTCTATTTGAGATTAAAAAATTGTGCGCAGAAAGAAAAGTTTCTTACTATAAATTATTCAATTAATTCAAGCTTTCGGGCCTTGGAGCTCTTGTAAAGGAGAGTATGTAAATAAGTCCAAATATACATATATAGACTGATTATCAAAAAGCATTTAACTTATAATATCTTAGATAATTATTCGTGTCTATAACGTTGCTTGATAAAGAGAGTCTTCCAAAAGCTTGTAACTTGGAAGTACTAAAAATAACGTTTATATATATATTAATTTGCATTTTGATATATATATAACTAAAATAGGCTAAAAATTGTTCATATAATACACTCCTTGACATTGTCTTCGGATGTAACATATATAGGTCGGCATTTCAATTGACCAGGATGGAATGACCTTTGGACCCATTATATATAAGTCAATAATTCCATTTGAAAGGATGAAATACTTATCGGACCTAATACATATAAGGTCAATACTTCCATTGCAAAGAATGAAATAATTTTCTGACTCTAGTAGTATTGTTGGTACTTTTACATAGGCAAAGATGAAATAACTTTCGGCCCTCTAGCCGTATACTGTTATATTTTTACATTGGCAAAGATGAAATAGTTTGCGGACCCAACACATGTACAATTAGCACTCCCCTTGACAAGGTTGGAATAGACTTCAGACCTAAGCATTCTTGGGTTTAAACATTCAACACTAAACATAAGACAATGGTAATGTTCCTATTCGTTAATAGAAGAAAATTTGAAATACGAGGAGAAGAGTTTCTTACATTATAGACGATGGTACAAGCTTCGGACAAGACGCCTTTCTACGAGTACAATAATATATTGATTCTTGTCTTGTGATTTTATTCTACTTAGACAAATGTTCATGTTAAAATTCCTGGTATTCATAAAACCCAGTATTAAAGACTATGAATTTAAGTTCTCTTCCTAATATTTGATATTTCATCTAATAATTAAGCCAGGCCTATTATCTTTTACTCTCTCTTACAAATGAAGAATAATTTAGATAAACAATTCAATTATAATCAGTTAATATTATATATTTTAAATGTTTAACCAAACTCACAGATTACAACTAAAACTCTGTTCCATATTATATTTCCTCTACAACCATGTAAACATTCCGTAAAGAATTTGTTAAAGAACTAAAGACAAGAGATTTTCAGTAGACAATAAGAAGGTTTCATAGATTATATAACCGTGGAAATGTTGGCGATCCTTTGATTCCCAATTTCTCCAAGATGGCGTCGGTCTAAAAAAGGATGACTCTCTCTAAGATGGTTGTCATGGAGACGGCCGCCCCCCGCAGTCTTGACCCAGTTTCTGGGAGCCCGTAATTGAAGATTTTCAGAAGAGGACTCTTCCTGGAATTCTTCCGGGCAGGATTTACCCTGCATCGGGGATTGTGCTGGAGCCAGGATAATGAAATAATGTCTTGGAGGATTAAATCTTGGATACTGGAGCATTGATCTTTACAGTATCCTAAAGATAATCGAGACATGTAAACTGCCCCGAATACATACCATATATACCATGGCCTAAATATATACCATGGTCTAAATATATATACCATGTCCTAAATACACGCTTGTTCGGCTTTAAAAAGTATCGCGAATTTTGAATTTTCGCGGGTTACGTATATTCGAATTTCGATCTTTTTGTGGCTTTATGTTGGTACTCATGTCTCTCACTTATGCCGACAAGCTCGGCCATTTTGAATGTTCACTTAATTGTTGACAGCTGCTTTGCTTGCAGGTGTTTTGGATCGTCTTCGAATTTTACTTATTAAAAAAAAAATGGATCAAAGAACCTGAATCAAATTCTGTGTGAAAAAATAAATTAAGTGCGCAGATGCATTCCGAATGTTGACTGTGGCATACGGAGAAGATACCTTGGACCGAAGCAACGTTTATCGGTGGTACAAAATGTTCTCAGAAGGCCGAGAAGATGTGAACGACGAAGAGCGTGCTGGACGCCCGAGCACTTCAACAACAGACGAAAAAATTAATGAAGTGTAGAAAATGATATTGGCCAATCGTCGAATCACCGTTAGAGAAGTTGCTGAGGACCTAAACATATCGATTGGCTCGTGCCATTCGATTTTTATCAATGATTTGGGCATGAGACGGGTCGCCGCGAAATTCGTACCAAAATTGCTCAATTGCGACCAAAAACAGCATCGCATGAACATTGCTAATGAGATGTTGGACTCTGTCCGCGACGACCCAAATTTGCTCCAGAGGGTCATAACTGGTGACGAAGCGTGGGTTTATGGTTATGACGTGGAAACCAAAGCTCAATCATCTCAATGGAAGCTGCCGCACGAACCAAGACCGAAAAAAGCGCGCCAAGTTCGGTCGAATGTGAAAGTTTTGCCGACAGTTTTCTTCGATTGCAGGGGCGTGGTGCATCATGAGTTCTTGCCACAGGGTAGAACGGTCAATAAGGAATATTACCTGAAAGTTATGCGCAATTTGCGCGAAGCAATCCGCCAGAAACGCCCGGATTTGTGGAATAACAAAAATTGGCTTTTGCACCACGATAACGCCCCTGCTGACACATCGTTGCTTGTGCGCGACTTTTTGGCCAAAAACAACACACTAATGATGCCGCAGCCACCGTATTCCCCAGATCTGGCCCCCTGTTACTTTTTCTTGTTCCCTAAACTAAAGAGGCCCATGAAAGGACGACGTTACGCTACGCTTGACGAGATAAAGACGGCATCGAAGGAGGAGCTGAAAAAGATTTAAAAAAAAATGATTTCTTGAAGTGCTTCGAAGATTGGAAAAACCGTTGGCACAAGTGTATAATATCTCATGGGGATTACTTTGAAGGGGACAAAATAGGTATTCATGAATAAATAAATAATTAATAATTGCTCCCTCTTCATCAATTTATTTCATTTCATCTGAAATAAAGTGATAAAGAGGGAGTTATCTCTCGAAATATTTTGAGAAAAAAAATTTTTTTTTTTCATTAACAGATCCAGGTACGCCTTTTTATATAATATTAACATTTTGCTTTAGTAAAATTGGCAGATTTGACAAATTGCCAAATTCCAAAACGTCCATTCCATCGTTATTGGAGCGCATACTTTAAAAAAAATTTCACCAGCGGTTTATAACCATTTAGTTTATGAGGAATTCGGTCATTTAGTTCTCACCTCATTTAACGGCAAGTTCCGTGTTGAAGAATCGATCAAGAACAGCGAGTACTGAAGAATCCTGGATAAATGATCAAACTGCGATTTCAATTATAAGAAAATTCACACGTGAGATTGTTTTACTAATACAAACTAGTAAAATAGTGCTAGGCATGAACATCCTGGTTGTATTATTGTATTATCCTGTATTATTGAAACTGTACTAGCATTATAAATTTATATAGAAGAGAACATTGGAATAAATCTTCCTTTTAATAATAAAATATCTTACTATTATATAAGTATTATTGTTTTATATCCAAACACCCGCCAGCCTTACATGTAATTTCACACGTAAAGTTACTTGTAAATTATAAATTCAAGTATGAAGCAGGTATATCAAGCGTGCTAATGCGATGCTAGGCCTTTACCATGAAATGGGTTGTGGAAATTACGTGTATTGAATTTCGGATATTGGGCTGTGGATATTAGAATTTTTGGGCTTGGAATATTGGGATTTTTGAACTGTAGATATTGGAATTATTAGGTTGTAGATATTGGGATTATAAGGCATGAGATATCGGAATTTTAGAGCTGTGGATATTGGAATTATTAGGTTGTAGATATTGGGATTATAAGGCATGAGATATCGGAATTTTAGAGCTGTGGATATTGGGATTATTGGGCTGTGGATATCGGAATTTTAGAGCTGTGAATATTGGGATTATTGGGCTGTGGATATTGGGACTTTTGGGCTGTGGATATTGGGATTGTTAAGCTGTGGATATCGGAAATTTAGAGCTGTGGATATTGGGATTATTGGGCTGTGGATATTGGGATCATTGGGCTGTGGATATTGGGCTGTGGATATTGCTATCATTGGCTGTGCATATTGGGATTATTGGGCTGTGGACATTGGGATCATTGTACTGTGGATATTAGGATTATTGGGCTGTGGATATTGGGATCATTGGGCTGTGGATATTGGGATTATTGGCCTATGCACATTGGGATTATTGGGCTGTGGATATTGGGATCATTGGGCTGTGGATATTAGGATTATTGGGCTGTGGATATTGGGATCTTTGGGCTGTGGATATTGGGATCATTGGGTTGTAGATATTGGGATTATTGGGCTGTAGATATTGGGATTATTGGGCTGTGGATATTGGGATTATTGGGCTGTGGATATTAGGATTATTGAGCTGTGGATATTGGGATCTTTGGGCTGTGGATATTGGGATCATTGGGTTGTAGATATTGGGATTATTGGGCTGTGGATATTGGGATCATCTGCTGCGGATATTAGAAATATTGGCCTGTGTATATTGGAATTATTGGGCTGTGGAAATTGGGAATATTGGCCGGTGGATATTGGGATCATTGGACTGTGGATATTGCGGCAACCTAGTTGAAGTAGGGTGTCTGATAAAGTATCCATGCAGCTCCAGTTGTATTTTGTATCAGATATATATACATTGTTTTTAGTGGGATAGAGAGCTTAAAATATAAATTAATTTCAAACAATCATATCGATCGTTTTTCAAAACTGAGAGAGAATATGTGTTAAGAATTACTATCCACATAGACAGTATATAAGCTATAGGCAGCAATATATTAATTGCGGCCTATAACTAAGGAAACTTAAAAAAAGTACTTATACCATTGTTAAGCCGTTCCAATAGAGCTAATAGTGCTCGTTTGTATTTTATCTATGCTATATTGTAGTACTGTTGTAGAGATAAACATAGGACCAGTAACTACATTGAATCTTTAATTGATGTCACGAACAAGCCTTTGTGTTTCTCTGATGGTTCTTTAGGCTAAAGATATGTGATCGAAGCTATAATTTAAGATAACTTCCTACAAACACAAAATCATACTTCATTTCCTTCACTAAATGCCATCCTGAAAGAAAACTTCCAAGTGTATGTACCAATGGTATCATTGTATATAGGTTGGAATTTTGTCTGAATTTGCCGACACTGGTGTTGTGTCTTATTCTTTATCATCACTAGTAAAGGTCTTTACTATAATGATGCACAGTGCATCGTTCTGATGCACAATTGAAGGGAGAGGTGCATCTTTTGTTACACGAATATCATTCTTCCGCACAAATTCATGTTATATATATAAATATTTATATAATAAAAAGGCATATATTGGATTGAATGAAAGATTTATTTGCCAATATTTCGGTTGGCTGAACGCCAAACCTTTATCAAGGCATTACATTTTTGTATAAACAAACTCAGCGCCGCATTATACAAAAATGTAATGCCTTGATAAAGATTTGGCGTTCAGCCAACCGAAATATTGGCAAATACATCTTTTATTTAATCCAATATATGCCTTTTTATTATCTAATGATATAAATATGGATTGCTTTATTTTCAAAATATATAAATATATATAATAGGCTTTATTGTTAATTTTCAAAATATTCACACCCAATTTTACAAATTTTATTTTGTCCATAATATAAATATATATATATTAATTTTTTCTCCCCATTGAATATAACAAAATATTTTTAAAAACCTAATTCTGTTGACGTTATGTGGAGCTGAGTTTGTTGTTGACACACATTAAATATGTTATAACACCTTGATAAAGGTTGGCGTTCAGCCAACTGAAATATTGGTAAAATAAATTTTATTTCGATTCAATATATGCCTTTTTAATTAAAAATATATGTATATAAGTAATCTAAGCAATGAGATAACTATATTGGTCGGATGGGTGGATCCTTGATGATCCAGGATCTCAAAATAATTTTCGTCTTCAGTTATTAGTATAGAGCCTTCTAAATGAAGTGATCAGAAGGAAATGTACTTTTGTAGGACAAGAACTCCGGAAATCGTCTTTTGACCATACTGGAGGGATAGCATTTTGATGAATAAAAGAGAGGTAGACCAAAAGAAAGCATTAATTCATTAATATAATATAATGATCTGCACTTAGAAGAGATGAGAAAAAGAGAAGAGAAGATGAGAAGAGAAGAGTAATACGTGAAACAGGATATAATAACATTTCTTTATGGCCAACATTGGTATAAGAGATATGACTTGATAGATCACATTGAATGTGTAGTTAAATTTATAAAGCAAACACTTCCATAATAGACCCATAGCCTGAATTTCATAAATCATGGTCTCTAATTGGAATTTAAGTGCAATTTTTGATTTTACATTGGGGGTTATTTATCAGATGTGCCATGGCTTTTTCAGGATTTATTGCTTGGTTATTATTCAATAAGCAATATTTGGATATGAGCTGTAAAAAGTGTCATGTGTGCTATGGTTTAGAGGAAAGTATTTTATAAATACCATCGGGGTGAAAAGACAAAACACCGTTGTCTCTATCCAAAGAAAGATAGAAACCCTATTATAAAACCTCTTGTAAAATCCAAAATTTTCCACCATGACCTGAACTAATCATATTTTATCTTCAAAAGTTGCACATATTCATATATTTAATAGATATTTTGTTAGAATATATTGTAAAATCCAAAATTTTCTACCATGACCTGAATTAATCATATTTTATCTTTACAAGTTGCACACATATTCACATATTTAATAGATATTTTGTTAGATTATATATGTAAACAGGAAAAAAAAATAACCGACACCTTTTTAGAAATTTTTTCATAATCAAAATATATTTTGATAGAGAAATGAAATATCTTTTATTTCCTGTCCAAATGAACGTAATTTCATGATATATTTGAAGTATTTTCAGGGTTTCTCCCTTTAAAAAATCCTAAATATTCTACCCTAAAAATTGAAACATGTCTTTGAAATCTTTGGTGAATTGTGAAGTTTTCATGAGTCTCATGTTGGATTCTGTCGAAGCCACTCTAGACTGACAGAGAGGCATAGACCCAGACTATAGTTTTCAATCAAAAATTTGAATTTACCAAAGCTGGTGGAAATTTCTCAGAAATCCCAATTTCTGTGATTGTAGAGATATCGTAAGATGGCACATAAAATATTGCTTCTATAATGAAATAAAATGCATTTTGGCACCAATACAAATTTCTGTAGTTATATATTAAGGACATTTTAAAAAATAAAAGCTAAAATTTTATATGCGCTAAATTTTTTTTTATTCCATCTTGTTGATATAAATATTTGGGCAATTTTTTCGCACAAAGATAAATATATATTACGATGCATTTTCAAAAATAAAGTTGTTTTTTTCCCACTTGAATATGATTCACATTCCTATTTATTTTTGTACTATTCGTTTCTGGTGAAAATAACTTAATTCTTCCTGAAAGGAGTTTTATCATTTAATATATTTTATATATATATAAATAATTGATTCACAGATCCTGAAGTGCTTCATTTATAAGTCGAATCGTCTACTAAAATAGTGGAGCTCTAAAATTCGGTATGGTGAGGGGGTTGATTAAACAGATGAACCTGCTGGGAGGGTTTACTGATGAGCTATGTTCTCCAATATTTTTTTCATTGCAGTAAAAGAAGTATAAAGATTTTTTATTTGAAAAGAGGAAAAACGTGTTTAATAGTTTCACATTTCGAATATATTATATTAATATTTGTGTGTGGGTGTGAAAGAGCATACAGTTAAGTTTATTTAAATGTTGTCTTTTATCACACGCAACCCAGTGCATCCCGCCATTGCCAATTTGTTTCAAATTCGATCTCTACATCCTTCCAGAGAAGTTCCAAGTTCACCGAGATTTCAAGGTTGCACGGTATACCGCAGCACGCAGCTCTATTTCTGGTGTCGTCTGCCCAAGACAAACAATCCGCCATCTTGCCAATGTATACAGACTTTTTATTTCAAAGATGTTTTACCCACTGAGTGATAATTGTCTGATATATGTGGGAACAATTTCTATTTATTTTTCTTCAACACTTAATTATAAAACTTCAGAAAAAATCCTTAAATTCCCGACACCGGTTGTCTGATACACACTCTGCCCTAAATTTTAGCCATATAAATGTTTAAAGAAAAGTATGCAAATATGTAATTAGACCATTAAATAAAGGAGTCACATTCATTTATATTATTTTAATGGTTTATAATCAAGAAATGAGAGTCAACTACCCGAAATGCTTATCAGGTTAGATTTTCTTGATTAATCAAAAAAGGGTATTTGGCCAATTATGGAAAAAAAAAACGATTAGTTGATATTTATTCCGACAGATGGCGCAAGCCATCAGCAACTTTTAGTTGTACGATCAGGGGAGAGATGCCTTATATTTTGAAATTAAATATTTACCAGGCTAATCCCAGTACAATTTCACTTTTACCCTACTTTTATATAATCGAGAAAGACTTTTCCAAAATATGAGGGTAAAAAAAAAATGAATAATTTATAATAAATTTATGCCATATTCATTCAGAAGAGCTCTAAGGAATGAAAACATGAGCTAATTAAATTATATTTTAGCCCTCATTATTTTATTAACAGAGATAATTTTTCATGTTTATATTTTGCTACTCTGTAAACTTCCCTCATTGCTTATCTTTTTATCATTCATAGTTTGTCCTTGCCTTAAATAAATTGATGTGTCATTCTGAAATTTGTCTTTCCTAATTTTCCACGTGCAATATTTATTTTGCAAGAAATTTTCCCTGCTTGATTTTAAAACAATGAATTTTGGTTCATCATCCTACAGTTATAATATTATGATGATGATAATAAATGTGTCGTAACACAAATTTTTAGCAAATTACTGTGTCAGCAGCAATTGCCTTCAGTAGCAGAACTGGATGAAACATCATTTTGTAAAATTACTGTGTGAAGTAATGAACCAAAATGTATTATTTTAATGCATTTTAACCAGAGAGAGATGCATATCTCTTCTGGTATATATAAACTTATTGTTAATAATCGAAATAACAGCTGTTTTCTTAAACGAAAACATTGAAATGGCTTGAAAAAAAGAAAGGTAGTTGTTCTGAAAGTGATACACTGAAGTGTTTCCCTGAGTGATATACTGAAAGTGATGCGTGTAAGTAGATTTAATAAATATTTGACCGCAAAGAGAACAACATTATAAAAATGGAAAATATGTTTGGATATGTATCAAATGAGAACTACACTTAGCCAATTTGAAAAATTATATATGAACTATATAAAACTCAATAAAATATAAAGAATAGTCGGTGGACGAGTGGGTAACACACTCGATTCCCAAATCCCGCGTTTATATTCTGTTTAATATGTGAATAACCTTCACATATTATTCATTGTTGCAAATATCATAAACTAGGTTGCTCTTTTTGAGCGGTACCTGATAAAATGATTTTGGAACATTAAAATATGAAGTATAATAAAAGTGTTTTTTTTTTATGGTATTGAATATTTCGCACACAAACTCCATAAACAAACTAGAGTAGAACCTCCCTGTAAAGGATGCCTAATTTCAGGGCCAAAATGTCCTTTAAAGAGAGGTGTTCTATTACCAGAGAGTTTCTTAATAGTAAAAATTGTAATTTTGCGAATGGAAACTGTCCTTTGTAGAGAGGTGTCCTCTAGCGCGAATGTCCTCTCATGGAGGTTCTACTGTATTTCTAAAAAATCGTTCAAAAGTGATTCCCCCTAAAGAAAATTTATATAGTATTTCAGGATATGTGTGTTAAAAGAAATTGTATTAAATAACATGATAGGTACAAAAATCTCGTTGAAAAATCTTCCAATTTCTTAAAAATACTAACTCTATAAAATTGTAACTTTTATCTACCTTGGTACTGTATATTTAAATGATATACATAAAACGCTGTGCAGGTCTATTCATATATTAAACATTTATAATTTAAATATAATTGCAAAATTAATTACAAATGAATAGCAAATAGACAGTAAAGAAAGTCTATATAGATTAATTCTGAAATATTTAATCTCCAAAGACAATAACAACATAAGAATTGATCTACCTCGGCAGTTCCATCATAATCAACGCAGATAACTGCATCTTATTATATATAAAATGATGATTAAAAACATTGAGTAAATTATTGAACGATTCAATGATTAGCAATATTTTTATTATTATAAACTAATGCATAAAATATTTTTCTGTGTGATTTATTTGGGTATTGAAAGCGTTTAGAGTGTCTTTTGTTATTATATATTTGTAAACAAACATGGTAAACATTGGAATAAATGGTGGGAATGTTTGAATATTTTGTCCGCTAGACGTCGCGCCTGAGATCGTCCGTCTGCAGCACGGCAAGGTCTAAAAAAATCGATTTTCTGGCACTGGGACAAGAGCTGAGGTTGACCCGGCATTGAGACAGTGTTTGGAAGCTGTTTGACCTACCTGGAGTTTCTTTATTTAACAGACAGACGAAATAAATATTTACAGACGAACTAGGCTTCAATTTGCCGCCAAAATGCTCTTAAAGCTTTTATATTTGTCTATGCTTTTTAGTATAAAAATATAATAATTTATCGTACTTTAAAGTTTTAAATAAACATTTTCATCAATGACAAAATAGATAAAGAGAGAATGTTATATCATTTTTTATAAGACTTGTGATATGTCGTTTGTAAATTCAATCAAAATAAATATTTTAGGCGGATTTAAAACAATTTGTATAGATATTAAAAGTCATATTTGTCATTTGAGAAACAATTTCATCTGAGAAAAGGGAAGGGGAGAATCTTTAAGAACATAATATAATACAAGGAATTATATTATTTTCATAAATAAAATAATAATTTATATATAAATATAAAATTATTCAGACATATATGAAAAATATACTAAAATTACTCACCACAAAGTTTAATCAAGAAAACCTCCACCTTTTGACTAATAAAACGTAAAAGAGTTTTAATATTAAAGCATGCATTTCACAAATTATAGAATATATCTCACAAATGTTATATTTCAATAAATAAGCTACTCGTTTCTCATATAATATAGAAGAAATATATTCATTAATATCCAATTTCATAATCAGTATAATTTCATAAGGTATTTATACACATTATCTGTTCAAGAGACTTTTAAATCCCAATATACCTATGTTTGAATAACACATTCGAAGCTAAAGGTTAAGAAATTTTCAACACAAAACAAATATAACATATAACAGACATGATGAAATAGGCGTTTTCGCGTGATGCAATTTTATTTTAGCATGAAGGAATAGGTTAAAATTTGAATGAGGAAAATATTTAAATCCAATGATCAGTTTGAATTGCGGCATATAGCATTCAAATATAATCTATTTACCTATATTCTTTATATCACATATGCAAGGTAGTAAATATTCTGCGCTTAACAACTCGGGTGATCTCTATTCCTTTATGTTGCATATGTATTAAAAAGAGCACCAAATATTCTTAATTACATCAAGATCCAAATTTCTAAATAAGCACCTCTTACACTTAAATAGATTATTATTCCCAATTATAATTTCACACACCTCAATTGCCACTTATCAAAACATTATATATTTTCGTGCTTATGGATCCATGATTTGTAATTATATATATATCAATACATTTAACAACCTTTAAATATCCATCAACTTAAAAGCGTTAGGTGCAAATATTGTTCAAAGGTTTTAGTATTGAGCAAAAATTGCAAGAATATAGAGAAACGTATTATACTTAGAAATTTTAGTTTTAAAAATGTTTCCGGGTGCTTTTTCTTAGAACTGTGTGTCAATATATAGGTGTTTACATTGTGAATGGAAGATATTTAGGATTTTAAAAATAATTAATAGGTTGTTATGAACTATAGGCTGGTTGTTTTGTTAAAGATTAATAAAGAGAGATTTTGAAATAAGTATTTGAGAGTTACAGTATTGAACCTCTCATGAAAGACCACAAAATATTGATATTCCTGGTCTCTCTCGGAGGCGGTTGTTATTGAACACATCTGGACACGTAACTTTTGATTTTATGTAAGTTGTTACCGAGGAGGATGTTTGTTTATATGACGAGTCTTTCATGAGAAGTATTGCTGTTATAGTGTTACTAAGAATGAATTGTTGTAAATATAGGGTATGTAGGAATTGACTTTTGATTGTTGAAATCTACTCACACTCGGGTGGCAGGGAGATTAAATATTGAGAAAAGAGGTGAGAAAGAGAGTGTGGGAGTTAAATATACGTTGTAGGTCCACAGATGTCCTCGCGAAGGTGACACCTACCTGACGGTCACGTCGACGGTGGGACTTGCCGGTGATAGGGGCGATGGAGAGATCGGTGATGGAGGAAGCCAAGGAGTCCGCGGGACTTGGACTCTTGTCCCGTCCATCCGGGACGTTGAGATGGACCATCTCGCTGAGTCTCAGATGGTCGTCCATCTTGGAGAGTGGCGGAGTTGGGACTGAAATGCGGCTGCGCCGTCTCGATCGTTGCGCCCTCACTGCCGGATGTCACCTACAGTACTGTATGACTATCATCTACAATACTGAGTTTATAGGATAACCTACAGTACTGTCTGACTATATCATCTACTTCTTCACAACAATACTGAGTTTATAGGATAACTAACAGTACTGTCTGACTATATCATCTACTTCTTCACTACAATACTGAGTTTATTGGATAACCTACAGTACTGTCTGACTATAGCATCTACTTCTTCACAACAATACTGAGTTTATAGGATAACCTACAGTACTGTCTGTCTATATCATCTACTTCTTCACAACAATACTGAGTTTATAGGATAACCTACAGTAATGTCTGACTATCATCTACTTCTTGACAACAATACTGAGTTTATAGGATAACCTACAGTACTGTCTGTCTATATCATCTATTTCTTCACTACAATACTGAGTTTATAGGATAACCTACAGTACTGTCTGACTATCATCTACTTCTTCACAACAATACTAAGTTTATAGGATAACCTACAGTAATGTCTGACTATCATCTACTTCTTCACAATAATACTGAGTTTATAGGATAACCTACAGTAATGTCTGACTATCATCTACTTCTTCACTACAATAATGAGTTTATAGGATAACCTACAGTACTGTCTGGCTATAATCTACTTCTTCACACCAACACTGAGTTAATAGAATAACCTACAGTACTGTCTGACTATCATTTACTTCTTCACAACAATACTGAGTTAATAGGATAACCTACAGTAATGTCTGACTATCATCTACTTCTTTACAACAATACTGAGTTTATAGGTTAACCTACAGTACTGTCTGTCTATCATCTACCTTTTCACTACAATAATGAGTTTATAGGATAACCTACAGTACTGTCTGTCTATATCATCTACTTCTTCACAACAATACTGAGTTTATTGGATAAACTACAGTACTGTCTGTCTATATCATCTACTTCTTCACAACAATACTGAGTTTATTGGATAACCTACAGTACTGTCTGTCTATATCATCTACTTCTTCACAACAATACTGAGTTTATAGGATAAAAAACCTACAGTACTGTCTGTCTATATAATCTACTTCTTCACACCAACACTGAGTTTATAGGATAACCTACGGTACTGTCTGACTATATCATCTACTTCTTCACACCAACACTGAGTTTATAGGATAACCTACAGTAATGTCTGACTATCATCTACTTCTTCACAACAATACTGAGTTTATAGGATAACCTACAGTACTCTCTGTCTATAGCATCTACTTCTTCACAACAATACTGAGTGTATAGGATAACCTACAGTACTGTCTGTCTATATCATCTACTTCTTCACAACAATACTGAGTTTATAGGATAAAAAACCTACAGTACTGTCTGTCTATATAATCTACTTCTTCACACCAACACTGAGTTTATAGGATAACCTACGGTACTGTCTGACTATATCATCTACTTCTTCACACCAACACTGAGTTTATAGGATAACCTACAGTAATGTCTGACTATCATCTACTTCTTCACAACAATACTGAGTTTATAGGATAACCTACAGTACTGTCTGTCTATATCATCTACTTTTTCACACCAACACTGAGTTTATTGGATAACCTACAGTACTGTCTGTCTATATCATCTACTTCTTCACACCAACACTGAGTAAATAGGATAACCTACAGTACTGTCTGGTTATTATCCACTTCGTTACTACAATACTGAGCCCTCATTTATAGTTTGTAGGATAACCTACAGTACTGTGTGGCTATTATCTACTTCTTCACAACAATACTGAGTGTTTACTCATCTATAGTTTGTAAGAAAACTGCAGTATTATCTGACTATCATCTTCTTATTCACACCAATATTGCGTGTGTACTCCTCTATTTTTTGTAGGAAAACCAACAGTACTATCTGACTATCATCTACTTCGTTTCCTCAATTCACTGTTTAAAGTGATTTTGTTTTCAAATCCAAAAAGTTCCAACTGTCCGTACGTGGCGCTGGAAAATATTGGAAGTTTTCACTACCTGATTAAACAGGCCTTACCAATATCTGTGATCACAGTAAGAATAGATAAAATTTTACTTTTGAAAAATAGAAAAAAAATACGTTTAGTTGTTTCATTTCTTTTATATTTAGAAAGGTAAACTATTTATTATTATACTTTAAAAAATTGTCTCTATATTCTGCTCGCCTCCCTCTTATACAATGAGACACTAGCCGAATCACCCGGGCAACGCCCGTGTTTTACCCGATTGAATGTTTTGATTCAAATACTATTTGTTACAATTATAAATTGGCGCCTTAAATAAATGCATATGTTAGTTAATAACTATAGCCTATGTGCTTTATCTGTCTATGTACTGTTGACTTCCGTAGGCGTCTCTTACTGGGAAAAGAAAGAGAGGATTCCATTTAGTTATTAACTAATATATGCATTTATTTAAGGAGCGACCCGCTCCAACACAATAGTTACAAAAACGAAAAAGCGAGTGGGGGGGGGGGGGGCATGATCGGGGGGCAAAGGTGGCGTGATCGTAGCCAACCAATAGGAGAGCGCCATTCCAAAAAAAAAAAAAAAGCAAACGGTGACAGAGATGAAAACTGATTAAGAGATGAAGAATTGATGACGCTCGTAACTGTATATAGAATATTTTAATCATTGCAGTAAAAAGAGTATAGAAATTTATTCATTCTTTAATATTCGTTATAAAAGTGTGTGTGTTTTTATATATTTCTATATAATATTTTTTTCTATATTCTTATTTTTGTGAAAAATAATTGAAAAGGGAGAAAAAAAATACAAACAAAATAGACATATCCTGATAGCTCACATGAGCTTTTTTTAGATGGCAGAGCGCCATCTAGTGGAACAAAAATCAACTAACTATTGATTTAACTTGTTCCCTGATATTTGGCGAACGCCTTATAGTTAATATCTGTTCCATTAGATGGTGCTCTGCCATTTAAAAAGATCACGTGAGCAGGCAGGATATGGCTATTTTGTTTTTAATTCCTATTTATGTTATATTCTATACTATAGAGAAATACAGGTATATTATAGAAACGGCATTTGAAAATTATCCCGAAAGTGTTTCTTTTGATCGAAAAATCGAATTTATTCTAAGGAGAAATAACGATTATTTCTCCTTAGAATAAATTCGATTTTTCGTTAAAAAAAAAACACATTTGCGGGATAATTTTCAAATGTCGTTTCTACAATCATAAGCCGCATTATATTGTACTACAGGCATATCTATATATATGAAAAAATGGTACAAATGTAATATTGTACTGTGATAAGGTGCATAAATTAAGAAAAAGGCTTCTTAAGGACCAAATTTTTTGGTCGTTGAGGTACAGCTTGCACCACGCTGATGAGGGCCAACAGCCCGAAACGCGTCCGTGGTTAGCTTTTCTTGATTAAACAAGAATGGGTATTTGGCCAATTCTGGAATAATTAAAAATCAACGAGAATAGTTGATATTTATTCCGATAGATGGCGCAAGCCATCAGCAACTTTCAGTTGCTCGATAAGAAGAAGCCTTTTTCTTAATCTATATATATAAAAATGAATGTTTGTATGTCTGTTTGTTGGTTTGTATGTCCGGTATACAAATTCGCAGTAGTTCACTAATTCAAACCAAAATTTCCATACATAGGTAAAAAATAACGGGGATGACGATAGGCTATTTTAAAAAATATATAAATTAATTATTAAAACTATATATTCAAATTATTCTACTTAGCTCACGAACAGCGCCCTCTATCAAGTACTAAAAGGTTATAAATATGTTTAAAATCTAAATCTTCTCAATATTTTATTAATAATAGTTCGCTTAATAACACATATAATATAATATAATATGCTCTTGAAATATTTGGTATGTTTTATTTATTTATATATTTTCATTTTTAGATATAACTGATCTAATTCGCCGTTCAAAATAACTGCTCTAATTCGAAATATTTGGTATGTTTTATTTGTGTTCACTCTATTTCTATTTATTTGAAGTATTATATAATTTCTCCATGTTTCAAAAACCTATTTCAAAAAGGTCGTTAGAAATATGTAAGGCATGAAATAGCTTTACATGCGATTATTTATGATGCCAAGCGTAGCTTAATGGTTAGGTGTGCGGCTTCGTATCTCCACAACCTTGGTTCAAACTTAGCCTGGGTGTTTTTTTTTAAATTATTTATTATTCATTGAAGCAAAGTTTTTTTTTTACAGTACCAAAATTTCCGTACATAGGTAAGAAAAATACAAGGAAAGTGATAGGCTATTTTAAATTATATATAAATTAAATATTAAAACTATATATTCAAATTATTCTGTTTAGCTCACGAACAGCGCCCTCTATCAAGGTTATAAATACGTTTAAAATCGGAATCTTCTCAAATTCTATTAATAATAGTTCGCTTAATAATTAGAATATTTGATCTAAATCGAAATATCTATAGACGCTCGCTCGATTTGAAGATTTATATCGTAACTAATCTGACTGAAAGTTTAACAGTATATAGAGTAGAATCTGGAAAAACTTATAGTGAAAATTTCAGGTCTCTATCCCGAATATTCGTCGAGTTTGCCCTTTTGCTCGCGAGCAGCGCCTCTAGCGGTGAGATGGGAGGTAATATCAGCTGACCTAATGTACATGTAAAGTTTAAGTGGGACGTTTCACAAGAGTGACATCCACGGCGCCAATTTATAATTGTAACGAATAGTGTTTGAATAAAACATTTAATCGGGTAAACCCGGGCGTTGCCGGGGTCATTCGTCTAGTTATGCTTATAGAAAGTGAATTAGTTCATTTTAATATAAATATATTTAGGTTTGTTTGATTGATTGGTAGTTATATTGATTTAAGTTTAAGTTTGTTGCAGAGAGTAACAATTATTCACCGTTTAAAATAATTTTAAAAGAAATAGTTATTGTGCTCTATGCAAAGAATATACACATCTATATATATATAAATGAATGTTTGTTTGTTTGTATGTCCGGTATACGCAGTTCACTAGTTCACTACAGTAGTTCACTAATTCAAACCAAAATTTCCATACATAGGTAAAAGAATACGGGGAAGACGATAGGCTATTTTAAAAATATATATAAATCAATTATTAAAACTATATATTCAAATTATTCTACTATTATTCTACTTTGCTCACGAACAGCACCCTCTATCAAAGATTAGATTAAATTATGCTGATGCAAACAAATAGATAATGCTAATAACAAACAATTATAAAAAATCTTATCTAAATTTATATCACTCGGGTAGATATGCACACGGGTCAATCCCGGGGCGAAGCCCGGGTCACCCGTCTAGTCTATATATATAAAAATGAATGTTTGTATGTCTGTTTGTCTGTATGTCAGGTATACAAATTCGCAGTAGTTCACTAATTCAAACCAAAATTTCCATACATAGGTAAAAGAATACGGGGAAGACGATAGGCTATTTTAAAAAATATATAAATCAATTATTAAAACTATATATTCAAATTATTCAACTTAGCTCACAAACAGCGCCCTCTAGAACGCGTGGGGATCTGACGGCGGCGCGCGCCCATTGGCTGCTTTATACTCTTTACTTTTGTTTAGCTTTTAAATAACATATTTTTCTCTACTTTGCCTATTTTTATTACTGTTTAATACTCTTTTCTTTTGTTTAGCTTTTAGAGATCTGAGATGCCTTTCAAGAAACGCAAACCTATTGGAAAAGTCCTACCAGAAGTGAATAAAAAAAGAAATGTGCGAAGTGCTGAGACTGCTGTGCAACGTGAGCATCGTCTTAGGATTAATCGAGAAAGGGCCAGTACTTCGAGAGCGGCGGAATCCGTGGGACAGCGTGAGAACAGGCTTCAACAAGATAGAGACAGGGCCAGTACCTCAAGAGCGGCGGAATCCGTGGGACAGCGTGAGAACAGGCTTCGGCAAAATAGAAACAGGGTCAGTACTTCGAGAGCGGCAGAAACCCCACAAGAACATAAGGCCAGGATTCTGAATGTCAGGGAAAGAACTTTGGCCTCACGAAACTCGCGTGATAGACTTTCCAATTTACTTTTAGAAGGTTTTAATTATGATTCGTGCAAAAATTACGAACAACACCCAATGATATTGCTGTATCATGTTTGATTATCAGATACAAAATTATAACGGGAAAAATTCCATAAAGCAGAGACCACGGGTGAAACCAGTTCATTATTTTGTATGCAGGAACAAAATTCTAACAGAAAAACATTCATTCGAGCAGAAAACAAAAGCCAGATCATCTTTCTATAAAAATATCGCTTCTCAGACACAAAGTTTGGAGCGGTACGTTTCACAAGAGTGACATCCACGGCGCCAATTTATAAATGTAACGAATAGTATTTGAATAGGGTATATTTAATAGGGTAAAACCCGGCCGTTGCCCGGGTCATTCGGCTAGTATTATATAAAAATAACCCGAATTTTCTTACCCCAAACCTATATTTACATATTCTCAAAGAAAAAAAAAAATAGAATCCTAGATTTGAATCTCATGCATATTTCCATGCATATATCATTAAAATTAATTATATAATTTATACTGTTCTCATTAATTTATCGTTGCAGTAAGGCAAATAAAAAATAAATTTATTTTGAAAAGAATCAACAACAAACAACAAAAGCCTTTATTAGGCACACGTGCCATACAGGATTCTCCCGGTAGGACAAAATAAATAAATTTTTTGAAAAGAATCATACGCGTTACAAATAGTTGAAATTACTTATAACAGATGACGAGCTAATGTATAATCTTGATAACAACTTGTTTAATTTTGATTTGTTTGAAATTATTGTCTTATTGATTAGAAGAAGAGGCAGGTCGCGTATAAGGACACAAACAGGACTTGGGGGAGAATCCCGCATTGAGACATGTTTTTATATAAAAATTCCGATAATAGCAGTAAGTGAAAGTAACCAAATGGATCTGGTACTTTGTGGGGGCAAAGCCGAACTGTCATGTGTGGATATGTATTGAACATTCAATACTTCCTCCTCCAAATCTCATTCAATCATGGTTATTATATGTAAAGGGAGAGACAACAATACTGTATACACCATGAGCATGAACATTTTGAAGGTGCTTATATACTATACATAAAGGGTAATTGAAAATCCAAAGACTTGAGAACAGAATAGAATAGAAATCTCCCTGGAACCTTCACCATTATTGTCATCATATTTATATCTCACCTCTTATCCATTATATTTTCTGTATAGCATTAATATTCTTCCAGTCTCTCTCTCTCTCTCTCGCGCGCGCGCCATAGAAAACTCTATCCTATTTCAGACTTCAACCAAATGCCTAACCAAGCTTTAATGAGGATCATGAATTCTTCCCTACCTAAAGTTCTGCCCCCATGTACTTGATGGAACCAATAAATGTATAAATTGGTTTGTTAACATTTCAACTACAAAAAAAATAAAAAATAAATTTGGCTCAATCAAAGACTGAACCAGGGACGATATAGGCGTAAAAGCCCTTGCATCCCCTGTCGATCACACAGCCAGAAAGGGAATGATGCATTCTCCATGCACCGAGAAGACTTGAGAACAGAATAGAAATTTGGCTCAAAGTTGAGTCAGGGACGATATAGGCATCCAAGGCCCTTGCATCCCGTGCTTTCGCTGAAAGCCAAGTCACACAGCCAAAAGGGAATGATGCATTCTCCATGCACCGAGCGGCCATTGGTAGGCCCCTCGCGCCCGCCTCTATGGTCTGGCTCCATGGGGTTGACCATTCACCCACAGGCGTCTCCGAGAGTTCATTGGCAAGGTTGCTGTCCGAACCCTCTCGTTCGGACTTAGTTAAACCCGTCCTACGCTCCAATAGGACTCCCTATACGCTCCAATAGACTTGAGAACAAGGTGGAATTTTATTTCGCGGCTGTGGTCTTCCCCACCATGAAGGGAAGGTATTCGTTCCACACCCCATCTCCCTGGTAGATCCCGCCGAAGAAGGGCGTGCCCGGGACATGGGTGAAAACATACCCTGGCCACCAGAGAGATCGAATTGTCACCACACTCGTAGCTCGATCCTGGACCAAGGACCATGCCAATTTTTCCGGTAAGTCCATCGAGATGGGTTCCAAGAAATCCAATGAAGGATCAGGACACTTGCCTGCCGCAGCGGCAACCTTGTCCAAGTCATCTGGGACTCGAAGATGAAAATAGAATTTGAGACGAGTGGCCTCTACGCGGGTGAGTCCACCAAAAGCTGGATTGACTTGTACTTCATGTCTAGGGTTCTTGATGAGGGCTCCTCTGGGTGCTACAGCGCAATCATGATCGATCGCTTTCACCAGACAGGTAACTCGGGTCTCCTCCTTCATACGGGTAGGCCACTCTGTGTTGTCCTCTTCAATAGGGCCCTTGGACAGGCGTGAGAGATGCGAAGGATCTCCAGTCAGAGGTTCTTGCAGCTGTCTGGCCATGTGTACAGTATGACTATCTGGAGACTCACTCCAATGCCATGTCAAGCCGTCGAAGCTGTAAAAAACGCAGTAATCCGCAAGAAATTCCTTTCTACGTCCCTGAGCGATGTAGTAGGGTCCCAGTTTACCCCATAGGAACACATGATGGAACCTATTCTCTTCCTTCAGAACCGTCAAGGATGTCTGGAAAATGAGTCGTTCTTCTTGGCTTAAGTAGCTGGAGATTCCTGCGTGGACGTTGGCCGTGTGGTTCAGCTCATTCAGATTCATCTTGCGATATCATTCAAATGCTAAATAAAACTCTGCGCGTGAGACGTGCATCTATACCTCGATAATACTTGCAAAACATCTTGGATAACACCTACTTTTAAAACCATGTTAACCCAAAGTTTTTAATACCAAATTAATTCTGTATCAAAACCACACACATAATGAAAACATAGAATGAGTTTAAACTGAAACTCAATTCAATTATTCAATTTTATATTAAAACAAGCCTTCATTAATATCGAATACCAATAACTTTTAAACTGTCTTTGCGTTATAATTATAACCTTTTCACGAATTGAATACATTTTCTTGGGTAGAGCCATAAATATTATTGGGTGCCTTCCCTTATAACGGAGAGTAGAGTGGTTTTTTAAATTTGGAGTTACCTACGAAATGAAGTAAGAAAATAATTATATATTGGAAAAACAACAGAGAAGGATGGTAGCAATATGAGAGAATCTCTGATGTTCCTCTCAATACATTTGTCTAATCTCAGTACGGACATTAGATCGTTGTTATGGATAGGATTGTTAAAGCATTTTCACAAAACACTTACAATATAAAATTGAATTAATTGTAGTTATTTTGAAGAGTATGATTCTTTTTTCAAAATAAAATAATTTTCTGCTGCCTTACTGCAATGAATAATTAATGGGAGCGCTCCTGGATTATTGGTGGTGAACCTTTCCAGCGCCATTTTGCCTGTTTTGCCTTTATACCGATACTGAAGACGAACTCTTGGAAAATATATTTTAATCGAAGCATAAATATAAGCTTTGAGGACAGAAGAAATACATATAATTTAATTTTTCCATTGCAGTAAGGACAGTAGAAATTGTTTAATTTCAAAAAGAATCTTACGCCTGTGGTGTATCGATTTACTGGTCCAGCGATGGCTCAGAAAGTCTCTCAAAGTTAGTGTTTATTGGAGTTTCTTGTTGGCTACATTTATATGGGAAGACAAAGAGGAGACAGCCCGGAATGCACGTCTGGTCCTCTCTCCGGATTTCTCCGCTGTGGTGCCGCGGTCGTGGTGATTTATGGCAGCCGTCTGTTTATTTATCTCGGCGGCGGCGTCGGCGGGGTGCTGCATCCCTGGTCCCCACAGTACTCCCCCTCCAGTGGCGTAGTCACGATTTGTGTACAAAGTGGTTAAGTACAATATATATACATCATATAGGCAAGAAAATAAAATAAGGAGAAATATAGTCTATTGCTCCTTAAATCTCACGGGTTTCTTGATTATTCTCCCCGATCTTGTCCTAGGCAGGTCTGGTGCTGATCCTGTTCCTTGGAATTCTGTGTACTTCTCCACATCTGGTGGGTCAGGATTCTGTTGGCACGATGTAGAAGGCAGCGCTCCCGACGCGATGGGTCTTGGTGCAGTAGGGTGTTCTGCAGTTATATTGTCCGAATCTGCCAGTAAGTATGCAGGTCGCAATCGGTCAATCGATGTGGTAACATTTTTTCCTTTCACTTTGAGTGTGAAATACTTGTCTGTTCTTTCAAGGACTGGGAAGGGTCCCTCATATGGTGGTTCCAGAGGTTTCTTCACTCGATCTGTCCTGATAAATACATGTGAACATGTTTTCAGATCTTTATGAACAAAAACTTTAGTCTTCGAATGATGTTTTTCATTTAAGGGTTTGAGCAATTCCATTTGCTTTTGAAGCTGTTGAACAAATTCTTCGGCATGCAGGTGATGTTTAGAATCATCAAAGAATTCGCCAGGCAGTCTGATGGTTTTGCCATATACCATCTGAGACAAAGAATGGTTGTTATCTTTGTTGATAGCAGCACGCAAGCCTAGGAGAACTGTTGGCAGCGTTTCCGTCCACTTAATATTATTGTGGGCACGAATGGCAGTTTTAATGGTTCTATGAAGCCTTTCAATCTTCCCGTTACACTGAGGGTGGTACGCCGTGGAATGGCGAAGTTTGATACCACACAGCGTTGTTAAATCTTTAAAAAGCTGAGAAGTAAACTGCTTTCCTTGGTCTGATATCACTGTATGAGGTGCTCCAAATCTAACAATCCAGTTTTCGTAGAACGCTCTCGCTACCGTTTCAGACTTCATATCTGGTAGCGGAACAACTTCCATCCAGCTGGTGTACCTGTCGATACAGGTCAGACAGTAGATGTTACCATTCGATGGAGGTAAAGCACCAATTAGATCTATGTGGACAACACTAAATCTTTCATCCACTTCTTGATATTTGCCTATTTCTGATTTCGTGTGTATCGACACCTTGCACTTTTGGCAGTTGACACAAGCTTGAGCCCATTTCCTAATGTCTTTATTCATATTGGGCCATATAAATCTTGACGTTAATTGTTTAGTAGTGGCTTTGATGCCTGGGTGTGAGAGTTCGTGGAAGTTCCTAAAAACCATCATTCGGAATTTAATTGGAATGAATGGTCTAATATTATTAGTAGACACGTCACACCATAACAAATTGCCTGATTGTAGTGGGCATTGCTTAAATTTTAGAGAGGTATTCTTCGATATCAGGTTTTGTAGTTCTGAATCACCAGTTTGTTCTTTGGCGATCTCTTCATAGTCGATAGTTGTGATAGCATCAACTCTGGAAAGAGCATCGGCGACTATGTTGTCAGTACCTTTTATGTACTTGATATCAGTAGTGAATTGGGAAATGTATTGTAGATGTCTTAATTGTTTAGGAGAAGCTTTCTCATTTTTTTGTTTGAATGCGTAAATTAAAGGTTTGTGATCAGTTAAAATTGTAAATTCACGTGCCTCAAGCAGGTGCTTGAAGAATTTGATAGACAAATATATTGCGAGAAGCTCTCTATCATATGTACTATAATTACATTGAGCAGGATTTAATTTTTTAGAGAAAAATGCTATTGGTTTCCAATTTTTATTGTCAAGCTGTTGGAGAACTGATCCAACTGCCCGATCTGAAGCATCTGTACAGAGTGAGATTGGCAGTTCAGTATCGGGGTAGGCTAACAGTGCTGTATTAGCTAGGGCTTGTTTGCATTTTTCAAACTGAACTTCAGCTTCTTTAGTCCATTTTATTTCGCTTCTATCCTTTTTCTTGGCTCCCCTCAAGTATTCATGAAGGATTGCCTGAGTCTCTGCGGCATTGTTCAAAAAGGTACGATAAAAGTTTAGCATTCCCAAAAATATGCGTAATTCATGAACTGTTTTTGGTTTCTTATATTCTAGAATAGCTTTAACCTTTGTTGGGAGTGGTTTCACACCGTGAGAGGTAATTAGATATCCTAGAAAATCAATTTCCTGTACTAGGAATTTAGATTTAGAAAGATTGATTCTTAATCCATAGGAATTTAGTCTGCTGAATAAGGTTTCAAGGTGGATATAATGCTCTTCTTCCGTTTTAGAGGCTACCAGAATATCATCTAAGTAGACAAATGCAAAGTCCAAGTTTCTTAAGACTTCATGCATGAATCTCTGAAAGGTAGCAGTAGCATTTCTAAGACCGAAACTCATTACATTAAATTCGAATAGCCCAAAAGGAGTAATGATGGCAGTCTTAGGTTTATCCTCTTCAGCAATTGGAATCTGATAGAATGCCTTGCATAGGTCTATTTTTGAGTACACAAGAGTACCTTTTAAGATGTGGTGGAAATCGTCCAGTCTAGGGATTGGATAACGATCTGGAAGTGTAACTGCATTGAGTCTTCTATAATCACCACAAGGTCTTAGTGACTCGTCCTTTTTTGAAACTAAATGTAGTGGACTCGCCCAAGGAGAATTTGAGGGTCTAATTATTCCATTATTCAACATATATTGAAATTCTGCCTTAGCAAGAGTTAATCTCTGTGAATCTAGACGACGGGCTTTTGAGTGAATTGGCTGACCTCTTGTAGGAATATAATGCTTAACGCTATGTTTTGCTTCTACAAAATCTGATGGTGGCCTACATAGGTTAGGATATTTGGTTAGGATAGCGCTGACCTTGGATGATGAATTTAGAGTGCTAATATTTCCCATGTCTGAGATTGACTGAATGACGCCTCTTATGGACAGATTAGTTATTCCATCAATTAGGCGTTTATTTTTTACATCAATAATCAATCCAAAGTTGTTCAAAAAATCGGCTCCTATTATTGCTCTGTTAGTATTGGCGATTACAAAAGGCCATTGGAATTGACGTCGAAGTCCGATATCCAAATTTCTAACCTTTGTTCCATAGGTAACAATTTCTGTACCATTGGCTGCATATAATTTATAATCAGAGCTAGGCATCCTATTTTTATCCTTTGGAGGTATTATAGATATATCAGCACCACTGTCCACTAAAAAGCGCAATCCCGTGTTTTTGTCCGTCACAAATAATCGGAGATTGCGACAATCCTGAATGCCGGCAGAAGAGCTTGTCGCTACTCTGTCCGCCGGTTGGAGTTTTCCGACTCATTCCAACTGCACGGAGATCTGCATTTATTTTGCAAGCAATTAGGACCAAATCTAAAATGGTAATAGCAGTATTTCCCTTTTGGATCGAAAGATCTTTGAGAATTACTTCTTGGTCTTGACTGAGTCCTATTTTTGGATCGAGATCTAGATCTATCCAGTCTCAATTCGGACACTTGCCGTTCAAGATCTTCCAATTTGGCGATCAAGCGATCTGTTGATGAAGAAGGCACTTCCGCATCATATATTTCTTTGGAAGAGTTTATTTCATTTATTTTATCGGCCATAATGGCCAATTTGCCAATGTCCTCTTCGCTTACAATAAGTATATTCTTTATGGATGTGGGCAATTTATCGAGCCATAAAGTTTTTATTAAATTGTCAGAGATATCTGGGGTAGCGAGGGATCTGAGCTTTTGTAATAACTGGCTCGGCTTCATGTCTCCGAGCTCTATACCAGAAATTAACTTTTTAATTCTCAACCCTTCACTTTCTCTGAACAATTCAAGTAGTCGTGATTTACATTCAGAGTACTTGTTGTCGCTTTTGCTATTAATTATGTCCCAAATGTTTTCTATATATTTAGGTTCTAATTGGGAGATCAAATAATTAAATTTAGTGTCTTCCTGAATAATTCCACCTATTTTGAACTGTGCTTCTACCTGGAAGAACCATATTTCAGGTTTTTCAACCCAGAAAGGCGGTATTTTAACACTAACTTTGCATATTTCTGAGGTATCGCTAGGCTTATTTTCTGTTTCCATTTTACGTAAATTTAAATTCGACACAACAGCTTAGAGATAAAGTTAAAAATAAAAATATTGAGATAAAATAACAAGGAAGATAATATAAAAACTTATCTTAGTCTTGAGATGATATCTCGATATCCTGGATGATGCTTCTTTTCAAGCTTGAATCACTTTTTGCATTTCTTTATCTCTTGAGATCTTCGTATGCTTTTTCTTTTCAATCACGTCCGGCTCACCAATGTGGTGTGTCGATTTACTGGTCCAGCGATGGCTCAGAAAGTCTCTCAAAGTTAGTGTTTATTGGAGTTTCTTGTTGACTACATTTATATGGGAAGACAAAGAGGAGACAGCCCGGAATGCACGTCTGGTCCTCTCTCCGGATTTCTCCGCTGTGGTGCCGCGGTCGTGGTGATTTATGGCAGCCGTCTGTTTATTTATCTCGGCGGCGGCGTCGGCGGGGTGCTGCATCCCTGGTCCCCACACGCCTTTAAAATAGTTTCTAAAATCGATAACAGATGGCGCGCTAGTGCAACATATAATAATAAATATGTAATATGCTTCGAGCATTTCTCTTCCACAAACATCAAATAAAGACATTTTTAAAGCAAAATATTAACATGATGCACTAGCATACCATCTGTTATATGAATTTTGACGTAAGATTCTTTTTAAACCTCTGGAAGGGTTCGTTACTAATGTTTCAGGACATCCCATTAATATATCATTATAATAAGCGCAGTAGAATTGTTCAATTTTAAAAATAGTCATACGCTTCAAAAAAAGTTTGAATTTCTTTTAATAGATGGCGCGCTAATGCAACATGTTAATAAATAATATGCAAGCTTTCGTACAAAGAGTAACTCTCTTCTACCAGCTTATAATAAATATAACGTAGGGTAACGAACTAATTATAAAACAAATATTGGAATAGGCATACGAGATCATACATATTGGGCTATATTTTAAGTTTAAGGATGCTAAAGCTACAATCTCAACTTGAGAAGTTTCATTGGTTTTGATGACTTTAGCAGAGGGGGAACATTTCAGTTGTCATAGAATTCTATTTAGTGTGAATATTTGACCTGGATATATAAATGTATAGTAGGAAGATGAGGTACAACCTATTCCAAATGGTAGTTTTAGTTTTGAATCAGATAAATAGACCAAATTCAATGTTGACATCCAAAGTTTGTAGTTATCGTGATTAAATGTTCAATTAAACAGCATGATGTCAGCTGATATTGATCTCTTAGTCATAACTTAGGTTGTAAATATCTCTTATCAGTAGATACTATATCTCACTACATATAGTATATATTTTTTTACTTCTAAAAATACCATTTTTACCTTTTAATTTTATGGATTTATACACGTATATATATTGAATCAAGGAACTAACACGTCTTTTCCATATATATATATTTTTTTTTTGGTTGAAAATTTAGCAATCCATAAATAGATCTTCAATTAAAAAGGCATATATTGGATCAAAATATAATTAATTTTACCAATATATTGATCCAATATATGCTTTTTGATTAAATATTATGTATACCGGTATATATATATATATATATATTTATTTATTTATATAAAGATGAATGGAAGTGTTTGCAATAAAGGTACAAATTCATTAAGGTTTTATTATCATCAGTGTGAATCAAAATATTAACACTATTATGGGATTGATCATATACGTATAAGTGATTACTTCAGGACCTAATCAAAGTCTTGGTAAAATCAACCACTAGGTCAAATATTGTGAGATTCTATAAGTCTAGCGCACACAAACTCACACATTCATATTTCTATATTATTTAAATAAATCTCACATTGCTAGATAAATTATTATATAGAGAGTAAACCGAAAATATTGAAATATATATAAACTGCTGGGCACCGTAAATGCAACACCATGTAGGAAGCATGCAAATAACCTAAATTTACAACTTGCATTAACGGAGGTGAGATATGTGAATGACACACATCACGCGCGCCTGTGGCTTCACTTCAAACCACTATTTAAGGCTTGGAGATTTCGACAATTTCAAGTTCGGCAATTGTTTTTATTGCCTTTTTTTTACAAAAAAACGATCAATTATGCCTCGTAGAAAACAGACATTATCTTTTGATCAGGTATTTGAGTTCGACAGAGGATGGAAATGGCCTAAAGGGATTGTGAATTATCTTTCAGGGAAATCGGTAGTCGTGTTGGACGAAACCAAACACCTTTAACGCGGATATGTGATCGTTGGATGCAGGAAGGTACGACGGACCGACGCGTTGGATCGCATCCACCTCAGTGCAGCACTCCACGTGCTAACTGGCAAATTGTGCGCATTGCAGTGACAGATCGTTCAATCAAATCACGAACCGAAGCACAGCACATTCGGTCTGTAACGCATCACCCAGTGTCTGCGCAAAACATTCGACGCTGTTTACAGCAGAGTGGTCTGTAAGCAAGACGTCCATTGCTTCATCTCCCCTTGACGCAGAACCCGAGACGTCTCCGCTTCCAGTGGTGTGATGAAAGAAGTATGTAAATGGCAGAATGGAATGAAATTGTCTTTACTGACGAGTCACGCTTCTGTCTGCAACACCACGATGGTCGGATTTGAGTCTGGAGACACCGTGGGGAGAGGATACTGAACAGCTGCGTTATGCACCGCCCCACTGGTCTTGCACCGGGGTATTATGGTATGGGGCGGTATTGGATATCCCACTCGCACTCCTCTAGTACGCATTGCTAGTACTTTAAACAGCCAAAGTCCTTTCCCAGAACACTCCAGCCACCAAGCCTTCTACTCCGGCGCCGAGCACCAGCGTGTTACCATCTATACTAGCACCTTCCTCGACCACTACTTCACCAACAGCGGACCCTGCCAAAGATCAGGCCAAGACTGCACTAACAATGGGATCTTCCGTCCCTAAACCACAAACCACACAGCTTCCTCAGCTCACTTTACAGAAGGTTGAGGATCTGTTCAAGGTACTAGACGCTGACTCCTTCCTGGAACCCCTATATATGGATTATCACAGGTGGGAAATAGAGAAGGCTGTTGTATGCCCAACCATGAGGGAGGACGTCTTCACATATCTTTCGCCCGAGCAGATCTCTGCTCTGAAGAAATTCCTTGACAAGGCAATCGCCCATGTCGGGGACAAGGACTCCGACCTAGGCAAGAGGCTGTCCGACTTCAGGACAGAATGCGACATTGAACGAGACGAATCCCCATGGTATTCGTCTGATACAAACGATTAGAGATTCTGAATATTTATTTTTTGTTATTTTAACTGTGGTAATGTTTAACTGTTGACTTGAGGTCAATAAACCTTTTAATTGTCAATTGTCTCTCTCTCTCTCTTGGAACATTACACCAGGAACTATAACTTTGTACCTCACAATTTTACGCCTGCTTAGTTATATAAACGACCGAGTATGCATGTAAGAAACTGATAGATTATTTGCAAGGTGTTGAAATAATAAAAATTAATTTAAATTAAAAGTTATTAAAAATAATTGTTACTTGAAATGATAAGTGGGTTTATTATTATATTTTTGGCACCCAAAACCAGTGGTTGAAACCGGGTAAAACGAAGTCGCTTTGAACATAAGTCGATGCTTGTGTGCATGATGGAATTTTGAAAGGATAATCTATTACGAGTTCTACGGTCGAAATGCTCTAGCTGTTGTAACACTGGTTTGAAGCAGAAATATACGAATCTTTTGAATAAAAAAAACTCATTTTATCATAGGATAAAGCCATACCACATACTGTTTCTGGAACTACGCAAGAAAATTTTAAATATGGAATCAAATGAACTGTTGATATATTCAGTATATAGTGCGATAATGCACTTTCGGATAATTTCTTGTTCTGGTCAATGGTCAACTTCCTTCGGGATCGGCACTTCGATAACCAGAATGAGCTGGAAGCTTGGGTAGAGTTCCTCGCTTCAAAGGACAAAAAATTGACGTAGGACGTTGAAAAATATTGGTCTATAATGTAAAAGCAATGTATATTTAGTTAGAGATAGTCGTGCATTATGGAATAAAGTGACAAAAATATTTAAAATATTCTGTTCACTCTATTTACTATTTTTCAATTTTTTAAATTATTTTGATTTATCACGATCCGTTACTCTGCTGAAAAGTTTTGCTGAGTGCCATTATAAAGCGTCGCTGAGTAGGAAATTCAGACATACGAAGATGTCATACTCACTAGCTGCCACAGTCTTGGCGCTCGGACTCCTCGCTGGGGCAAGCGACGTCTTGGAGCTTAAGTCCAAAGCGGACTTAGACGAAGCACGGCGACAGCACCCCCGGCTGTTGGTGGTGGACATATATGAGAACTGGTAGGTTATTCCTATTGTCAAAATTGTCAAGCTCTACCTTTCCTACTTCAGACATTTGTCTTGGAGGGGCTCGAAGATTAAAAAATTTTTTTTTGAAGTTTTTTAGTAGTACATAACTTTATTTCTGCTTGTTGTAGTAATCTTTACAATAGCCAGTAATAGTTATTCCCCATTCATACGCACACAACACAGTGATATAACACGCCATCTAAATATATAATAAATAAATCTATTAAGCTTAATAACTAGTTTATTTCTTAAATATAGACATTATGCCTTTCAATTCATTTATGGCTAACAAACCTTGTTTTGTTTATTGTTTATGGAAGAGCACTGCTCGATACATATATTTATATGTATTCCTGCTGTATAAATCTTATGTCCACATTCTTCTAAAATACCCTAACTAATACCTTCCGTCTTTCATTATCCCATATATAAGCAGAACCGTACAATACAGTATTAGAGCTCTAACAAGCGGTCTGATAGATTAAATTGACGAAACCGCTGGGAGTATTTACAACTGATAAGCCAATCCTTTCCACTATTTTTCCATCGTAGTAAGGACAATATAATTTTTTTTATAATTTTGAAAGAAGCTCTTGTGCTTAATATTTTCGCTCTTTAATATTATTCTCTCTATATATTATATAGGATTTTGAAATAAATTATCTTTTTTTATATTGAATATACAATATTGTAGCGTAGAAAATTAAGTCTTTGTATACCTGAGAATGTGAAAGAGTATTTATTGATGACGTCACACGACAAGTCGACAATTATTAACAAAACTATCTACAGCTTGAGAATCTTGAGCAAGCAAGCAAAGATATATTTTGATATATTTTTTAAATAAACAGATTAATATATATTTATATAATCTATTGAATATTTTCATTGAATAATTATATTTTAAATGATAAACTATTTCTTCGCTACATAGCCTCCTCCTATAAAGAGCATCGACCCGATGCTCAAAAGAAGACTTACATCCTCAGTCTCAAGGCTCGAGAACGGGTGATAGGGCTTGAGATCTCTTCGCGGGTCTGTGGTTGTTGTGTTCGTTCAGCGGGGATGTCTTCTTCCTGGACGCTTGGCGAGTCATCTTCTGGATCCTCTTCTAGGTGCTCCTCCTGGTCCTCTGGGTTTAAATAAGGTTTAATTCTACAAACGTGAACCAAGCCTTTTGTTTTACAATGACATTGCTGGTTGCCGAATGTCTCAACTTCGTAGGTCACATCAGATATTTTTTGGGTTACTTTATATGGATTGTAGTAACGTCTCATTAGTTTTTCCGAATATCCCACTGTTTAGTTTTATTCTGAACATAGGTGGCAGAAGGCGGCGCGCGGCGGTGAAAGAAAAAAGAGCTACGTCATCGCTGACCAATGGGAGGCCATCTGGCTGCACCGCCAGAGGGAGCCTCTCCACCTTCTGAATTCTTAGCACAGTCGCCACTAAAGAACAAGGCCTTTAAGCTGCGGCTTTAAATCTTTTGTAAATTCTTTAAATATTTATTGTAAAGAAAAATAAAATAAATTCATTTGTAAAGCTTGGGATAATTGCCTGACCAAAGATAAGTACATTTGTTTCTCTAAGCTATTATAAAACATTCTATTCAATAAAGGCCAAACGAGAACAAATTGTTTTGTTAAAATTCATTCTGCTTTTCCTCCTTGCGTATTTGCCAAGTGGGAAACAAAAAATGGTGCCGAAACCGGGAATAAATCTATTAAATAATTATTTAAATATAAATAATTATAATTCATTTTTGAAATATATTATTAAAATTAATAATAGCAAAAATTAAAGATGGCTGCCAAATTTAAAGCTACTTTAAATATTGTTGAATTTCATTTCAAACAAGTGGATTATTTTGAACAAATTTCGCTCAAGATAATTGAATCGAAGGATGATGCAAATTTACAGACATTTAAACAAGATATTTTAGATATAAAATCTAACATTGAAAAAACTTATTGTAATCTTTTAACATTTTCTGAATTTGATGATGAAGTTTACTTTTCTAGAGTTATGCAATACAATGATAATCTTAGAAATTTAGTGGCGAATATCAATAAAGTATCTTGTACAGCCATTTCAAGCAAAATTGATGATCTAAATCAATCAACCACAAGTAAAATAGAACTTCATAAATTTAATTTACCTTCCTTTTCTGGTGATGTTAACGAATGGCTTAGTTTCAAGCAATTGTTTTCTCTGTCTATTGATTCTAATACCGCTCTAACTGATTCACAAAAGCTGCAATATTTACAATCAGCTGTTACTGGAGACGCTGAACGACTTATTAGGGGATTTCCTGTTATTGATGAAAATTATGCCCATGCTTGGGCCACATTGGTCTCCAGATATGATAACAAAAAAGAACTTGCCTTTTCACAATGTACAAAATTATTCACTTTAAAACCTTTAAAACTAATAAATTCCAAGGACATTTTCGAACTACTAGATATATGTAATGAAGCCATGAGAAATTTGAAATCACTGGGTTTGGAAAGAAATACACTTGTTGATATCTTTCTAATACATTTCCTACAAAGAAAAATAGGTGATGATTTGAAAAGGCAATGGGAATTGACGTTGATAGATGATGGCTTTCCATCCTACGAAAATTTTATTATGTTTCTTGATAAACAAGCAAAAAGTTTGCAATCGATAAAAGGTTATGCTAAAGAGGATAAATCTGTAGTGAAACAAACATGTATATAATTCTATTTCAAAAGGTGATGATAAATGCCTATTATGCAAAAATTCACATCCTTTATTCAAATGTGACAAGTTCCATAAAAGTTCTCTCCTTGAAAGATGGAACATAGTCAAAACCAATAACCTTTGTTTCAATTGTTTGCGATCCAACCACAGAGTAACGTCATGTAAAATCACTATGCATTGTAAATCATGCAACAAAAAACATCACACTCTTTTGCATTCCTTCCAACCCGAACCTTTGAATACCACTTCAATTAAAGCCCCAATTGCCCAATCTAGCGTTTCATGTTTTCTCAGTGATACAACAAGGCCCAATGAGACAATCTTATTATCTACTGCTATCGTGAGAGTGAGAGCAGAAAATGGATCGTTTCATCCATGCAGAGCTTTGATTGATACTGGTTCTCAAAGAAGTCTAATAACAGAAAATTGTCGTGAAAAGTTGAATCTTCCTGTTAAAAAGAGCCAACTCACAGTTTTTGGAATTGGTAACCAACCAATACAGCAGTCTGCTAGTGAGACCTTTCTTCAATTTAAGCCTCATTTTTCTGATAGAATATTCAAAATTTCATCCATAATACTCGATCAAATCACTGTTGATTTACCTAATTTTCTGATAAATAGAGATAATTGGCCTCATCTTAAGAATACTTTATTAGCAGATCCCAATTTTGAGAAAACAAGTCCCAATGATTTAGTAATTGGTGCAGACCTAGCCCCATTTTTATATACAGGAAAACTACGATTCCAAAATCATCCAGGACCCTCTGCCTGTAGTTCCAAGTTAGGATGGATACTTTCAGGAAATGTTTCCAGTTCTGAGACTGGAAACAGCTATATCTCATTATGCTCAACATCCCAAGGAGATGATAATCTGCGAAAGTTTTTTGAATTGGAATCGGTTCCTGCTGCTCTTCCATTGACTAAAGAGGAGAAGAGTTGCGGGGACATTTATGACAAGAACTTTTGCATATCAACAGATGGAAGATATTCTGTTGGTCTACCGTTTAAATCTGTGCCTAATCTCGGAGACTCACGTCAGAATGCCATGAAACGATTTCTTGCTCTTGAGAGAAAATTGCACAAATCTTCGAATCTTCTTCAGCAATATAAGGATTTCATGATGGAATACCTTTCTCTCAACCACATGGAGCTCATTCCGAAAATCGAACGTGACAAACCATCAGACAAGTGCTATTATATACCTCACCATTGCGTTCTGAGTGAGCAGAGCAGCACTACTAAATTAAGAGTAGTGTTTGATGCATCGTGCAAAACGAGCAACAATTACTCCTTAAATGAATTTCTTCATACTGGACCAAAATTGTAGCATGATATTTTCAATATTCTTGTGAAGTTTCGTACTAATCCTATAGCTTTTACGGGAGATATTGAGAAAATGTACAGACAGATAAAAGTGAACTCTTCTGATCTCGACTTTCAGAGAATCTTCTGGAGAAATAGTCCATTAGAATCTTTATTGGAGTATAGATTGCTCACAGTAACTTATGGAATGTCGTGTGCACCATATCTTGCAATCCGTACCTTGATGCAACTTGCCACCGACAAAGAACTCCTGTTCCCAGAGGCATCTAAAATCATAAAAACTGATTTTTATGTAGACGACCTACTTTCTGGCGCAACAACAATCGAAGAAGCAAAAGTTCTCATTGATGATATCAGGAAAATCCTTTTTTCTGGTGGCTTTTGCATAAGAAAATGGATGTCAAATGTCCCTGAGGTTCTTTCAGAGGTACCAGAAGCGCTGAAAGCACATGATTCATATGAAATCGGAGATAATTCATCTGTTAAGATTCTTGGGATAAATTGAAATCCATCCACGGATAATTCCACAATTACAGTCAATTCACTAAAAGACGTATATTCTAAAAGACAATTGTTATCGGACATTTCTCGAATTTATGACCCTTTGGGATGGTTATCACCGGTGATCATTAGCTTCAAGATTCTGTTCCAAACTTTGTGGAAACAGGATTTGGATTGGGATGATCCCTTGTCTGAATCGTTGTGTTCTCATTGGAGGAGAGTGAAAATGGATTTGGCCATGCTAAATCACATTAAAATTCCTAGATATATTTCCTGCAAGGGACTTATACATTCTTTAGAACTCCGTGGATTTTGTGATGCTTCCGAATCTGCATATTCATCAGTTGTTTATATGAAATCTCGTTTTAAATCTGGTCATGTTCAAGTCACATTGATTGCTGCCAAGACAAAAGTCGCTCCCTTGAAGGCAACGTCAATACATCGTCTGGAGCTTTGTGCTGCTCTTCTCCTTTCAAATTTATATGATTCCATTTGCAGCTCATTGCTGTTGCAGATTGACCGAGTAATTTTGTGGACAGATTCCCAGATTGTTTTATGTTGGATAAAATCTGAATCAAAACATTGGAAACCTTTTGTTGGTAACCGGATTGCAGAAATTCAGCGACTAACTCTGCAATCTTCTTGGTACTATGTGTCTACCAAGGATAATCCTGCAGATTGCGCCTCCAGAGGTATAACTTCTTCAGAACTAGTAAACCATTCACTTTGGTGGAATGGTCCTGATTGGCTATCAAACTCAAGTTTACAAGATCCGCTACCAATCACATATGAACTTCCAAAAGAAGTTTGTCATGAAAAAAGAAAGACTGTTCCGATTGTTCATTTCACTACTTGTCCTATTCTAGACTTTATTTTTAAATTCTCAACATTCAGGAAGCTGAGCAGAGTTACGGCATGGCTCCTAAGATTTATCCACAATGCTAGACACAGCAGCGACAAAATAAAAACACAAAGAATTGTCCTCTAATGAGCTCGATAATTCAATTCGAACTCTTATTCAAGTCATTCAAAGTTCAGAATTTAAAACTGAAATTCAATGTTGTAATCAAAGCAAAGTACTACCAGAAAACTCAAAACTTTTATCCTTAAACCCATTTATTGATTCATCAGGAATTCTACGTGTAGGAGGTCGACTGCGCAAATCCAATCTGCAATTCAATGAGAAGCATCCAATAATTCTTCCTCACAACCATTTCGTTACAGAATTGATTGTTCAACAATTCCATGTAGAGCATCTTCATTCTGGTCTCCAATTAACTCTGTGTGCCATCCGACAAAAGTACTGGATTCCATCCGGTAGAATTGTCGTAAAAAAGCTCATTAATCGTTGCATGGCATGTTTCAAGACGAAACGCCAAGTGTCAAAACAAATCATGGGAGATCTGCCTATCCATAGAATCATACCCTCAAGCCCTTTTAGCAAAACAGGAATAGACTTCGCAGGACCATTTATAACTAAACCTAATGTCATAAGAACAAAAGTAACATTAAAATCATATATAGCATTATTCATTTGTTTCCCAACGAAGGCTATTCACCTTGAGATAGTTTCAGATCTGTCAACCCCTGCCTTCCTCGCTGCTTTTAGAAAATCATCTCTCGTCGAGGAAAACCCTCTGATATTTTCACCGACAACGCTACTAACTTTAAAGGAGCTAAGAATATTTTGAATAATATACATCAACTTGTAAAGGATTCTTCAATTCAAAATTATGTCGCTAATGAACACATCACTTGGCATTTTATACCTCCATCTGCTCCAAACTTCGGCGGCATTTGGGAAGCAGGAATTAAATCATTGAAGTATCATCTCCTAAGGTGTTTAAAATCTGCAGTTTTAAATTTTGAAGAACTCAATACTCTGACAAGTCAAATTGAAGCGTGCTTGAATTCCCGCCCGTTGTATCCGATGAGTTCGGATCCAAATGATTTCAACCCTCTCACTCCAGGACATCTTTTGATTGGAAGACCATTAACAGAACTCCCAGAGCCCAGTTATCACCCTAATGACAACTACTTAACTAGATGGAAATTAATTCAAAAGGCCAGAGATGTTTTCTGGCAAAGATAGTCCAGGGAATATCTAAACAATCTGCAACAGCGGTCCAAATGGAAAAAACCCTCTTCCAACCTGAAGGTTGGAGATTTGGTGTTGGTAAAAGACATTCCTATGCCTTCAATGCAGTGGAGCCTTGGCCGCATCACCAAGGTGTCACCTGGAGCGGATGGCATTGTCCGAGTTGTGGAACTTCAAACAGAGAAACAACATCATCTAATAAGACCCATCTCGAAGATTGCACTTCTGCCATTCTAATTCTTCTTCCTCTTCTTCTTCTTCTTCTTCTTCAAAAAAAACCTTTCTACACTATGTGATCCTTTTCTTTTGCCTTGTGTGTGGACTACGTCCACAGGAGGGGAGTATGTTTAGTTTTATTCTGAACATAGGTGGCAAAAGGCGGCGCGCGGCGGTGAAAGAAAAAAGAGCTACCTCATCGCTGACCAATGGAAGGCCATCTGGCTGCACCGCCAGAGGGAGCCTCTCCACCTTCTGAATTCTTAGCACAGTCGCCACTAAAGAACAAGGCCTCTAAGCTGCGGCTTTAAATCTTTTGTAAATTCTTTAAATATTTATTGTAAAGAGAAAATTTGTAGTGAGCATTTGTAAAGCTTGGGATAATTGCCTGACCAAAGATAAGTACATTTGTTTCTTTAAGCTATTATAAAACATTCTATTCAATAAAGGCTAAACGAGAACAAATTGTTTTGTTAAGATTCATTCTGCCTTTCCTCCTTGCGTATTTGCCAAGTGGGAATCAAAACACCACTTTACGCACAGGGATAAAGGTCCAGACGAGATCTCCAGGCTGGTAAGTTATGTTTCTGTGGTGAGCGTCAAAACGGAGTTTATTACTTTCCTGAGACCTCATAGAGTGGAGACGCGCCAGTTGTGCTTCTTCCGCTCTCGACCCTAGTGTTTGGATAAAGTCGTCATCTTCTGGGACTAACTTGGGAAATAACAGGTCCAATGACGTTTCTGCTTCACGCCCATGCGCAAGGAAGAATGGAGTGAATCATGTGGATTCTTGCCTTGCTGTGTTGTATGCGAATGTCACAAATGGAAGGATCATATCCCAGTCTTTCTGATTGACGTCAACATACATAGACAGCACGTCTGCCATGGTCTTGTTCAGCCTTTCTGTGAGTACCTTCATTTGAGGATGATAGGCGTTCGTCGTCCTGTGATTTATTCTGCAGTGATTGTTCAGATCACGAATATATGATGAGGTGAAATTCCTTCCTCTGTCGGTGATTAGTTCACTCGGAGCACTGTGTTTCAGAATTACATCCTCGACTAAGAATTTGGCAACTTCCATTGAATTAATAGTTGGTAGCGCTTTAGTGATTGCATACTTTGTCAGCGGTTTCCACATGTCGATGTTGGGAATCTACCTAAGAGGTCCATTCTAATCTTTTCAAAGGCAGCTGTGGGCACCGGTATTGGCTGTAGGTGTCCTGTAGGGAGCTGTGGCTGTCGTTTGGGTCTCTGACAGTCTTGACAGTGTGAGACACATACCTTCTAACATTCCTATATATTCCAGGCCAATAGAATTTTTTTTTCTGATTCGATCATAGGTTTTGGTGAACCCAAGATGTCCAGCAGTGGGCGAATCATGGAAATTTCTCAGTATTTCAGGGCCTGAGGTAGCGAGGGATCACCAGAAGCCATATTCTTCCCATTGGATCATAATTCATTTTGTAGAGAGTAGTATTAATTTTCAGAAAGGACTTTTTAGAGGCCTCTTGTTGTATCTTGTCAGCGATCTTCATGAGATCCGGGTCTTTCATTTGTTCCTGTCCAAAATTCTGTAAGGCCATTAAACAAGGAATATCTTCCTCAATGTCTTCACTACAGCTTAAAGGACTTCTCGATAAACAGTCAGCGTCCTGATGTTTTCTTCCACTCTTGTACATAACTGTAACCTCAAATTCTTGAAAACGAAAGGCCCATCTTGCTAATCTTCCACATGGGTTATTGAGGTTGGTCAACCAACACAAAGAATGATGGTCTGTTACAATAGTAAATGGCGTCCGAAAACACAAGGACGATATTTGTTTATAGCCCAAATTATGGCAAGGGATTCTCTTTCAGTAGTGTAATATTTTTTTTCTGCTTTATTGAGCGTTCTCGATGCATAGGCAATAGCTCTTTCCTTTACATTCTGAATTTGTACCAAAACTGCTCCTATTCCATAGCTGCTTGCGTCCGTGTGTATCTCTGTTGGGGATGAATAATCAAAATGTCCCAAGGCAGGTTCAGAAATTAGTGCTGACTCTTCAGAGCGTCAAATGCACGTTGTTCTTCTAGGCTCCAACAAAATTTGGAGTCTTTTTTCAAAAGTTCATTCAAAGGTTGGGCTAAATGTGAATAGTTAGGTATGAAGCGGCGGTAGTAGGAAGAGAGTCCTAAGAAAATTCTTACTTATTTTAATGACTTGGGTGCAGGGAAGTCACGGACTGCTCGGATATTTCAGGGTCAGGTCGTATTCCATCTCCAATTAATTCATGTCCAAGAACAGTGATAGTATTTTCCCCAAATTTACATTTTTTTTGCATTAAGGCACAGACCAGCTTGCTTCAGACAACTTTATACATTTTTAAGGCGTCGTAGATGTTCTTAAAAATTATCTGAAAAAACTATTCTGTCATCTAAATAATATAGGCAGGTCGTCCACTTAAGACCTTTCAGCAGGTTGTCCACCATCCTCTCGAACGTAGCCGGATCATTGCATAACCCAAATGGCATTACTTTGAACTCATACAGTCCATCTGGAGTTATAAAGGCTGTCATCTCACGGTCCGATTCTTCTACGTCGATTTGCCAGTACCCTGATTGGAGGTCCATGCAAGAATAAAATCTAGCCCCGCGTAAGCAGTCTAAAGTGTCGTCGATCCTTGGGAGAGGGTAGACAACCTTTTTTGTTATTTTGTTCAGGCGGTAATCGACGCAGAATCTCCAGCTTCCATCCTTTTTTCTTATCAATACTACAGGTGAGGCCCATAGACTTTCAGAGGGCTGAATGATGTCAAGTTTTTCCATCTTGATTACCTCATCCTGAATAATTTGGCGTTCTCTTGGTGCAACTCGGTAAGGTCTTTGTTTGGCCGGTAGGTGGTCTCCAGTGTTAATTCGGTGTTTAACATTGACGTTCTTGAATTGTCTTATTTTACTAAATTCGAAAATATCTGTATAATTATTTAACAAGTGAATCATCTATTAAAAAATCTGAGATTTTTGGGTCTTCAGAATATTTCGCCTCTGTTTCAACTTGATTACAATCAGATAGAGTACATAGTTGACTAACTTCGATGACAACACTATCGGCTACGTGCATCCCCTGTGGGATTAGTTTTGGATATGGGCTCCAATTCACCACCCAAAGTTTACCTCGGTTAATGGTAAGTGAAATGACAGAGGAGGGAGCCGTTAGTTCTCTTTCTAGCAACTGCTCTTTTCGACATTCTGCCACCACATTTGCGTCATTAGGGATGTCACGACTTGCAACTTCTATTAGCTGGATAGAGGCGGGCTCGATTCTGTATTCCAGTTCCGAGTAGAGAGGTGTGCTATTCTTAGGGGTATCCTCAAAAAGACATTTTTCTAAAAATATTGTATCATATGCAGAGTCAATTACTGCTCTGGATAACTTTAAAAAGTCCCAACCAAAAATAACATCGTGACTACAGTCTTCCATAATGACAAAATCGAACTTTTCCTGTAGTCCATTTAGGTCCAGTTTCAACGTACATCGTCCTTTTGGTCTTACGATTTTACCATTGGCTACTCGTAATGTTACGTCAGTTTCGGCAAACATTATGTGTATAAATGTTCCCAATCCTCCTTTATTCCTCCTTCCCTCAGGATTCATGACCCAGTAGGAAACCACTACTCCACATGCATCATACAACGTACTGAGGAACAACTTCTCCTTTCCAGAATTAAAGGCTCCCGAGCTATGATTCGCTTCCTTCAGAGAACCATCAGAGGCCTGCTTTACTTGCTTTCTTGCAGGATTTCCCCCAACGATCTTGGTTCCCTTATACTGACCATAAACTCTCGCGTCACGATCCAAAACTCGGAGATAGAATCCCGTCACCACAAAAAGTTTGAATTCTGGCGTTTGAAGTACGGATTTCCTTCTTGCACCCAACCAAAACCTGAAGATGGCATCGTGAACCTAACCGACATAACACTTTCCGACGCCCAGATCTCTCTATTAAAAAAAGGCCTCAACTTCCGTCTGCCCAAAGAACCTGATCTCTTGTACACAATCAGTGGAATTGAGTCATCCCTTCAACACCAATCCCACGTCGACAAACATTATATCCGGTCCACCCTCACCAACAAACTCCTCGCCTCCTCTAAGAGATCCTCAACCGCTCCCAGTTCCACCAAGAAAGATTTCGCTTCCCTTAAAACCTTAAAGAACCATTGCGATATTATAATTTCCAGATCCGATAAGGGCTCTCAGGTTGTTATGATGAAGGCGGAGGAATATGAGAGAAAAATGCTTGACCTCCTATCTGACCCAGACACGTTCCATGAGATCCCAACCGAACGAATCGCTGCTCTTTCCGATGGCTTTAAGGTTGCACTCAGGACGCTCAAGAGGAATGGAAGCATCACCCCCGAGCAATTCCAGCGATTCACCTCCAACCTTACCGGCGTCCCCTACATATACGGCCTCCCTAAGACCCATAAGCCCCACATTCCCCTTAGGCCCATTGTGGCCTACCACCTCTCCCCTGCACTACACTTGGCTAAATACCTCACTAACCTCCTTAAACCTCTCGTTAAGGCACACAACCTCTTTTCAGTTCAAGATTCTACCGAATTTCTAACCAAATTAAAGAGTATTCCCCAGCCTGATAAACTTATCATGTCCACCTTCGACGTAACATCCCTTTTCCTATGCCTTCCGCACTCTTTGATTACAGACGGTCTTAGTTCACTCCTTGACTTCTCTACATTCTCTAGCAAAGACCAAAAATCGATAATAGATCTGTTTACTATCTGTCTTGGCATGAATACCCTCGAATTCAACAGCCGTTCCTTTCTACAGATACGAGGCTCCCCTATGGGCAGTCCTCTCTCCACAATCGCAGCGGAAATTGTCATGCTAGGGCTGGACCAATGGCTGGTGTCCAAAGATCATTTGGGGGTCGTTACTTGGTTACGTTACGTAGACGACATCTTCTGCCTACACCGAGATACCGATCATTTACCCATTCTCACCGCTTTAAACTCTTACCATCCGGATCTACTTTTTACACACAACCCGTCCCGCTCTAACTGTATTCCATTTTTAGACATTTTAATTATTAACACCGACGATAAATTCCACACAACGGTCTTTCACAAACCCGGCTTTACCCCCTCGTACCTACATTTTTCATCCCACGCCCCCGTCTCCCATAAGATCACCACCGTCCGAACTCTTTCCAAACGCATCTACACCCACTGTTCCCTCCCTTTCTTTAAAAATATCGAGAGGCGCACGGTCTACTCGCATCTCTTGTCCGCGGGCTATCCACGCAGTTTTATCGACCAACATTTTTTCACACCCAATCAAAAAAGAACCACACCTCCTTTATTTAAAAGCACCTGCGTCCTCCCATACTCCACCACGAATTCCGGTATTGGTTCCTTTTTACGTAAATTCGGCATTCGCACTCTTTACAAGTGCACACCTTCCCTTTACACCTTCCTACGACATCCAATCACAAAAGCTCCGCCAAACGTAACCCCCAATCCCTTTCTAACGCCGTTTACAAAATTCCTTGTAATGATTGCGATTTATGCTATATTGGAGAAACAGGCCGAACAATCGCCATCAGAGCCAGTGAACACGCCCGCAACATCCGCTCGAAAGACAAAAAATCGCTCATATACCAACATATCGCCGAATCCGGACATTCCTTCAATCTCGACAATACAACCCCCGTTTATAGCGATATAGCAAATAAATACCAACGCTTAGTTCTCGAAGCCCTTGTCTCCAATACTACACCCAGCCTCAACAGAAAGATTGACCTCCCGCCCCAATATTCTGCTTTTTATTCTATACCAACAGATACACCTCCTTCGTAACTTTTAACTTTATCTTTATTCCGCTGTTTTTTATATTCTCGTTTATATTCTTATTTTTATTTTTATTCTTGCTTTTGTCTTCGCTTCTAGTTTTCCGCCTTTTTCACTTCATCCTAGGTATGCAGATTTTCTTAAATCTCTATATTGTACACTTTTAAATATTTTTATTACTGGCATGCAAATCTCAAATCTTTTTAATCTTTTACTTCTTGTTTAATATTTTTTATGCTAAACTGTCGCTTATAAATATAGCATCTCCTTCTCATTCATGTCAATACCTGATGAAGGACGGCCGACGTCCGAAAGCTCGTATACTGCTTAATAAAGAAACATACCACGTTCCTTTTAATCTCTCTTTTTATATTCCAAACGTGGCTTATCATGTCTGATTATTTTTCTTAGTTTCAGTCTGAACCTCTCAGATATCACAGAATATGAGGCTCCTGAGTCGACAAGGGCATGCGTCATTTTTTCTTCTATTTTAATGTATATATAATTTTCTTTTAATTCTAATGTAGTCGACAAGGGAGGGTTTCTGAATTTTGCGGCCTTACCTCCAAAATAGGACGCATCTTCTAGTTTTCCTGACAGGAACGGCGAGGCGACTGGCTGAATCTCCTAGCAGACTGCGAAAATTGTCCGTTATGACCAGGGTTTGGGGAAGGGCTTCGATAGCGGCTTGCATTTTTTTGAACATCTTCATTTTGCTCTTGGAAATCGGATCGATCGGTATAGAACGTCCTTAGTTCTTGTCATCCTTGGTAGTATTGGTTTCGCCTTTCTTCGTTTTGTCTTTGTCTATCACGGCAGAAGCGGACGACGTGACCAGGGCGCCCGCAGTGGAAACAGATCGGCTTTCCTTCAGTGGTTCGCCATTCGTTTGTTTCGCGTCTTCCTCCTTGTTTTCGGTAATGAGGTTCAGGCTGCGGTCGTATCGTTTGGGCGGCCTCGTATCTAGTATTAAAAAACTGTCGGGGTCTTTCCTACTGTGGGGGACTTCTCCTAGACTTTGAGATTGGCGCCAGGGTTCTTTCAATCTCCTCCTTTACCATATCTTCGATGGTGTCAATTTTTGGTTTCTCTCGAGGAGAGCCTAATGCCCGCTGTACCTCCTCACGAACAATTTGCCTGATCATATATGATAGATCTGCCCTGTCATCATGATCACTGAGAGACGCCACATTTGGTAGTCGCTCGTATTTGGTTGGGGTCACTCGCTTACAATGTAGGGCTTCAATTCGGCGACACTCGGTGACGAATTCCTCAGTGTTATGCACATACCTTGGGAGAAGCGCCTGGTAGAGCTCCTCAGCTATCCCTTTCATCAGATGGGATATTTTATCTTCCTCATTCATTTGAGGATCTATTTCTTTGCAGAGAGACAGGACGTCTTGGATGTAATATTCGGTGCTTTCTCCTTTTAATTGTGCGCGAGCTTTGAGTATTTTCTCAGCTCGCCGTCTTGAGCTTTCTTTTTTTCCAAATACATTTTCTAATTGTGACATGAACTCCCTCCATGTCTGGATGCTTCCTCATTGTTTTCAAACAATTTGAGGGCAGTTCCAGTTAGATAGAAATAAACGTTGGCGAGACAAAGGGTTTCATCCCATTGGTTGTGCTTCGCCACACGTTCATACCCTTTTAACCAGCTTAGGGGATCTTCAACACCCTCGCCAGAGAACATAGAGGGATTTCTAGGTAGATGTTGTACAAAAAATGAACCTACCTGAGTTGTTGCTTCTTTCTTGATGTTTATGTTTGTTTCTTCCTGCTGAAGAGATTCAATTTTTCTTTTTTTTTTCTTAAGGGATATCGGTCCAGCTTCTCCACAAATTAAATAATAAGTTATTTCTTCGCCACAATATTATCATTGTTTCTTATGCCTTTCCATTTTTTAGGGTAAAAGACTGAATACCGCATCATATTTTATCTTAATCTGGTGTTCCTTTTATATTTTCTCGGATCCAAAATGCCGGGTGCAGAGAATACTATTTCACATCTTAGAAATGAACCTCTGTAAAACACTATCGTATTTAGTGTAGAGAGAACTGTATGTAGATTTTGTTAGCCTGCATCTACTATATAACTACGATACTATATACTTCCAGAAACAACAATTTACATATTTTTGTAGGTGTGAACCCTGTCAAAAACTCTCCCCCATTTACTCGGAGGCGGCTACAATTTTGAAGAAGCAAAACCCTGAGATCGTGTTGGCCAAGGTGAGTTAATCCTATTGCTGACTCATTGACATATAATATATATATATTACATAGCGTTATCAGCAATCTTTTCTATATCATTGTGACTATGGGTTACTGTATAAATCAACCATTTTGAAAACAGTTTATTATACACTCATGGACAAAACTTAAGGAAGTTTAAAGTCTTTTATATCGCTGGTCATCTGTTTTATTTTTTTTTTAAAGAGACGTAAGCAATTTTGTTCATACTTGGTTACTCCTGTGCCTTTAATAAAAGACACTGTGTATCAAATATCTTTCAGAGTTATTGTCTGAATATCGATGTACATGCTAAAAGGTACACCATCTTTTAGTTTTGGTCTCTTCACATAAGTTTATTTCAAATATACATTTGAGGTGGATGAAATAGCGGCGGGGGGGGAGGGTCGGTTAAAAGAAATGACAAAGTGGAACTAGCCTGCCTCTATCTTACAAATACAGGGTATTAATACCGCACGATGGGTAATAATATTTCTATTGACAAACTAAAAAACTAAACTCCGTATATAAAAACTACTAACAGTGCTATATATAAACTTGCGAAACCGCTGGGAGGGTTCACCACTGATGAACCAGGCCCTCCCATTAATTTTTCCATTGCAGTAAGGGCAGTAGAAATTGTTTTATTTTAAAAAGAATCATACGCGTCTAAAATAGTTTTGTATTTTGATAACAGATGGCGCGCAAGTGCATAGTGCTATATATATTAGATTCATTCAATATTTTGACCTTCCTTCTGTACTTGTTTCAAACTTGTAAAAAAACTTTGGTGAAACGCCTTATCCAACTCTCTGAACCACCTTCTTACAGCTGGGAGTAAAATTATATCACCGATCGTTGTCGAATTCTTGTGTCTACTTTAGACTACATATCTGAAAATCTACAAAATACATCTTAATTCTTTATACTTCAATATAATACAGCTTATAATTGTAGAATGACATTTGAAAATTAATTCGGTATGCCGGGTAAGAGGAACACTGTAGTTTCGATTCCCATCCCTGGACACTTTATTTTTTCATTTAACATTACTCTTCTCAATTCATCCGTTCTTACTTCGTCCCTAAGGTTAGAAATAATGGTTATTTATCTTTGAAATAAATTTTGATTTTTCGTTCAAAAGACACACATGCGAGATAATTTTCAAATGTCGTTCTACATCTTAATTCTATTTGCAGATATGAAAATAGGATTGTTTATTTAAGTAGAAAACATTATGTTTATGATGATAATAGTGACAATAATAGTTTGGAATAAAGAAAAGGATACTCTTAAAAATTTGATAGAATTAACACCTTAAAAGAAATCGTTAAATGGTGTACTCAAAATAAACTAAAAATTAGTCGTGAGAAAACTAACATTCTGCATTTTTACAATAAAGACATGTCCTCAATAAAGTTTGAAAACAAAATAATTATGCCAGTACAAGAAATAAAAATATTAAGAGTCACTTTTACAAATCAATTCAGAAATAAAAAACTTAATTTTAATCCTCACATATATATTATACTAAATATTTTAAAAATCTGCTACTGTCAATTAGCGGAAAAGCTTGGGGTCTGAGTACCCAAAAGAGAACTACATTATAAAAAACAATATTTAGGCTAATGCTTTCTCATGGATCGGAGATATTATTTTTTTTGCTTATCATTAGTACACGTGGTACAGGCCATGATAATCATGGTGGGTAGAAGTTGACGACTCCTGTAAGTGCACCACATGACTACAAATGTGAAACGCAGTTCGACTTTGAACTCACAAATTTGCCAGAGCCCCGTTATTATTTGCACTCGCTGTTGGGGTTGGACTTTTGCCAGAATCGGGGGCCATTGGAGCATTTTTTTAAAACAGAAAAAGTGTCCAATGCGGGAATCGAACCCGGGTCGTAGTGGTCGAAAACCAAACGGTTTAACCAGCCTTCCAACGACCCCCTATAAAGAAGTCATGTTGTATATAGATGAAATAACACTTGCCAATCTAATATAGACGAGCACTATCTTCACCAATACTTGTACATCACCAACTAAAAACTATGAATTTCTCTATATGTCTGGATGTGTTTACAGCTGCGGTACTCCGATGACAAAAAGGAATTGAAACGCTGGGGAATAAAGTGGATCCCAACTATCATGGGCATCAAGGGAGACAAGAGGCATATTTACAGCGGAAGCTACAAAACAGGTGAGTGTTGTTCCTTAGTAAGAATGAATTACAAACATTAGTAAAATTCACATCCACACTGTGTATTCAGGATTGACATCTTGTACATTGGTGACTGACACTCTCTTTAATTTCAACATTAACCTTTTAGACATGTGTGATGAACCTTCATTTTACAGGCGAAATTAACCATGCTATTGGTTATCTAACTCCAAAACGGCTGATGCATCATTTAAATATTTTTATGAAATAAATATCAGCCCTTCAGAAGCCCTTCCAACGTAAGAAAAAAATCTCAGAATACCCATATTACCAAAGTTACTATGTCTACACAGTATTTTATTAACATTGTATTGTATAGAGTATCTTTAGCATAGTGTGTATGTATTAAAGTATCTCTTCTACAGTGTCGATGTCATAGTATTTGTCCCATAGTGTTTACGAGGGTATTCAAAATAATATTTTTTGTGCAAACAGACAATATCGTGAATTGGGTCCTTGAACAGTGGGAAAATCCCCAGCTGCACGAAAAGAAAGGTAAGCGGTTTTTTAAATAAAAAAATATTCGATATTATCAAATAGAATAAATATATATATGTGGTAATGTAGTAGTAGTTTATGCTGTTGGATGAATGCAGTGTGGCATGTTGGCTAGAAGCAGTCGTGGTTGTTGAGCGATGGGTGGTAAGGACACACAGGAGACAGGATCCAGAGGCAAAAACCCGTGAGGAAATAGATCGGGGAGGAAAGATAGAAGGTCCCAGAACAACCCCTAGAACAACTGGCGTCGAGGCCACTTCGGTGAGAACTGAACTTTTATCAACCCGTCTAGCCGCTTTAAGTAAGATAAGTCCCCTAGGGGAGATAATGAAGTCGTGATACTTGTTTACCAAGGGGGTTGTTTGTTAACCTCGCTATCTTCCCTCTTTCCTTGTACTCCCACACAGGCCATTTTATTTTACATATTTCCAAATATTATGACAGATGTCCCCCCTTTCAAAGAAGAATTTGTGCAGGAAATTCTTTGAGGGTGGGAAATAATTTGGCTATGTACAAATTAATTTTATGTGTAGGTTAATATGGTACAGAGTGTAGGTATGGACAATCATAGCTATGTACAATATGGGTACGTGAATGAGGAGATGAAGAGAATGGAAAGGTGGAAAGTAAGAGAGCTGTAAAGTAAGTGGTTCAACATTCTAAAATGAACAAAGGAAGCCATTAGAAAGAGGCTGGAGCAAATAGTCATCTCTGCAGCATTCGTCAACAAAACGTATTGAGATATTTTACAGAGATACTTTAGAATGAAGGAGATTGATTAGGCAGACAACTTATGTGCGGTTCTCTTGATGACACTAAAATTAATAAATTTAACAAATAATGGACATGCACGTGCGTGAAAAAGACCTTCGGGGTCGAGTGAGAAAAAAAAGTGGACCTTTGCGGTCAATTGACAAAAAATAAGACCTCTGAGGTCGAATGGTTGAAAAAAAAAAAGCCTTGACTTTCAGAACCTAAGTTTCAATGTAGGAATAGATACACTGCATAAAGTCTGAGAGGTTCAGCGAAAATTTGGTCATTGGTTCATAAAAAACATAAGTTGATATACGAAAAATTAAAAACAAGAGTTTTTTTTTTTTTTTTTTTTTTCAAGAGCGATGGTGAAAGATAAGGAAAATTTTCGAGAGAACATGTTATTGAGAATATATATAAAATAAGGCATTTTAAGCTTGAAAGCTTGTGGCATATTATGGTTTTAAAATTGATATGAGATAAGTTATTTAGAGCATGAACTGTGCTAAAAGTGGGCTAACATGGATGTGATATATATAACAAGCAAAAATGTAAACGGATGAAATCACAATAAAGTTAAACACTCACTGTTGATGGGCTTCTGTTGGACTTCGAAGCTGGGTTGTGTTGAAGACTTGGTTCATGTTGGAAAGTCCCGATGGGGAATGTGGTTGCCGTACATGGCGTGTAGACGAGTCCGCGGGACGTAGGCGGCTTGATCCTCTCGTGGTGGCGTAGACTGGCAGGGGACGGCGTTGTTGGAAGAAATTATTCCAGTGGGGTTTTCCATTACTCTACTACAGTCGGAATGCTCGCAGTCACCAAAGCTCTCGTAGCACTTCTCCTCACTGAGACTGGGGCTGTCTCGCTTGTCCGGCGTGCTAGAGTCACTAAGGGCTGTGTCCTCTAACAGTTGGCGGTTGTCATGTTGAGGGTTCTTGGACATCTCATCTTCCACAATCAGCTCATGTGGATCAGGGGTAGTGGGATCTTGGGAAGTATGTGCAATTGGGACTTGGGAAGTTTGTTCAATTGGGACTTGGGAAGTTTGTTCAATTGGGACTTGGGAAGTTTGTTCAATTGGGACTTGGGGAGTTTGTTCAATTGGGACTTGGGAAGCTTGTTCAATTGGGACTTGGGAAGTTTGTTCAATTGGGACTTGGGAAGTCTGTTCAATTGGGGCTTGGAAAGTCTGTGCAATTGGGACTTGGGAAGTCTGTTCAATTGGGACTTGGGAAGTCTGTGCAATTGGGACTTGGGAAGTTTGTTCAATTGGGGCTTGGGAAGTTTGTTCAATTGGGACTTGGGAAGTCTGTTCAATTGGGACTTGGGAAGTTTGTTTAATTGGGACTTGGGAAAGTGCGACGTGGAATATTTGGGGCGTGGCTATTGGTTTTGTAATAGCTTGCTCGATGGAATGGATTTGCGCATCCCGGAGAGAAGACCTCTGTTCAGGGGTCTGTACCTGGTGGAGGAGAGTATTGTCGGCGGCGAATGGTTTTTTACGACATTTTTTGTTGCAATGATTCTGGCCACAGCACCGACATGGTGAAGATGGCAGGCTGTTTGCACTGTGGGAAGACCTGGATTTATATCTCTGGGTGCTGGTGTAGGGTCCCGAGATATAAGGTGGACCACTGCTCGCTTGGCGTGTCGTTGGCTGGGTATATTCCCGAATCCTTGTTACCCTTTCATACCACTCGGTTAGGGAGGTTGGCGGTATGATCCTTACTAACTGTTGGTCACCGAAGGGTAGTCCTTCGGTCAAGGTTTCCAAGATAGCCTCTTGAGGCAGGCCTAGTTGTAGCCCCATGGCGGTCTTGGTGCGGTAATATTCTTCCAGGGACTGACCTTGTAGGCGCAGGGCGAAGTATTTCGAGTAGGTAGCTTTGCTGGTCGAGGGGTAGAGATCCAGCAAGGCGTCTCTCGCCTGGAAGTATTTCCGAGTGTCCAGCCGAAGCTGGTGGAAGTCTTGCAAGGGCTGTTGGACCAGGAACAGCGGCAGTCTGTCTAGTTTTTCGGAAGCGGAGAGTCCAGCTCGGTCCGCTTGGTTGTCGTAGGTCTCGAAGAAGCTTTGTGCTGGATACGCACCGTCATACTTGGGCATCTCTAAGTCTTGACGGGCCTTTGGGCGGAGATTTTGTAAGGCAATTGTGAGCTGGGTTACCAGGTTCTCCAGAGTGATTGGGGCGGAGGGAAGCTCCACTCTCTCGTCGATCTGGTCTACCTCCGATGGGGTCTGGTTCTTGTCCTTGTTCATCCTGTCGACTTTTCAATGTGGTAATGTAGTAGTAGTTTATGCTGTTGGATGAATGCAGTGTGGCATGTTGGCTAGAAGCAGTCGTGGTTGTTGAGCGATGGGTGGTAAGGACACACAGGAGACAGGATCCAGAGGCAAAAACCCGTGAGGAAATAGATCGGGGAGGAAAGATAGAAGGTCCCAGAACAACCCCTAGAACAACTGGCGTCGAGGCCACTTCGGTGAGAACTGAACTTTTATCAACCCGTCTAGCCGCTTTAAGTAAGATAAGTCCCCTAGGGGAGATAATGAAGTCGTGATACTTGTTTACCAAGGGGGTTGTTTGTTAACCTCGCTATCTTCCCTCTTTCCTTGTACTCCCACACAGGCCATTTTATTTTACATATTTCCAAATATTATGACATATATATTTTGAAGTCTTTGGCATGTTTATCATATTTACATTTTTCATATATTGTTTTCTTATCTATTCCTCATAAATATAGATTTCTGGTTTTGAAAGACTTTCATGTATAGAGAAATCAAAGTTTATATTCGTCTGAAGATGAATCTAGAGAGATTTGGATTAAGATCAGGGCCTTTCAACAGAGTATTTCTTAGTTCTATAATGGCGACACACAAATCTTTTGTTGATACTTCACTTTTTAATAAGCATTTTTGCAGATTTCACAGCTGCTTCAGACGTGCTGATTGATTTACAGTGATATGATGAGCTGCTATTTTGAACTATATTCCATTATTCTGCAGAATTATTTTAAATACATGGATAATGATTGGGGTTCATTATATCGCTTCTCGGCGTGTTGGTTGTGAATAGTGCAGTATATCTCTCTCTATATATAAAACCCCCAAAAATATTCATTAGGCAAACTTTCACTCGAGTAAAACCTGGGCGAACCCGGGTACATCTCCGCTAGTATATTATAAAGAATGTGTTAAATGATATATCAATAAAAAGAATATTCTGCTCTGATATTCCTAAACAAATCCTAGGTTTGGATATCTTCATACGAAGGTAAAAGTTCAAGTATTGTCTTAATTTTAAAATTCATAAGAGAAATGTGCTATAAAATGCGAATTTTATCGAAACAATTTATAATAAAACTCAAGCTTCAATGATAATTAATCCTCTTACATTGGAAAAGAAAATTAACAGTCAAAGATTTTAAATTATCGGTATTGAGTATATTTATATATATCCTAGAAACTTAGATTAAATGAAAGTTAGGTTCGCTAAGATAAAAATGGCTGATAATTAAATTATAATTTAAAAACTGAAACGGCACATAAACTTTTGTAGCATCAATTTTCTAAGTATGAATAAAATAAAAATATTATTAAAATTTTTTATAATTTATATAAAAGAAAAATATATACCCCTTTTTCTTTATTAATTTTGCATTTTAGCTTTTTATTTCTATTAATTTCTAATGCTTTTTATAATTCTCCATTCTTCACTAGAGAGATTTTCTTATATAATTAGTATGTAATAGAAAAATATTTACCTCTCAGCTGATTATAGGTTCAATATAAAAGGCTTCATACTATTATAATAGTTATGATATTAATGTATATTATGAATAAAAGTGTTTAAATGCAAGATTTTGATATATTTTTTAACGAAAGTTACATTTTGCAAGTTTGATTTGACTCTCCTTAGAATCTACACTGCAACTTTGTTTACCTGATCATTCCTTTGCTGTACAGGACTCCCTTACCTCAGCTCAAGACTCAATCTCGACCATATGAATTGAGAATAATTCCAAACAATAAAAATAATTTGCCGAACTATCCACTCACTGACTAGGCAACACAACACAAACTATTTTCACAGCTAAAATTGCTGGAGACAGGATGCGTAAAGCCTATAGATGTCTTATACCAACGATCCTTATATTTCTACATTTATTTTGAGTTAATTAAAACATTTATCTTTCTATCTAATAAATAATTATATACTTGGAAATTGAAATATATAAATTTATAGTTTTAAAATTCTTAAAAAATATTTATAAACTTCAACTAATACATGTATGTGTTTATACTTGTATATGTTTCTTCAATATTTGACCTATATTGAAGAAATATAAACATGATATAAAATGCTCTCATAATTTCGACCAAACGAGTTTGTAAATTAATTGAACTGATTATCATATTTTTGAAGTTGGAAAAAGATGATCTATAATTGTTCTAATATATTTTTTCGTTATTGTCTGAAATATACAATGAAACTACATTATAAGGCTCCGCCTAATGCGCTCTTTTTCTTGTTCTCATTCTCAAAATATATTTTCCAACACATAACCTTACTATTATGACGATAGTTACTATTTGGGCGGTATTCGATTCAAATAATTAGTGAAGTGAAAAATATTTCGATTTGATCAAATTTTGCGATATTTGTTTTTGGAGAGTTATCACAGAATCTGAGAGAAAGTAAATCTTTTTTATTTTCTTCATTTTCTTATCGTTATAATTTATGTGTGTGTGTGAAGTTTTAAACATTTTACCACTACACCAGATTGTATTAGTATTTTTGTGTTAATTTGGGTTGAATTAAAAAGATAAACCCTTTTTATATCATTATTTTATTTGAGATCCAATTTAAAAACAGGAAAGAACAAAAAATATTATAAACTTCTTGTTTACAAGTTACGAGTTAGAAGAACAAAATACAGAGTTGTCAAATCATTTTTGGTCATTTATATATATATTCACAATTGCCCCCAGTAAATAACACAAAAATGATGATCGATTATCAAATTATATACATATTTCAAAACAGTTTCAATAGCCTCCGAGAGATGGCGGGACAAGTCCAGGGAATGTTACAGCTAATTAAATCAAAGCCATTTTATTTGTTTACGAAATTAAATATATAAGAAATATATATAACATTACCTATTTATATTAGTCCCTTGGAATTATAAAAACAATATGGCAATATTATCACACAAATTGTACTGTTTAAATATATATCTAGACTTGTGTTGTACATATTTTAATTATTTGTTACCACAGAGTGTGTGTAAGCTCACGGGTAAATAGGCGCTAAAAAACAAGAAAAAAGAGTTCCTTTGTTTCAATATAATTTTCCTTTTTATATTTTGTTATCTCTCTTGTTAATCAATAAATATAATGTTTAATTAATAATTATTGGAATCAGTTTCATTAATAATACTAAGCAAAGTCAACAATTGGTAGCAGATGGTGGTTTATTGATATAAAGCTCAAAAACGAAAATATTCAATCTGAAGATTAAGCAAGAAGTTTATTCTGATCGGTAAACTGAAGCACTTATAAGAAGATTAAAGGTATTTATATAGATTAAGTTAAATTATATCTATATATTGCATGTTTAAAAGCTACCCAATATTTAAATAAATTTAAAATATATATTTGTTTTGAATTATATATTGGTTTGTTTATATTAGCTCAAAAGACGAAAATGGCTGAATATAATGTTTTATCCCAAAAGAAATTGAACCATTAACAGGAAATAATTATCAAATATGGGCGTTGAAAATCGGCGCAGTTCTGAGAGGAAGAAAATTATTTAAATGTGTAATTTCAGATCCAGAACCTGATATGGAAGACAAAAGTTCTTGGGAGATTTGGAGTGATAAAAATGATGAAGCTTTTGGGATAATCATCACTACGTTGACAAATGAACAAGCTGGAATGTTCATAGGAGAAACAAATGCTAAGAAAGTATGGGACTCACTGAGAAAAACATACACAGGCAATTTGGAAGATAAAATTATTGATATAGGCTTAGAATTAAAGAACATTAGAATGAAAGATAATGAAACTGTAGATGAATATATAACGCGGGCAAAATATATTGCTGCTAGAAGTTCATCATTAGGGCATCAATTTCCCTCAAGAGAACTTTCATTTCATATTGTCAGAGGCATACATCCAAGGTATGAAAATATTGCTATTGTCTTACGATCTAAGAGAGAGGCAACAATTGAAGAGATTCAACAAACTCTAAGAGAAGAGGAGTCAAGAAGAAATATGAGATTAAATCAATCAGTTTAGAATGGGCATGAACAAGCATACAGAATTAAAAATAGAAAAGTCCAACAATTTCAGCCAAAAAGATGTTTTGTTTGTAATAAAAAGGGACATCTAGCTAATGATTGCTGGTTTCGAGATAAACAGAAACAAGGATACCAAAAGAAATGGAATCCTGGTTATAGAAATCACAAATACAGTAGGGAACATTCAAATAACCTAGTGGATACTATGAAAAGTGGAATTAATGAGCAAGCATTTGAAACATATGTAAAAGAATTTGAAGATTCACCAGATGAGAGAAATGATAGACAAATATGGTGTATAGATTCAGGATGCACCGCACATTTAACCCCAAACCTAACTTTGATGGAAAATGTGGTAGATTATGAAAGTGAAATCAACCTAGCTGAAAAGGGTAAAACTACCCAAGCCATAGCCAAAGGAGATATGAGACTTACTACATGCACAAGTGAAGGCCAAGAAAATATTCGCATCAAAGATATCTTACATGTACCAAGTTTAAGGAATAATTTCTTGTCAGTATACGAATTAGTCAACAAGGGAAATTCAGTTATTTTCAATAAGGATGGAGCAAAAATTTATAATGAAGGGAATGATTTAGTTGCTGAAGCATATATTAAAGATAGAATGTTTATGATGGAAACAAAACAAAGAAATGTACCAATAGCAAAAAATGAAAATGTCATGGTTATAAATACACATTTATCAAATAAAAATAGCAATATAAGTTTATGGCATAAGAGATTAAACCATATAAATAAAGAATACATGAAAAAAATGATTCAAGGACATATTGTAAGAGGATTGGATCTAAAATTCGAAAGGTTACCAGAGTGCGAAGCATGCATAATGGGAAAACTGGTGCAGAAGCCATATAATATTACAGAAAATTATACAGTTAAGCCCCTGCAGTTGATTCATATGGATTTATGTGGACCAATGCCATGTCAATCTTTAGGAGGATCTAAGTATTTCCTTGTTATAGTAGATGATTACAGTAGTAGAATCTTTGTATATTTCCTGAGATCTAAAGATGAGACCTTTGAAAGGTTTGAAGAATATAAAGCAAGAGCTGAAAACGAATTAAGTCTTAGAATAAAAGATGTAAGAACGGACAATGGAACTGAATTTTGTAACTCTATTATTTGAAGGACTTTTCAAGAGAAGTGGGATCCATCACCAACTTACCACCACATACTCACCACAAAGTAATGGAGTCGCAGAGAGAGTGAATAGGACTCTTATAGATACAGCGAGAACCTTACTAATTGACTCAAAATTACCCATGAAGTTTTGGGCAGAGGCAATTGCTACAGCTACATACATTAAGAATTGTACACCCCACAGGTCTATCAAGCAAAATACACCTATGCAGAGATGGAATGGCAGGAAACCATCGGTCAAACACATTCGAATATTTGGATGTTTGACACATTGGCTTGAGAGCAAACCAAGAAGAAACAAGTTTTCACCAAAGGGTAGAAAGGGAATATTTATTGGTTATTCCATTAAAAGAAAAGCCTACAGAATATATGATATAATGACAAAGAGAATCCATGAAGTCAGATCAGTAAAATTTAGTGAAGATAAGAGAGGAATTGATTATGCAAATCATATTCAGGAAGATACTAATTGTGATAATTTGACCTATAAAGGAAATTGTGAAGAAATAGTTGCTGAAGACTTTCTTATCTTGAAAGAAGACAATCCTGTCACAGAGAGTAAAATGAAGTCTCAGGAGGATACTTCAGTAAAACTAGGTGGTGACTGTGAAAATGACTCATCACAAACTGAACCGATACAGGAAAGATGTGTAAAAGGTGGAAGAAAGAAAGGAGAAACAAAGAGCATCTTAGAAGAACGGCACAAAGCAAGACTTGAAGAACAAGAAATGAATTTGATTGAAGAAGGAGTTCGACGCTCACAAAGAATAAAGGATAGGAATGATGCAAACTTAATTATGGAAATTGATCATTATATTCCGGAGAATTTTAAAGAAGCAATGGATAGTGGAGAAAGAAATGAATGGCACAAAGCAATGGAAGAAGAGCTCAGTGAGATAGACAAACATAAAGTATGGACACTAGTACCAAGGGGAAATGGTATGAAAGTCATCAATAGTAAATGGGTCTACAGTACGAAGAAAACACCAAGTGACGGCATATATAAACGAAAGGCCAGACTGGTTGCTGTTGGATGCAATCAAAGATATGGTGTGGACTATAAGGAATCTTTTTCACCTGTACTCAAAAAGGAAAGCTTGCAAACAATAGTAGCTCTTGCAACACAACAGAATTTAACCATAAAGACTTATGATGTGAAGACAGCTTATCTCTATGGTGAGTTAAAAGAGACAGTATACATGAGACAACCAGATGGTTTTATACAAAAAGGAGAAGAAAACAAAGTCTGTAAATTGGAAAAAAGCCTGTATGGTCTACCACAATCAGGAAAATGTTGGAACAAAAAGATCAATGAAATTTTATACCAGTTGGGAATGTTTAGAACCAAATGTGATCCATGTGTCTATAAACTCCAGAGAGGAGAAGAGTATGCAATACTGGGTCTATATGTAGATGATCTCATCATTGCTGGAACTAGTAAGGAAATTAATGACAACCTAGCCTCAGAAATAGAAAAATATGTTACTCTAGCAGAAAAGAAAGATAGCGAACCATTTATTGGAATTGAAATAAAAAGGGCAGAAGATGGATTTTATCTATCTCAGACTCATTATATTGATACAATTCTTCACAGATTTGGACTGGAAGAATGCAACAGTGTGCCGACACCTGGAGATCAAAATCAAAATTTGGATGAATATTTGGACTCTAAGCCAGTAGATAAAACTGTATACCAGGAAATGATTGGATCACTAATGTACCTCTCTACGGGTACTCGACCGGACATATCCTTCAACGTCAGCAATTTATCACAGTATAGTAATGATCCAAGAGAAATACACTTAACTGGAGTTAAAAGGATTTATAAATATCTGAAGGGAACAAGAGATAACATGTTGGCATATAAGTCAAAAGACAACAATATCACAATAAGTACTGATGCGAGCTGGTGCACAACCCGAGACGCAAAATCCTATTCAGGCTATACAGTCAAACTTGGCAACAACTTATTAAACTGGAGAAGTAGAAAGCAAAATTTAGTAGCCTTGTCTACATGTGAAGCAGAACTTATTTCAATATGTGAAGGCATTTCAGAAGTATTATGGTTAAAGGGATTACTAGAAGAACTTTGTGAAAATTTAACTTTCCCAATTACCTTGAAAAGTGACAGCCAGGCTGCAATAAACTGGATACAATCTGACAAGATTACTTCACGAACAAAGCACATAAACCGAAAGTATTATTTTGTGAAAGAGGAAATTCAAAATGGAATCAAGCTGGAATACACTAAAAGTGAAGACATGGAGGCGGATATACTAACGAAGAGTCTACCTAAGGACAAACTACGGAAATGTGCAGATAGCCTTGGACTTGCTGATTAGAGCTTACACACAGGGGAGCGTGTGTTGTACATATTTTAATTATTTGTTACCACAGAGTGTGTGTAAGCTCACGGGTAAATAGGCGCTAAAAAACAAGAAAAATGAGTTCCTTTGTTTCAATATAAGTTTCCTTTTTTTATTCTGTCATCTCTCTTGTTAATCAATAAATATAATGTTTACTTAATAATTATTGGAATCAGTTTCATTAATAATACTAAGCAAAGTCAACAAGACTTTAAACATTTCTAAGCTAAAAACATATTTCAAAGTCCAGTCAAAATCAAAATCCCTGACATTCTAGAGCATTAGACAACTTATTTTTAGTTAAAGCTTTAGTTAAAAAATCAGAAAGATTATTTTCAGACTGTATATATTCCAAAATAAAATTATTTGAAATAATTTGTTCATGTAAGTAAGAAATAGCTCTGATCATATGTGCTGAATTGGCAGATATATTAAAATTTGTACAAAGTTTTATAGCTGAAATATTGTCACAGTATATTTTAGTGGGCTGATAGCCATTTTCTAATTGAAATAGTTCCTCAATAATGTATTGTAAATGGATTGACTTCTTATAGCAACTTAACAATGCTTGTAACTCACTATCACAAGTAGAAAGTGAAGGTTGTGCTTGAAATTTAGAGTTCCACACAAGATATCAAATTGTTTCCAACAGTAAACAAATATCCAGTAACTGATTTCTTTTGTATTTACCATCTCTCCAGCTAGCATCAGAGTAACCTGTAAGTTGGGTATTACCTTTATTGTAACATAAAGCAAAGTTAATAGTTTTTTCAAGTATCCAAAAATTCCTTTTAATGCATTAAAATGAATTTCTCTAGGATCCTGTGAATATTTTGAAAGCTGTGTCAGAGGAAAAGATAGGTCAGGTCTTGTCTTTACACTTAGAAACAGAAAATTTCCTAGGATTTCTTGGTATTTTTTGGATCACATTTCTTTGAGTTTTCATATTGTGAAAAATCAATATTTACATCTAAAGGTGTTGATTTAGTTTTGCAGTTTTCCATTTCAAATTTTATTAATATATTTTCAATATAAGCTTTTTGGTTAATGAATATTTTGCCATTTTCTTTGTATATTTCCATTCCTAGCAAATTGGTATTTTTAGTATTTTCCTTGAGTTTGAATTTATTTTCTATTTTTGATATGGCTTGATTTAGTATATTTGAATCTGAATATATGGCTAGAATATCATCCACATATATTCCCAGATTTATCTTAGAATTGTTCTTCTCATATATAAATACACATTTATCTGAGGTTAGACTTTTAAAACCTTCATCTAAAAGATGACTTTTGAGGGTTTCATAAAATACCTTGGCTGATTGATGAAGACCATATATTGCCTTTTTGAGCTTGCAAACCATGTTTTTAGCATCCATTTCAAAACCTTCAGGTTGTAACATATATTCTTTTTCTTGGAGGTCACCATACAAATATGCTGTTTCAATATCATAATTTTTAAAATCATAATTTTGCATTGCAGCATAACAAAGTAATATTCTGAGTGTATCAGAACTTATAACTGGTGAAAATGTTTGATATTAATCAATTCCATATTTTTGAGAATAACCAGCTGCAACCAATCTGGCTTTGTATCTTTTTCCTATTATGGGGTCATTTTTAATGGTAAAAATCCATTTGCTTTCGATTGGTTTTGTTCCTTTAGGAAGTGGTTCAATGTCCCATACATGGTGTTCTAATAAAAAAAATATTTATTTTTTCATGGCTTCTGTCCATTTACTTGCTTGTGGGCATTCAATTGCATCTTTATAAGTTTTTGGTATATAATTTTGATACTGAGTCATTAATAGAGTATCATTTGGGGCTTGAATAATTGAATTTTCTTCATTTTCTTCTTCACTCAAACTTGGTTCATAATAGAAGCCTGGTCTATGTGTGTGTCTAAAGTTGTATCTTGTATTTGATGCTGGATTCTGAATTTCCACAGAGGATTCTTCATCTCCTGATGATGAATTTGCTTCTTCTTCTGCAGATCCATCTATCTTGATGATTGAGTAAACTGTGCTGTCTTGTTCATTAGAAGTTAATAATTCTGCACCTTTTTGATTTTCAAAAAAAGCAACATCTCTTGTTTCTGTAATTGTAAAATTTTCTGGGTTGCAAATTCTATATGCTTTTCTGCATGAAGAATATCCCACAAAAATGCCTGTTTTAGTAATTTTTTCAAATTTAGATCTTTTATGTTTAGGTGTCCAGAATTCTACTTTGCAACCAAAAACCTTTAAGTGAGAGACTGTGGGTTTTCTTCCAGTGAACATTTCTTCTGGAGTCTTGTTAGTATTATGGTAAGAAGGAGTTCTGTTTTTAAGGTATGTATAGGTATTCATAGCTTCAGCCCAAAATTTTATTGGTAATCCAGATTCTATTAATAGGGCTCTTGTTCCTTCTATTAGGCTTCTGTTAGCCCTTTCACATCTTCCATTTTGAGCAGGGGAAAAAAGGTAGTTCTTTGATGTTCTATTCCTTTCCTTTTCAGATAGGATTCCAATTCTTGGTTGTTGAATTCAGTACCATTATCACTCCTGAATTTTTAAATTCTTTTATTGGTTCTTATATATTCTATAAATTCTTTAAGTATTTCTTGAGTTTATGATTTTGCTTTTAAGAATCTAGTGAATAATTTCCTTGAATAGTCATCTACTATAGTAAGAATAAATCTTGCTTTACCATTAGATTCTTCTTTTATGGGCCCAATTAAATCAATATGCAAAAGTTCTAATGATTGTGAGGTTTGAATTTTTTTAAATTCTTTCAAAAGGTTTTCTCGAGTATTTAGATTTAATACATGTAATGCAAACATTTAAGTCTTCTTTAGATATGCAATCAAATTTGTATACTAAGTTTTTGTTTTTCATTAAAGTCATGTAATTTTCATTAGGGTGGCCCAATCTTTTATGCCAAATATCCCAATTAACTTTGAAGACTTTATCTTCTTCATCCCTTGAACCAGAGGAGTTTATTATATAAAAATCATCAATTTTTGGAGCTTCCAATATGACTTGATCCTTGAAATCTATTATAGTACATTTGTCTTTGCTAAAAATTATTCTTTGGTAGTCTTGTACTAATTTTCCTACAGACAACAAATTTCCTTTGATTTGTGGAACAAATATTACATCTTTGAGGATAAGTAAATTTTCTTCTTTTGTTTTGATTTTCACATTTCCTATAGCTTTGGATTCAATTTGAGTGTCATCAGCAAGGATTATTTTCCATTCCTTATTTTCTGAATTTTTTAAAAGTTCAAAACAGGATGTCATATGGCTTGTAGAACCACTATCAATTATCCATTCCTGTTGACTCTTTCTCTTGATTTTTGGCTATCAGACAATTTGCTGCCTTTTCATTTTGTGAATTTCCAGTTTGTTTCTGCTGATTTCCAAATTTAGGTTTATAGCCACTTGTGCTGGGTTTGTTAAGATCTTCTCTTCTATTATTATTGCCTTTATTTTTTGGATTATGCCAGCAGTCATTAGCTTTGTGTCCTCTTTTGTTACAGATATAACACTCAAGTTTATATTTAAATTTATTTTTTGGATAAAATTTCTTTGATTCACTTTGTGATGCTTTATATGCAGATGAGGATGAAAAATCTTTCTCATGGTACCTTTCTTGATACAGGGAAAACTGTGATTTAATATCTGAAAGTGTAGGATTATTCATAGTATTTATTTGCATGGCAATAATATTGTATTTTTGTGGCAGGCCTTTAATTACCGAATAGATAAATTCTTCATCACCTATGGTGGCTCTCATAATTCTTGCATTTTCTAATAATTTTTCTGATCTATGAAGGTAGTCTTTCCAACTTTCTTCAGGATACATCCGAAGACGAGAAACATTATTCCGTGCCTCAATACTTTTCTTTTTAATGTCTCCTTCATATCTTTTGGTTAAGGATGCCCATATTTGTTTTGATGTTTTACATGTGAGAATTAATGAAACCTGAGAATCTGTCATGGCACAAGTTATAATACCTTTTGCTTGTGAGTCTTTTATTTTCCATTTTTGTCTTTCTGATTCTTCTCCTGGAGGATCTTCAATCAAAAAATTGATCAAATCTTTGCTTTCCAAAATCGATTCAACCCTATATTTCCAACTTGAAAATTTATCACCATCAAATTTTGCAATTGGTATTTCGTTCATTTTATTTTCCAACAATTTTTAGTTTATATTGAATATTGAGAAGAAAAAACAATATTTTGTTGGAGATTTTCTCTAGACAACAAAATTTATTTTGCTTTACGCATAAATACCGATTAGGCTTAAGTCGTCTGCTATTATTTCCTTTTATTACAATATTCAATAAACCACGGACTCTGCTGCCAATTGTGTTAATTCGGGTTGAATTAAAAAGATAAACCCTTTTATATCATTATTTTATTTAAGATCCAATTTAAAAACAGGAAAGAACAAAATAATATTATAAACTTCTTGTTTACAAGTTACGAGTTAGAAGAACAAAATACAGAGTTGTCAAATCATTTTTGGTCATTTATATATATATTCACAATTTTTCTGATCAAATTTCCATTAAAAATTGCCCTTTATCGCGTTGTTTGCAAATAATATAACACCCTTTTCCTTTTCCCTTTTTTTTAAGGCGAGCAAAACAATAATATAACTTTCAAAAAGAAATACTTTTACATATTTTAAAGAAAATCAAGAAGAATCTATGCTTCATATTAATTTTAATAATAACCCTTATCGAAATTTAAAAAAAAGTCTGAAATTACAAAATTACAGTATGTCAGATTTTAAAAATCGTAAATCATCATCTCTCACAGATGTATTGAAAATATCAGAAACGCAACCGAAATATATATTTTATTCATTATAAATTAGAAAACTAGCTCGGTTAAGCTGTTTCCACATTTTTTAAAACACTCTTTGAAATTGTCGTAGAAACCATAGTTCAAAACAGGAAAATATTTTTATTTAGTTGAGTAAGAAATATAACGTGTTATTTATATACTCATGGACAAAACTTAAGGAAGGTGTACTTTTTAGCATGTATATCCCAATTTAGACAATAACTCTGGAAGATATTTGATACACAGTGATCTTTAATGAAGACCAAGAGATAACCAAGTGTGAACAAAATTATGATATTTCCTAAAGTTTTTTCATGAATGTAAATAAGTTTATTTGGATGAAATTCTGGAAAAATGGACATAATATATAAAAAAAAAAACGATTTTGCCGATAAAGCCCAAGAATTTGCTACAATATAAAAATGAATAACATAGATGAGCCGTGGATGGTCTGATCGATTTGGACAACGTTCATGGAATTTTTCTAATCGCCAAAACTGTTGAGAAGAGCAGAATATGTTGATGAGATATATGTTATTAGGTAGACGATTTATATTCTGTTCACCCTGGAAAGTTGGCGATTACGCAGGATTACGCAGTTAGTAGCTGTTACTATCAAGATTAATAAACAAATTTTACCATCTGAAGAATATTTCAATTATGAGGAGTTTTTGGAGTTTTATATTTTGAGGATTGATAAATCATTAGTTTTATAAGAATGAAAATTGTCACGGAGAAATGCGCAAATCCTTATTGTAGAGCAAAGACACTTTGTAATTGGCAAATTTATAAAACCCTAACTTTTTGAAAAAAACCCTTTTTTTCCCTATATCTACCATGCAAGTCAAAGGCTCGATTAACAACAGATAGCATTCTCGATTGGCTTAAAACATTGAACCTTTAAATGAGAAAACAAAAGTGAAAGAGAGAGTTTCTTTTGTTAATCTACAAATTCTAAGCACATTCAAAAAGTGTCCAGATTTTGAATAATTACCAAAGTAAAAAAAAATTCTTCGTCTCTATAAAAGTTACCTTTAACTCTCAAAACAAAAAAAAATAAATTCCATTAAGCAATGATATCATTGATGAATTAATCAGTGATATATAATATAAATTGGCATTCTCGAAGCATTAAAGCCAATAGGTATTATTTGATGCTCTTCATTATGATACAGCTACATGAGAAGACACATAAATATAGAAAATTTCAAAAACTGTTCTAAGAAAGCTGCATTCACTCAGTATATACAACCTCTACTGATGTCCTAAATGTAAGAGGGATTAGCAGGGAGCTTATGGCCTTTCAAAAATATGTTGAGCGAGGCATTTATCTAATCACACACATAAATCAAAGTTTACCTGAAAATAAATAAATTTGAACTAGTGATACGAGGCTGATGTACACCATTTGTATTCTAGTGTCCAAAATTAAGGTAACGAACTCTAAATCTTTTATAAAATAATTTTAAAAAACGAGAAAAAAAAAAAAAACATTTTATGATATGCAATTTACACCACACAGTTTAGTTGACCAAAAAAAAAAATTAATATGCAAATTTGGATCATCTTTTTAAAGCCTTCGCTTTACAATTTTATTTAAACAACATTTCTTCCTTTTTATCTATCCATGGAACGTCATAGATGTTTATAAGACTTATTGAAGTGGAGGGTCATTGGTAGAATAGCGGCAGGCTAGTCTCAAGCAGAAGTTGCAAGATGGCTCGAAACGCCAAGAAAATTGTCTTCGAATCTATGAAAACATTTTCAAGAAACAGGAGACATCTACAGAAGAGAAGGACAAGGTCGCACGAGAATCTGAAGAACGTTATCTGAAGTTAACGGCCTAACGTAACAAAATAATGACAGCCAGGCCAGCTAGCAATTGAGCTCTCTTCGGCCACAGGAGACATGGTATCAAAGCAAACAGTTTACAGAAGAATCAATGAGAGAAGGATGTATGCAAGGTGGCCGAAGGTTTGTATCTCTCTCACTGCCATCCAAAAAGGGACTCGTCTAAATTGGTGCAGACAACATCAGTATTAGACCCAAAACCAGTGGAATTCTGTTCTATTTAGTTATGAGTCTTAACATGTATTTTAGACTTGTACTGATATGGAGAGAAACCGTGACTCGAAACCATCCCTCATATATCAGAGTAAGGGGCCGTTACGGTGGCCACGGTGTCATGCGCTTGGGTGGTATCACGTTAGACGTACGCACGCCACTACCTATGTTTGATGGAGGCACCCTGACTTCTCAGCGGTATATAGACGAGGTTTTGGAACCCCATGTAAGGTTTTCAGGGGTGGGGTCGGACACTCGTTCATCTTTATGGATAATAATGCTCGTCCTTATAGAGCCCGTTCTCATGGAGTCGCCTGCTAGATCACCAGACCGCAATCCTATAGAACATGTTTGAGAAGACTTGTGGAGTCGAATTGGATCTCCTTCACCCCCACTCAGGACCACCCAAGAACTGGAAACGGCTCTTGTTAAAGAGTGGGAATTATTGCCTCAAGAGCTCTTTAATTGCCTAAAAATCAACATGAAATATTGTTGTGACAGCAGTTTAGCTGTTAGAGGCGACCGCACATCCTAATAAGTAATCGAATATTGGTCAACATATACCTGACTTTTGGACTAAATTAACATAAATTATCGTAACTTTTTAAAATTATTTCAACAATGAATTTGTTCTGTCAACTTTATTTGGTATAGTTTTGTCTAGCCAATTACAAAATTTCGTTCAAAACATTACTATATATTTTTTAGAAAACTAACATTAAGTGTTTGTTACCTTATATTTGGGCACCAGTGTAAAATACAAGAATGTATCAATAAAAAACGATAAAAGTTTGAAAAAAACATAAAAAGTGGAAAATAAAATACAATTATATATTTAACCCTTTACACACCTCATTCCTTTTTCTATACACTTCTTCCAAAGGTCAGGTAGCTTGTAAATCCCCTTTAAGAAAAAAATCCTGTGCGTGTTGGACAAGCCGTCCATTCACCGCATTTTTAACCTCATCACCAGTCATGCCCCTAAAAATCCTTTTAAGTGTCCAAATAAATAATAATCATTCGGGGTTAAATCAGGAGAGTAAGGGGGATGGATAAGAATTTAAAAAATATAATTTATTGATGGTTTCAATGGTGAGATTTTCCACGTGGGGCCGAGCATTATCATACTGTAAACAAACACCTTTGCTCAGCAAACCACGCCTTTTGGAACGAATTTTTGGGTTTAAATTTGTTTCAAGAAGCTCAAAATAAATTATGATATCAACTGTTTGGCCTTTAGGAAAACAATATTCTGAGATGTGTATCTTTTATTGTTCCAAAAAATAGTAAGAGTACTTTTCCAGCAGAAGTTGTTATCCTCGGTTTCTTTGGTGCTGGTGAACCCTTGTGATGCCATCCTGCACTTGATATTTTAGAGTCAGGAATGTGATGGTGTATCCATGATTCATATCCAGTCACTATTCTATCAAGAAAACCTTCACCCTCAATTTTCATAACGTCAAAAAAGCTCTTCACAGAGGTGAAGACCTTTTCCTTCATTTTCTTTGTGAGCACCTGAGGCACCCATCTTGTGAATATTTTTCTGTATTTTAAATGCTTTGTAATGATATTTGGACACTATCATAACTAAAGTTAAATTCGGAAGAAATAACTCTAATGCTAATGTGACGATCGTTCTGTATCATCTCGTCAATGGCCCAGGTGGTTGCATCATCACTAACCTGACCGGGCGCCAGGTCGCGGTGCGTCATCCAAACTTTCTATGCCGTTTTGAATTTTCTAACCCATTTAAAAATTCGATTTTGAGATAAACATTTATTACCGTAAACAGCTTACATTCTGAAATAAATTTCGAATGGTTTAAATTCTTCATGATAAAGAAAACGTATTACTGCTCGCATATCATACTTGGTGCAACTGTTTGTTTTTGTCGCAATTTTTATTGAAAAAAAAAAATCCTTCAGATGTTTTCTTTTCTCGATATTTTAAAAAAATATAACAACAGAGTACAATTTAAATATGTATACCTATATACATTTGTTTACTTCTTTGTTTTTTATTAAACTTTTATCGTTTTTCTATTGATCCACCTTGTAATGTAATATTTAAATTTTTCTCTATGATAATATATTATAATAGCTCAACACACATAACCTTTAACATGGATAGCATAGTATTAATATTATATTTATAATACAATTTCATTCCTAACTCCTCTCAAAAGGTCATTTAAAATTTTGTTTGGATCTTTTCCTGCTATAGCAGAGAATTATTATTTTTTATATTTTACAATTTATTCGCCTCGAAGACACTATTCCTATATATTAGAGTAGAAGAACACAAATATTTCTAATGTGTATTTTTTGTGATAACTTTATGATAATAGTTTGAGTCAAAAGGCCATCCATCAATTAAGATTATATAAAAGGGCGTACCTGGATCTGTAAATAATAAAAAAAAACTTATTATTATATTACTAATTTTTCACAAAAGCCTTGAATTTTCATAATATTTTTATTTATTATTATTATTATTTTTAATTTTTAATGTATAATTATCTTTAATTATTTTTGACCAATGACAAATTTGTTTTCATGTGATCTACAAGAATTTGTAAATTAAGTTTACTGTGCTATAAATTGATAAAGAGGAAGCAATCTCTCAAAATATTTTGAGAAAAAAATTGTTTTTTTTTGCAGCTCCAGGTACGCCCTTTTAAATAATCTATATGATAATAGTTCTTCAAATTAAAGACACTTTGGCCAGTAAATCTTTTTTATTGTCTCGACGTTTCGACAAAATTCTTTTGTCCTCGTCAGGAGCGAACAAAAATTAAAACATTTGGCATAACATTGAAAATTATTTTTAAATATATTTTTAAAAATAATTTTAACGCTTTGCCAATTGTTTTCATTTTTGTTAGCTCCTGACGAGGACAAAAGGTTTTAGTCGAGAAAATTAAAAAGATTTACTGGCCGAAGTATCTTTAATTTGAAGAACTATGAATGCCACTCAGGCAGCCTCTATATTGTAATATATGATAATACTTCTACTATACCTATGTAAAAACTTTTAAGGTATGGAGCCTGTCAAGAATTGGCTCCCATATATTCAGAGACAGCTATACCTTTCAAAAAAGAATACCCCGATATCGTTTTAGCCAAAGGGAAGCTGATCCTATATCTGACACATATGACATAATCACAAAGGAATATAAGATCAAATCAATATCATGGTGACTTTGAAGAATTCTGTATGATCCAACAAACTTGAAATAATACATTCTCACAGTTATAACATACATTTATGTTTAATTATCATATAAATTTTCAAAGGCAAAATACCCTGCAAAAGGATTGTTCGAATCAATATTTATTTTCAAACTAGGTAATAACATAAAAATATTCTTCTATGAGATATATATATATATATATATATATATATATATATATATATCATAAATAATTTAAAATTTTAAATTGTTTCAAACCAATTTTATTCTTAAATATATATATATATATATTAGAAAAGGCATATCCTGACCAGGAGCACATGTGCTTTACAGAAGGCAGAGCGCTATCTGGTGGAACAGAAATCAACTAAACATTGATTTAGCCTGTTCCCTGATACTTGGCCAACCCAGATGGCGCTCTGCCTTCTGTAAAGCACATGTGCTCCTGGTCAGGATATGCCTTTTCTAATATTGATTTCAACACCTGATCTTTTTATCTTTTTTTTTTCTTTCGTTTATATATATATATATATATATATATATATATATATTATATTTTTAAAAAAAGTTAAGAGTTTCTGCTTGATATTTGATTCATGTTGAGGATTATTGTAATGGTGGTGCAGTCGTGGCTATAATATTGAAAGAATAATGGTTTTGATCAGATATTGCTTTATTGAGCTGAGAAATGAATTCATATTAAAAACATAATTTTGTACAAGTACAGCCTGGCTTAAGGCGTAAGAATAAAAATATGAAAAACAAAGAATATTTACATAATTACATATGGTTTGAGCCGGTCAGCGGGGAAGAACAACAACGAGATTTTATATGGGAAGCATGACCTCTGGCGGTCGATTTAAACAGAGTATTTATATTTATGACATTATAATTTTAAATAAAATAACATTTTAACATAATTCTAAATAAAATATTTTAATTGAACATTATAAATAAATTATTTTAATATAACATATATATATATTGTTACACCAGGTTGCGGCTTGGCAGACTCTTCAGCCTGGATTCTCTCCTGTGCTGGGTCTTGCATCTTACCAGAGCGTGTTTCAACCATCCTACAAATTTATGAAAGGGAATAACGAGATAAGTCTTCTTTAAGTAGCCACCAGAATCCCTCTTTTTATTTTCTCACATCAAAGAGAGCAGTGAAGTCACAGTGTACCTAAATACAAATGATGATAAATTAATAATCTGTTTTAAATAAATATCATAGAATATTTTATATAAAAATAAATAAATATATAATTTTAATTTCAAATATATTAAAACTAATATAAGAAATACGCCATTAATCATGATGTAACACTTCCCCCTCTCCAGAGGTCGTCACGTCCTCGTGATTGACCTCATCAATTCTTTCAAAATAGGGTTTGATTCTTGAGACATGGACAATCAATGGGTCTTGGCCAGGATTATCTTTTGGTTCAATTAAGTAATTTACGTTGGACAGCTTCTTTAATATTCTATATGGGCCAAAATATTTTCTCAGTAGTTTCTCACACTTTCCTATTTTCCTAATTGGTGTCCAAACTGCTACTAATTCTCCTGGTTCGTAGCTTCTTTCCATGTGTTTCTTGTCATAGTTATTTTTCATTCTTTCTTGAGTCTTTATTGTGTTGTTAATAACTAATTTTCTTGTTCTGTTTATTTTGTCTAAGTGATGTTTTATGTATTCATCATAATCATCTTTGTCAATGTCCACCGAGATATTCCTGTCGTCCAAAAGAGACGTGGGTTCTCTTCCAAACATCAGGAAAAAGGGAGAATATCCTGTGGTTTCCTGAATTGTAGTATTGTAAGCGTGAGTGATGAATGGGAGTATTTCGTCCCAATTTTTCTGATCAGTGTTCACATACATACTGAGCATATTGATCAATGTTCTATTTAACCGCTCTGTCAATCCATTAGTCTGGGGATGATAGCTCGTTGTGAAGCAATGTTTAATCTTGCACGTTTTCATCACCTCTTTCATTAAATTACTGGTAAATTGAGAGCCTCTGTCACTAATAAGATATTGTGGGGCTCCGTGCCGAAGAAAAATATCCTCTACTAGAAATTTAGAAACTTCTTTCACTGTTGCTTCCGAGACTGCTCTTGTTTCTGCATATCTAGTGTAGTAGTCCGACAGCACGATTATCCATTTTTTCCTGTTTTTCGTAGATGGTAGTGGACCAACAAAGTCAATTCCAATTCTTTCGAAAGGAAAGTTGGCTGGGGGGATGGGCTGTAGTAGTCCAGAAGGTAATTGGTTTGAGCCTTTCCTACTTTGGCAAAGGTGACACGTCCTAACGAATTCTGAGACATCCTTTAGCATGGATGGCCAAAAGTATTTACTCTTTATTCGGTACATGGTTCTGGCGACGCCCAGATGGCCATTCGACATATGATTGTGATATTCTTTCATAATTTCTCTCTTTTTATTCTCTGGAACCACAAGCAACCACGCCCTGCCTTCAGGGTTCGGGTTTTTCTTAAAGAGGCATCCATCTTCTTCTTTAAAGTTTTGCGCAATTGATCGCCTGCTTCCATTAAGGTTTTTCTTAACACTTTCGATAAATTTATCCTCTTCGTCTGTTATTTGATTTAAAAATAGCCTTTCAAAATCCTCATCCCAATCAGTTTCTGGTAAGGGCCCCCTAGATAAGCCATCGGCGTCCAGATGCTTCTTTCCCGATTTATGTATTATATCGAAGTCATATTCTTGAATTTTCAATGCCCATCTTGCCAATCGACCTGTTGGATCCTTCAAGTTTTTGAGCCAGCATAAGGCGTGATGGTCTGTTACTATTTTAAAGTGTCTTCCATAAAGGTAGGGTCGTAATTTTGACATTGACCAGACAACGGCCAGACATTCTTTTTCAGTGGTTGAATAATTTTGCTCCGCTTTACTTAGGGTACGACTCAAATATGAGATCACCTTCTCTTCACCACCGATGTCTTGGACAAGTGTTGCACCTATGCCGATGTTGGACGCATCAGTATGAACATAAGTAGGTGCATTTGGATTGAAGTGACCTAAAATTGGTGGACTTAATAGTGCTGTTTTTAGGGTTTGAAACGCTTCCTCTTGTCTTTCTGTCCAGGTAAATGATACACTTTTTTTTATAAGGTTGGTCAAAGGGTCAGCAATTTTTGAAAAGTCTTTGATAAATTTTCTATAATATGAACACATTCCCAAAAAGGATTGTACTTCTTTGACCTTTTTGGGTCGAGGAAAATTTCTGACAGCTTTGATGTTATGTTCCGCGGGTTTTATACCATGTTTGCTCGTTATATAGCCGAGAATCTCCAATTCTTCAAAAGCAAATCGGCATTTTTTGTCGTTTAACCTTAAATTAGATTCACGAAAACATCTAAAAACAGCTTCAAGTCTTTTGAGGTGCGTTGGAAAATCCGGGCTATATATGATAACATCATCCAGATAACACAAACAAATTTGCCATCTCAGATTTCCAAGCATATTCTCCATATTTCTCTCAAAGGTAGCAGGCGCGTTACAAAGTCCAAAAGGCATCACGTTGAATTCATATAATCCATGCGCTGTAGTGAAAGCTGTTTTCTCTTTGTCTCTTTCTTCGACTTCAACTTGCCAATATCCAGATCTGAGGTCTATTGCTGAGAAGTGTGTAGATCCTTGGAGAGTATCCATAACTTCGTCTATTCTAGGGATCGGATAGACATCTTTTACTGTCACATTATTCAGTTTTCTGTAGTCCACACAAAATCTGTATTTACCATCTCGCTTCTTGACCAATATTACTGGAAAAGACCAGGGGCTAGAAGATGGCCTAATTATGCCTTCTGTAAGCATCTCGTCAATTTGCTCTTTTATAATATCTCGTTCTTTAGCACTTACCCGGTAAGGCTTGTGTTTAATTGGCTTCGCGTCTTCTGTGTCTATCCGATGTTTTGCCAAATTGGTTCTCCCTAATCTCGATGAAAAAAGATCTCCATACCTTTCTAAAACTTGTTTTAACTCCTTCTGTTCCTTTGGTGAAAGATTTTCGTTTATTTGGAATCTAGGTTCTTCGTTCTTTTCTACCTCTCTTTCTCGACTCATATTTATTTTCGCTGGACTACTTCCAAAAGCCAATGTTTGGTTTTTCATTATTTTTAACGGTCGAGGATACGGATTAGTTATCCAGATGTGTGTTTCCCTATTTATAACATTGATCAAGCTTCTTGCTAGACGAAGTCCATTTGTTTGAAACATTTTGCTGCTCTCCTCGATAATATATTCTCCATCCTCTGTTTCTACCAATGCCTTGATCAATTTCATGGAACATTCCGGTACAATGGAATCCTTGGCACTCTTTATTTTCAACATTTCAAAATTGATTTCGTCATGATTATTCGTCAAATCATATTTTATAGTTTCTTGCTTACAATCTATTTTTGCGTTCATTTTCTTAAGGAAATCTCTCCCAAGAATTAATGTCCGTAAATGCGTTTTCAATATCACAAAGTTGTGTGATAATGTTTCGTCATCAATTTTTATATTTAAAAATATACTTCCTACCATGTCCAATTTTTTTCCATCGGGTCCTGCACAAATTTTTGCGAGTTTACTTATACCATGGCCTGTATCTAGGGCCGTTCTGAGGTCGACCACTGAGAGGTCAGCACCTGTATCAACCAAAGCTTCAAAAGTCCCTATCTTGTCCACATTAATTTTTAATTTGTATTTAGGGTCCAACTTCTTGATTCCGTTTATGGTCGACTTGCTTTGATTGACAGATTCAGGCGCGACGCTTAGTTTAAATCTTCCAACACGGAATATCTATTCTGGGTAGGAATATTTGTCTGTGTGCTATGACATACATCAGCATAAAGCCGAGGTCCTGATTTCTCTGATATTTCATTCATTTGGCATTTTTCTTCGACCTTCTCTTGGGTATCTGCTGGATCCTCTTCTAGGATTCTTATAAACTTGACCCTACAATAACGGGCCACGTGCCCTGGCTTGTTACATTTAAAGCAGATTGGTCTTCCATCTTCCGTCCTATTTTTGCTCACTTCTTGGCTTTTATTGTAAGTGTTTCTCTGAAGGTTTGGTTTCGGCACAAAGTTAGGATTATAAGGACGTCTAGGGGTAGAGGGCTGGGGAAAGTTGTTTCGATACTGTCTGGGGGTAGGATGGGAGTCGTTCTTGTAATTATTGGAAACAGGGGCTTGGGGCCTGGAAGTGGTCTGGTAGTTTCGTGCGGCAGTCGGCGGCACGTACCTCGATTGTTGTTGGGGTCTAGAATAGCGTGGACCGTTATATAGGTTTCTGGATTTCTCCACACGTTCCCGATACTTCTTTTCAAAAGAATCCATTTTCTTGCACACGACAAGAAGGTCATTGGTCGTTTTAGGAGGGTTCAGGTAGAGCGCGAATGAGTACTCTTTTTTCAGTCCTCCAATAACATGTTCAATTTTTGTTTCTTCTTCCATTGCGGGGTCAACCTTGTTGCACAACACTAGAATGTCTTCCGCGAACCTGATTGCTGGTTCATTCCAGTGTTGCATTCTGTTGAGCTTCATTCTAAGTTCTTCTTTATTCGCGTCCAAAGAAAAATCCTGAATGAGGCGGATTTTAATATTTTCCCAGCTCGTGAAACTAGCTTTGTGTAAATTCAACCAGGTTTTAGCGCTTCCCGTCATGTTCATGGCGGCATAACGAGAGATAATGTAGTCTGCCCAATGGTACAAGAAGCCAATTTCTTCAAGAGATTCAATCCATGGGCGAGGGTCTTCCGTTCCATCATACTTGGGGATGTCGATGTTGGGATTCAGGACAACTGGGTCGGAACTAGCATCTCTACCAATTGTTACACCAGGTTGCGGCTTGGCAGACTCTTCAGCCTGGATTCTCTCCTGTGCTGGGTCTTGCATCTTACCAGAGCGTGTTTCAACCATCCTACAAATTTATGAAAGGGAATAACGAGATAAGTCTTCTTTAAGTAGCCACCAGAATCCCTCTTTTTATTTTCTCACATCAAAGAGAGCAGTGAAGTCACAGTGTACCTAAATACAAATGATGATAAATTAATAATCTGTTTTAAATAAATATCATAGAATATTTTATATAAAAATAAATAAATATATAATTTTAATTTCAAATATATTAAAACTAATATAAGAAATACGCCATTAATCATGATGTAACAATATAGAATAATAAAAATAAAGAAGGCATCTCCTGACCACGAGCACATGTGCTTTTTTAGATGGCAGAGCGCCATCTAGTGGAGCAAAAATAAACTAAACGTTTATTTAACTTGCTCCGTGATATTTTGCCAAACCAATCTCTTGATAAATCAAGAAAAGCCATCCACGAATTTATCAAGAGATTGGGTTGGCCAAATATCACGGAGCAAGGTAAATAAACGTTTAGTTTAATTTTGCTCCACTAGATGGCGCTCTGCCATCTAAAAAGCACATGTGCTCGTGGTCAGGAGATGCCTTCTTTATTTTTAATATCAACACCTGACCGACTTACCTTTTATTTTTTTTTCTATTGTTTTTTTTTCCATATAGAATAATATATAGGAGTTGAGAAAGAAAAAATAATTAGAACAAATATTAAAAGTAAATTTGGAAAATATGCTCTTGTAAATTTATCTATTTTGAATACTCCTTTATCGGTTTTGAAAGGAATACCATATGCTTCTATATACAAAAATCTCTTTCCCATATAGATTCACTATTACAAGATTGCGGATTATGAAAAATATTTAGAAAATATTGCAAAAAAAAAAAAGCATAAAACGCAACAATTATTTTTTATTTACTTGATTAAAGGAATCTTTAGGGTAAACCCTTCTTCATTTCCTTAAGCTGAAGAAAATCTTGCCTGAAAGATTCCTTTATCCAGTTAATAAAAAGATTTGCCGGCGCCTTATGCTTTTTATTTTGTTATTTCCCTCACATATACATATTTATTAGATAATAAAAAGACATATATTGGATTTAATAAAAGATTTATCTGCCAATATTTCGGTTGGCTGAATGCCAAACCTTTGTCAAGACATTACATTTTTGGCAAATAAATTTTATTAAAATCCAATATATGCCTTTTTATTATCTAACACTTAAATATGGATTGCTCTATTTTCAATATATATATATATATATATTTAAAATTACACTGTTGTATATAATCTCTCTCTCTCTCTCTCTTTCACGCACAATGTGTGGACAAAATAATAATAATGGTGTTGATCTGTAATATTATATATAATTGTTAGCTGTATATATACTGAATGTAATATTTAAATCAAAGATACAATTCTTTCATTGGCCTTGTAGAACGAGAGTTGGTGTACGCGTGCTCGCATGTTTTAGTGAAAAACACAAACATTCTCGATAAAGAGAGGCGAGTTGCCCCTCGAAATATTGGAACAATAAAATAATTATAAATCTAATATATGCATCTTTTGTTGAATATATATGTATATTTTTATGATAAGCAAGCATGCTTTAATGCTTTTGATATATCTAAGTTATTTCACATTTCTTTTTCTTAAATTAAAAAGGTATATATTGGTTCAAAGAAAATTTATTTTACCAATATTTTAGTTGACTGAACGCCAACCTTTTTCAAGGTATAACAACATACTTCTGCCCTGTAGGGTGAAATACGGTGTCGTGAGCCCCGAGCCGCTACGGTAACCGTGAACAGAGAGCTCTGAAATGTTGCTGACTAACGGTGCAATGGCACCTCCCCATTCCATTGAGTGGACAAGACACCACCAACAATACATTGAAAAAGGTTTGCTTTCAGCTAACTGAAATATGAGTAAAATATTGTATCGAAGTATTCATTATTTTACAGGCAATTATTATTTTACACTAGTATTAACAGAGTATCATTTTTTATTTCTATATTTTACAACTCTGTTAAAACTTCCAGGGAGGATATCATACTTGCAATCTATTACGACTTTGATAGGGATGATCTTATAGGGCGACTCTCGCCTGAAAACAAGACTATTCTTGCTAATTTCCTCAAGTCTGTCATCGAGCATATTGGGGACATGGACTCCACGACTGGCAGGAGCCTGTTAAAACTCATAAAGGCTTTAAACTCCTGATAAGATTCAGACGTCCCTTCGAAAAAGGCTCCGTCTATTGTAAATATTTTCTCTTAACTTTAAATCTAATTAATTTTACTATTATAACTCTCCTTGAATGTAGATATTAACGAGACGTCAATAAAGCTGTTTTAATTGTCAAATTGTACTCTATAAACTTCCCTCATTTCTTATATTTTGTTTATTATTCATCGTTTGTTCTTGCCTGAAATAAATTTCTGTGTCATCCTGAAGTTTGTCTTTCCTAATTTTCCACGTCGCAATGTTTTTGATCTAATTTATGGATTGCTCTCTATTTTCAAAACGATTTCTTTTTCTATTCAAATTAATTTAATTAGCACACATCTCATATATTTATTTTAAATTATACCTATTTGAATCTATTTATTGAAAATAAAGATTTTTCGGCCAGTAAATATTTTCATTACCTCGACGTTTCTGTTAGAATATTACAGTGTAACAATGGCTATAGATGAGACTGAGTTTGAAAAGGAACTTGTATGTATATAATGTTTTATTGTTTTTGTTGTTTTCATGTAGACACATATACCAATATTTGTTTTGTATAATTGCTATTAATAATAAATAATATGTAAAGTTGAATTGGTTACGTCCTTCTTACTTACTTTAATTACATAACAGTTTCGACAGAAATCTTTTGCCCTCTTCAGGAGCAAACAAAAATTAAAACATTTAGCAAGGCTATATAAAAGGGCGTACCTGGATCTGTAAAGAAAAATAAACATTTTTTTCAATCAAAATATTTCGAGAGATTGCTCCCTCTTTATCAATTTATTGCACAGTGTGCAAATATTTTGCGTGTGCAATATCTCAAATATTTTGAGAAAAAAAAATGTTTTTATTTCTTTACAGATCCAGGTACGCCCTTTATATAATCTTAATTAATAGATCGCCTTTTGACTCAAACAATTTAGCAAGGTGTTTAAAAATTATTCTAAGGTGCAAAGGGCGTTCTCACGCGATATTTCAAATTTTTTTACAAGTAGTATATTTTAAAATAAAAACATAAAGCCTCCAGGGAAAATATTATTTTAAAAATGGCAGACATTTAAATATAAGAGTATCAGAACATGATAATAATCAAGACAGTAGATCTTTAGTATACCAACATATAAACTAGTTGTTTGTGAACTTAACGATTTTAAACAATACTTAAAGTTATACCGCATAAGTTTCTTTTCTATGAAAAATCAATATTTATTTTAAAGATAAATATTTACTATTTCTAACTTTTTTGCATGAAGTATGAGAGGGTGAAAATATGAAGAGTAATGGCGAACGGAAAAAATAAAAGTGTCCAGGGGCGGAAATCGAACCCACAACCTTCTGCTTACCGGGCAGGTGCCATGTCCACTAGCCGCAGTCCTTTATAATGTATTAACGATTTTATTTCCGATAAAAAATCATATTTAAAGTTCAAATTATTTTGTAAATACATTCTAAACTTCCTACAAAATCTGGATCTCTAATGTTTTCATGTGTTGATTAATGTAAATAACTTATGTAAATAAACCTTTCTCCTTGTTTGGCGCAAGTATCCCTTGCGGGATATAGCGCTTTGGAAATAAATAATAATACTAAATAATAACATATAAGAGAAACAGGCCATTCTTTCTCCCCATCAGAACCAAAGACATTACTCCAACATCCCCAATAGACTACAGAGACTTATAATAGAATCCATCATATCCAGAAAGCACAATAGCATTAACAGAAGAATAAATATTCCTGGAGGCTTTACGTTTTTATTTTAATTCAAAGGATTATTTTATCGAAGAAGTATTTCTATTTACAATAAATATGAATGTCGGCCAGGCAGCCTCTATCTTTACGATATTGGAATCCAATAAATATTCATTCATAAAGATTTTTATGGAAAAATTGCCGGGAGGAAATTGATCCATAGAAGTAGAGGACGCCTCTCCCGTCAGATATTGACGTTTATTTTGATAGGAGAGGCGCCCTATGCTTCTAAAGATTTTTATATGAGCAATAGTTACCTAAAAATTATTTGTTTTGTCTTTCTTTCTTTTTCTGTTTGGCTCGAGAATCATACACTTTGATTAGTATCCCGTAAAACCATATTCTCTAGGCGACTGATTTTACTCTTCAGTTCACCACATGTCTACACAAACTTTAAAATGTTAAACTATCGAAGTCATAAATTAATAGTGAAGCGATGCAGCAAAGAAGTAGAAAAGAAGACGTGGGAAAGCCAAGAGAAGAGGTATGCAGGGGCTCCTTCAGGGAAGTGTGGATTGACAAATTCCAGAGGAGGGGGTGGCAGACAGGCAGTCCAGCTGGCGCCGCCGTGGGGAAGGGATCAGCCGAGTCAGCGGCCGGCCTGCCGGGGTTTGTGTGCCGAGATGACCTGCAGTCTGGGGAGAAGTCTGTCTGGTGACAACGGGACCTGCAGCGAGGAACGGTGGTGACGACAGACGCGGCAAGTTGGCTGGAGGAAGTGGGCTCCGGGACTGTGTGGATTAACAAGTGGAGGACGAGGAGAAACCTACCTGGGGCGGCATTGAAGGCAAGTCCATCTACTGTATAGTTACTTATCTACTCTTTAAAGCTCTTATAATAAATATACCGCACTAAGCTGTATCCTAAAGAATCCACATTGTTCTCTTAGAAACCTTGAACGCAAACATCGACGGCTGAGAAGCGTCGTAACATTTGGTGTCAGAAGTGGGATACAGCTTAGTTAATTTTAATTGAAGATTTTATTTTGCGCTAATTTAAAAAGAAAAATGGAAAAACTAACCGACCTCGAAATTGAAAAATTCACAAAATTGCTCAGTCTGATAAGCCAGAAAGTAGATGAGCTCGGAGAAAAACTTGGATACTCGATTGAGCCGACTCGAGCATATTCGGAATGTCAAACGTTCTGCCACACCCATGTCTTGCGAAGTTAGTTCAATGTACTACCGCCAGAAAATCCGATGGCTTTTCAAAAACAATCACAGCAACCAATAGCCCACGTATTCAATGTCTGAGGGGACAAAAGACGATCCCAGGTGATGAAGATCCCGACAAGACCATCACAACAAAGATCATCACGTCAGGAGACGTTGTAAGTGAACTGTCAGAATCTACGCTAGAAGATTCTCCCGTGATCCAGAAGTCCGAAGAGTGTCGACAGCAGGAAATGATCCAGACTGGTTGTGTAGCGGAGGAGGGTGAGCTGATCGCCTCCGACAACGGCTGTGGCACGAGTGTTTTGTATAAAATCAAGCGGACGGAAGGAGAATGCCCTCAAGGTGATATACAGAGCGAAAATTCAACCCCTGGGATTCTTTCTGAAATACTCCATGAGAACAGCAACGATCTTGGCGAGCTGCAGTGCGACAGCGTGGCTGACTTCAGCGACAGTGTCAGACTGTCAGGGACTACAGCGGCGATCCAACTGGACGGGACGGAGCTGGATGCTCCGTGGAAGTGCGACAAGGCTAGATGGTCGAAGCACCCTGAAGTTGGAGCCGGCAACCCGACTGAACGGGATAGAGCATTGGACGCTCTGTGGAAGTCCGACGACAATGTCTGTGACGCGGAAGTCGCGCGCAATGTGTCAGCGCCGTCGTCTGCAATGCAAGCTGAAAGATGTGCCAAGAATGTGTACCATTCATCTTCGTTCCTTCGCCCGACAAGGTGCAGATCAAGCAGCCACCGCCTAGGAAAAGTTCTACCGACCTTGAGACTGCCACGGGATCCGACACCTCCAGAAGGTTTAAGAAATTCACAGCCCTGTGCGTGGTCGGCACTAAGGAGCCCAGGTTTGAAGGGTTAGGAAAGAGAGAGCCTCTAGAGCAAGAGAATGGGAAACCTAAAGAAGAAAAGGGAGGCCACGAAATGGACAGCGTGGATCAGGTGGACGAATCCACTGTAAAGATCGGCGATCTACAGCCCCGTCGTGGAAGGAAGCGGCGAAAGCGCAATACAAACGATCACAACCCTTTGTACATTGCGGCTACAGAGTGTTCACAAGGAGAATTCAAAATATCAGATGGAAGCATCGTAGGCAGTGAAATATGGCCGCCATCTTGTGGAGAACCACCGCCCTGTGCTAGACAGCGAGACCAATCAATGGCGACTGGTTGAGAGTGGAAAGAAAGCGCGAGTTGAGATGTGGTTCTGCAAACAAGGGTTGGTGTTAACCCTGCCGTTACGCTTCCGGGAGGCTGACGACCCTTATGTGGCCAGAGACGTCAGGGAGATCAAAGGGCCGCCGATCAGCGCCTCTGGTGAAATCAGCCTTTTCGGGACGAAAAGGATTGAGAAGGGGGCAGTGAAGCGATGCAGCAAAGAAGTAGAAAAGAAGACGTGGGAAAGCCAAGAGAAGAGGTATGCAGGGGCTCCTTCAGGGAAGTGTGGATTGACAAATTCCAGAGGAGGGGGTGGCAGACAGGCAGTCCAGCTGGCGCCGCCGTGGGGATCAGCCGAGTCAGCGGCCGGCCTGCCGGGGGTTTGTGTGCCGAGATGACATGCAGTCTGGGGAAGAAGTCTGTCTGGGACAACGGGACCTGCAGCGAGGAACGGTGGTGACGACAGACGCGGCAAGTTGGCTGGAGGAAGTGGGCTCCGGGACTGTGTGGATTAACAAGTGGAGGACGAGGAGAAACCTACCTGGGGCGGCATTGAAGGCAAGTCCATCTACTGTATAGTTACTTATCTACTCTTTAAAGCTCTTATAATAAATATACCGCACTAAGCTGTATCCTAAAGAATCCACATTGTTCTCTTAGAAACCTTGAACGCAAACATCGACGGCTGAGAAGCGTCGTAAGAATATCATTAGTGCAAATTCTAAGCGTTACATATCATTTTTCAGAGAAATATGAATGCCAGCCAGGCAACCTCTATCTTCAGGATATCATTTTTAATAGAGAAAAAGGTGATCACTACAAAATTTGATATTGATAATTGAAAATTAAAAACTTAAGATTTATTTTTCCGAGCACTAAACAGTTGATATATCTATAAGTACTGTATACAGAATTATATTATCATAATTCTGTGATGATTTCCTTTTATAATTGATTCTTTGTAATTCCATATTATGATAAACGTGCAATCTCCTTTGATGAGCTCTATTTATCCCTAGCAGACACTTAAAAATATCAAGCTCCAAAGGCTCTTTGATACCTTGATATGATTGAGTCGAGATAAGAAAGAAGAACACATGTAGAAAGTATCCCCAGTACAGACACCATCAACAAGCTCTACAAGCTTGATACCTTGATATGATTGAGTGGAGATAAGAAATAAGAATGGATATACATGCATTTACATATTTTTCATTTTCATTTCAATTTTATTTGTGTACACAAAGTACATGTAAGAAGATACATCTTTGAATCTACTACCAATTTGTATGTATCTGTTTGTAATGAGCTTCTTCTTTGAATTTCCGGGCTAATTGGCCTATCAGGTAAGGTCTTCTAGCCCCAACATGGATGCAGAACGCGATCTGGTGGCAAGGGATCCTAAGATCAGACAGTGGAGGTGTCATCGCAGGGGTGGAGGAAGCTGGAGAAGTCAGGGAAACAGCGCCTTGATTCAGTGAGAAGCAGGAATGTAGTCCAGTTGAGGAGGCAGGAGGAAAAATGAGCTTACACAGACAGACTTTATCACGACTAAGTGGCCATTTGAGAATGGTCTTCTAGTCCTCCAAGAGGCTGTACCAAACAGACCGATCAAGATGCACCGTGACAATGCGCCAAGCCAGCAGCGAAACACCAGAGCTGCAACGCAGGTGAGTATCCCCGGGTCAGGGAGGGAGAGAAGGATGTGAAGTGATGCTGAAAGGGGGGTGAAAGAAAAAAAATTAAAGTAGTAGATTGATAAATAAGATAACCAGTAGATTATTAAATAAATAAAAGATTGGAAAGTGTGATCAAAGTAGTACTTTAAATAAAAACAAAATAATCTGGAATGATCAGGAGAGAGAGAGAGAATAAAAAAAAGAAAAAAAAAAACAAGGAAAAGATCCATAATAATAATAAAAGAAGGAAAAGAGGGAAGGTGTGGATAGAGAGAGAATTAAAATTCTCAGATGTTTCAAGGGAAAGAATTTTATTTTATGTATCAATTCAAAATGAAGCTTGAAATTTTAAAATAAATTTCGAAAATCACGGCGGCCAGTCAATGAAAATGAGCGGCCGTCAAGCCACATGACCCAGCGGTGACGTCGCACGATTAATCAACCAATCAGAGAGCGGCGTCCAATTTCGACCATGCACTCTAGTTCTTGGGTAACTAGAGACAGCCCTGTCGAAATCCGTCCGCTCGAAAATGGTAAAGTAAAGTGTTTGACCTCACACACACTATGTTCATACAAGCAGAAACTGGTAACAGCACTATCATGCAGGAGATTATCAGGCATAAGAGGAAACAGAGTCAGGGACTTCCTCTGATTCCCCCTCGCGGATCCGCGGTTTCAATCTGTCACTAGCCAGGAGAAAATCAACACAGGCCTGCCAGGTTGGTTTACTGTGGATGAAGTCGCGGAGCGATCTTGGCGTATGACCAAGTTCCTTTCCAGCGATAAATAACAGGCGAGTTCTAAGGGCGTCGAGACTGTCACACTCGAGCAAAATATGTTGAAGAGTTTCCTCCGCCCCAGAGTCGCAGTAGAGGCACGTGGGATCGTCAATAAATCCCATTTTGTGGGAAAAGCTGTCTGTCCAAGTGTGTCCGGACAGCAAACCTACAACGACGTGCACGCTGGGAACAATGAACGCAAACTTTTTGTCTAGGAGACTCATTGGAGTGAGGCCAAAGCGGGTGCAGATGGGGCGAGAGGTGGAGTCGAATCTGCTCTGTCAAGCCGCCCACGCTTGTTTGCGCGCTGTGGATTCAAGTTTCGACAGCGACGCGAGGCGGTAGCAGCTCGGGAGATCAGACCCAGCTCCATCCTTCGCGAGCGCGTATGCAACGTCGTTGCCGACGATTCCGCTATGCCCTTTGATCCAGCGTATGGAGCATCAATTCCCATTGCGGTTCAGTTGTGAAATAAACAACAAGGCCCTGTTAATCAGGAAGTTGCCTGTCCTACAGTTGAGGACTGAGTTCACAACCGAAAGATTGTCCAGGAGATCCTCAATAGTGGTATTAATGGGGAGCTCTAAACGTTCTCAAGTGCTTTGATCAAACCAAATGCTTCGGCTTGGAAGACAGAACAGTAACGTGAAAAAATATAACAGACACGAATTCGTGCAGTTTGTATTCACACACACTCTATAAACCTGCGCCAACTCCATCATTGGTCTTGGAGCCGTCTGTATAGTAGGTGACCTCGGGTGGTAGTTCAGGAATATTACTGGGAAGGTGGATAGGGCAGAGGTTATTGAGCTTACACTTTGAACTCAAGTTATATATTGTCAGGAGGACAGAGTTTCCTGGTATTCCCTCTTATCTTGACTGGACCGACCGGTCGGGGTAAACAGTGGCACCACGGAAAAGGAGGAAATATCTTAGTTCTCCCCTCTTGCTCTAGCGGCCGGGTCGATTTGGCTCATGTGACTCTCATTTTATATTTAAAATCTCTCATATAACTCAATAAAAAATATTTAAAGTAATTAGAAGGCCTAGTTAAATATTTTTCCTCGCGACAATTTTTTTTTGTAATTGTTATATATTAGTTGTTTATAAATCTTACACCATATAGAACCATGTAACCTATATAACCTTGTGTTTTTGTAGATAGTTTGAGTAAAACGTGGCAACGTGTAAAGTTCGTATAAATCGAATGGTGTATGCGGTAAAAATAAATTGTTTAATGATATATATATTCACGTTATTATCTTTGCTGATTTTATTTGAAAATTTCTTGTCTCTCAGTGTTAATATCATGTTTATGCTTTATATAGACTGTTCTAGTGGTTTCTTAAAGAAGATATAATTGCATTACATTTCCATTCACACTAAGAGTCAAGGTTATTTATTGACATTCGAAATACACTCATGGATAAAACTTAAGGAAGTTGTACCTTTTAGCATGTATATCGGGATTCAGACAATAACTCTGAAAGATACACTCATGGACAAAACTTAAGGAAGTTGTACCTTTTAACATGTATATCGGGATTCAGACAATAACTCTGAAAGATACACTCATGGACAAAACTTAAGGAAGTTTACCTTTTAACATGTATATCGGGATTCAGACAATAACTCTGAAAGATACACTCATGGACAAAACTTAAGGAAGTTGTACCTTTTAGCATGTATATCGGGATTCAGACAATAACTCTGAAAGATACACTCATGGACAAAACTTAAGGAAGTTGTACCTTTTAACATACATATCGGGATTCAGACAATAACTCTGAAAGATACACTCATGGACAAAACTTAAGGAAGTTGTACCTTTTAACATGTATATCGGGATTCAGACAATAACTCTGAAAGATACACTCATGGACAAAACTTAAGGAAGTTGTTCCTTTTAACATGTATATCGGAATTCAGACAATAACTCTGAAAGATAAACTCATGGACAAAACTTAAGGAAGTTGTACATTTTAGCATGTATATCGGATTCAAACAATAACTCTGAAAGATACACTCATGGACAAAACTTAAGGAAGTTGTACCTTTTAACATGTATATCGGAATTCAGACAATAACTCTGAAAGATACACTCATGGACAAAACTTAAGGAAGTTGTACCTTTAAGCATGTATATCGGATTCAAACAATAACTCTGAAAGATACACTCATGGACAAAACTTAAGGAAGTTGTACCTTTTAGCATGTATATCGGGATTCAACAATAACTCTGAAAGATACACTCATGGACAAAACTTAAGGAAGTTGTGCCTTTTAGCATGTATATCGGGATTCAGACAATAACTCTGAAAGATACACTCATGGACAAAACTTAAGGAAGTTGTACCTTTTAGCATGTATATCGGGATTCAGACAATAACTCTGAAAGATACACTCATGGACAAAACTTAAGGAAGTTTTACCTTTTAACATGTATATCGGGATTCAGACAATAACTCTGAAAGATACACTCATGGACAAAACTTAAGGAAGTTGTACCTTTTAGCATGTATATCGGGATTCAGACAATAACTCTGAAAGATACACTCATGGACAAAACTTAAGGAAGTTGTACCTTTTAACATGCATATCGGGATTCAGACAATAACTCTGAAAGATACACTCATGGACAAAACTTAAGGAAGTTGTACCTTTTAGCATGTATATCGGGATTCAGACAATAACTCTGAAAGATACACTCATGGACAAAACTTAAGGAAGTTGTACCTTTTAACATACTATCGGGATTCAGACAATAACTCTGAAAGATACACTCATGGACAAAACTTAAGGAAGTTTTACCTTTTAACATGTATATCGGGATTCAGACAATAACTCTGAAAGATACACTCATGGACAAAACTTAAGGAAGTTGTACCTTTTAGCATGTATATCGGGATTCAGACAATAACTCTGAAAGATACACTCATGGACAAAACTTAAGGAAGTTGTCCTTTTAACATGTATATCGGAATTCAGACAATAACTCTGAAAGATAACTCATGGACAAAACTTAAGGAAGTTGTACCTTTTAACATGTATATCGGAATTCAGACAATAACTCTGAAAGATACACTCATGGACAAAACTTAAGGAAGTTGTACCTTTTAACATGTATATCGGAATTCAGACAATAACTCTGAAAGATACACTCATGGACAAAACTTAAGGAAGTTGTACCTTTTAACATGTATATCGGAATTCAGACAATAACTCTGAAAGATACACTCATGGACAAAACTTAAGGAAGTTGTACCTTTTAACATGTATATCGGAATTCAGACAATAACTCTGAAAGATACACTCATGGACAAAACTTAAGGAAGTTGTACCTTTTAGCATGTATATCGGGATTCAGACAATAACTTTGAAAGATACACTCATGGACAAAACTTAAGGAAGTTGTACCTTTTAACATATATCGGAATTCAGACAATAACTCTGAAATAAACTCATGGACAAAACTTGAGGAAGTTGTACCTTTTAGCATGTATATCGGGATTCAGACAATAACTCTGAAAGATACACTCATGGACAAAACTTAAGGAAGTTGTACCTTTTAACATGTATATCGGGATTCAGACAATAACTCTAAAGATACACTCATGGACAAAACTTAAGGAAGTTGTTCCTTTTAACATGTATATCGGAATTCAGACAATAACTCTGAAAGATAAACTCATGGACAAAACTTAAGGAAGTTGTACCTTTCAGCATGTATATCGGGATTCAAACAATAACTCTGAAAAGATACACTCATGGACAAAACTTAAGAAAGTTGTACCTTTTAACATGTCTATCGGAATTCAGACAATAACTCTGAAAGATACACTCATGGACAAAACTTAAGGAAGTTGTGCCTTTTAGCATGTATATCGGGATTCAGACAATAACTCTGAAAGATACTCTCATGGACAAAACTTAAGGAAGTTGTACCTTTTTGCATGTATATCGGATTCAGACAATAACTCTGAAAGATACACTCATGGACAAAACTTAAGGAAGTTGTACCTTTTAGCATGTATATCGGGATTCAGACAATAACTCTGAAAAATACACTCATGGACAAAACTTAAGGAAGTTGTACCTTCTAGCATGTATATCGGGATTCCAACAATAACTCTGAAAGATACACTCAAGGACAAAACTTAAGAAAGCTGTACATTTCAACATGTATATCGGGATTCAGACAATAACTCTGAAAGATACACTCATGGACAAAACTTAAGAAAGCTGTACATTTTAACATGTATATCGGGATTCAGACAATAACACTGAAAGATATTTGATACACAGTTATCTTTATTGAAGACACACGAGATAACCAAGTGTGAACAAAATTACCTCTGCCTCCCTAAAAAAAGACAACCAGAGACATCAAAGACTTTTTCACTTCTTGAAGTTTTTTTCGTGAATGTAAATCATTTTATAGAACAACTATATTAATACTCATCCTTACAATTTTCTGTATTATTAACCTTGTTGGAAAAAAAATATCATAAATTCGTAGAAGAGAAAGATCCTGCAATGTTTCCAGACAAAAGACTTGAAAATTGTATATCTTTTTAATGCCAAGAACAAACAAAGTTAAAACAATTACATTTTAGAAAAATAACTGACTACTAAAAACACAAACACTATATATCCATATATACACAATTATCATCATCAACTCTGTGACAACAAATAAATAAAAACAAATATTAAACTAATCCGCCAATACATCACACCATCTTCCCCCTACATGCTTTGATATCGCACAGGAGGTCTCCGATCCTTTGGAGGGTTTCTTCTTGGCAGGGGCCTTTCCTCCGTCCGGGCTTCTTTGTCTGAGGAACACGCGGATTTCCTTGGGCTGCTTTCAATCTCCACACCTTGGTCCCCGGACACTGGATCCTGCGGCAGTCCAGCTGTTTTCGACGAAAACGATTCTCTATCCCTCCGGCTGTTCATACTCTCAGGAGCTATCCATATTGGGTCATCTTCCTCCTCTCTTTTCTCTCTGGCCTCATCTCCATCTTCACCACTAGTCCATCTTCTCCTATCTGATCTCGGTGGTAGGTCTTCACCTGTCCATTTATCAAAACTGTATAGACTCTGCTCCCCTTTCTGCCCACTATTCTTCCTGGGATCCATCCGACACCTCTAAAATTCTTACACACACACCTTATCGTGGCCAACTCCTCTTGGCCTCTTCCTCGATCATACCTCATCTGCCTGGCCTGTCGTTCCCTCACCCTATTGTCCAGGCTCTGGTGTATTAATGTCAGTCTGGTCCGCAGAGACCGACCATAAACAGCTCTGATGGGGTCTTCCCAGTTGTCTCATGCGGCGTGCATCGATACGTGAGAAGAATTCTTGACAGTGTATCTTGAATGGTATCTTCAAACTTCCTTTTATTTTTTTCCAAGGCCATCTTTATCAATTGAACCGCTCTTTCCGCTAAACCATTACTCTGTGGATGTATGCTGGAATCAGAGTTTGTTTGACTCCATTTCTTTCGAAAAAATTCTTCTTCTCTACCCCTGTAAACTGTGGGCCATTATCCGACACCACTTCCTCTGGTAACCCATACGCTGAAAACAATCTTCTTAACTGCTCAATCGTCTTTTTGCGGTTATCTCTCTCATCGGGATCGCCTCGACCTATTTTGAGTGGCTATCCACCACAATTAACAAATTCACTCCATCTTTAAATGCAAAATCCATATGGATCCGTTGCCAGGGCTGGTTGCCCACACCCACGGTCTCCAGTTTACTTTACTTGGGCCTGTCTGAGTTTGCTGGCAATTTTTACACCCATTTACCATGCATTCAATCTGGTTGTCAAGATTCGGCCACCAAAAATGCGACCTAGCAACCGCCTTCATTTTGCCCATCCCCGAATGGGTCTCGTGTAGACAACTCAACATATTTTTCCTAAGAGAAGACGGGATGATCACTCGCATTCCCACAATAACCATTCCCCGCCCATAGTTAACTCCAACTTTCTCTGAAAGTAGGGTCTGAGGTATTCCCCAACTCTTTCAGGCCAGCCTTGCTGCGTATAGCGCTTCACCACTGACAATACTTCATCTTTTTTTAGTTTCCATATCTATTTCTGCTGCTGTAACCGGCAAATCTTCCACGTATGATAATATGAACGTTTGATTCAAAACCGGTTTTTCGTCACTCTCTACTGGCAACCGTGAGAGAAGGTCTGCGTTTCCATGATCTTGGGTTCTTCGGAACTTAATTTCATATGTATAAGCCGCCAAAGTCAGTCCCCATCTCTGCAATCTTGAAGTAGACAAAGTGGGAATCCCTGCTCTCGGCCCCAAAATAGACACCAAGGGTTTATGATCTGTAATCAGGGTAAATTGTCTTCCATAGATAAACTGGTGGAACTTAGTCACACCATATATTATTGCTAGAGCTTCTCTTTCTATTTGTGAATAATTACGTTCGGCCCCGGAAAGTGTTCGTGAGGCAAACATGATTGGTTTCTCTTGGCCCTCGATAACATGGGACAGCACCGCCCCCACTCCAATCTGAGATGCGTCCGTGGCCAAAGATAAAGGTAACGTGGCATCATATGGCACCAACACTTTCTCGGAGGTAATTCTTTTTTTTCACTCCGAGATCGCCTCCTCACACTCCCCTGTCCACTTCCAATAACTATTCTTTTCAGCAGCTTGTGAAGTGGCTCCAACAGCTCTGGCAAATTTCGGAATAAACTTTCCATAATAGTTCACCAATCCCAGAAAAGATCTCAATTCCGAGACATTTGTCGGGCTTTTGGCTTTCTGTAGCCCTTGTATCTTGTCCTCTAAAGGCCGAATACCATCTTCTTTGATGAGATGTCCCAAATACTGTATTTCTCTTCGCAGAAATTCACATTTTTCCCTTTTTAATTTTATGTTGTGCTTCTGCAACCGAACAAAAATAGTTTTTAATACCGTCATATGTTCCTCCACTGACGCCGTGGATACGAGTACATCGTCAATGTAACAAATAACCCCATTAATTCCCGCCAATATTCTATCCATAACTGACTGAAAAAAACTAGGGGCATTTGCCAATCCAAAAGGCATTCTTTTAAACCTAAAAAGCCCCTTATGCGTATTAATAGTCAGGAGTGGCTGGTGCTAGGGTTTACCTCTAATTGAAGGTATGCATTGCTCAAATCTAGTTTAGAGAAATACTTCCCTCTAGCCAATACGGAAAACAGGTCCTGCTGAGTAGGCAGCGGATAGGCCGCAGTATCCAAGAACCTATTTAAAGTTACTTTGAAATCACAGCAATCCTAAACTCTTTATTCTTCTTGGGCACAACCACCACTGGAGTTGCCCACTTGCTGCTGGGACTTGATACAAGTAGTCCTTCTCCACCATTCTTTCTAGTACCTCGTTTACCGCCGTTCTAATCGCAAAGGGAACTGGTCGGGCCTTATGAAATATGGGGTATACATCCTGAATATTCACTGCAAATGTGAATCCCTTTATTGGATCTGTAGTCTCCCGAACACAACCTGGTGTTCACTCAATAATTTCGCCAACGTGTCCTCCAAAGGCATCTGATTCACAAAATAATTTCCAATTTTCAAAACATTGATCCATTCTCTCCCCAACAAGGCCTTCCTTTCTCCTCTCACCACGACAGCTCTAAGCTTAGCGATCGTTCCACGAAAATCGACCTTGACATCTATTTCACCCAGAATCGGTACCACAGTTCCGTCATAGGTCTTAACAATTATTCCCGCTTCTTTTTACCTGCCGACGTGGGAGGTATCTTTTGAAATCCTTCTCCGATATTAAAGTCAGACAGCTACCCGTATCGATTTCAAAAGTCATCAAAGTGTTCTCTACTCTCACCTTAATCACATAGGGAGGGTCATTCGTAGCATACTTGACTCTATAATCATACGTCCTCATGAAGACCATTCTTTGAACGGATTCTTCCTCCTCCTCCTCTTGATCCTCGATTTGATTAATCTTTCTGGTTCAGAAATCGGCTCACCTGTCTTTCGCTTGTATGTTCCCCACGGCTCCTGCAGATGGTTGCCAAGTGACCTCTTTTCCCGCATCTGAAACAGGTCGCCTCTCTAAATCTGCATGAGTCTTTATGCAACCTCCCGCAATGTATGCACTTTCTCTTTTGCACTCTATCATATCTATTCCTGACGTCTGCGCGTATTTTGTCCACGCTATCTGCAGGCTCATTGACATGGAATATTCTGGTATTTTTTTCTGCTGCCTCATCGACAACGCAATTTTCAACTACTCTTGCCAACGGCACATCTCCTTCAGACAAGATCCTCCTCTGAATTTTTGCATTTTTCAATCGCACACCAATTTGTCTCTTAAGGATTCTTCAAAAATTCGCCAAATCCACACGTTGAGGCTAGCCGCTTGATTTCCACCAGATATTCTGAAACACTTTCCGTTTCCTTTTGTATTCTTCCAAAAAAACATGAATCTCTCTACGATTATAGATCGCCTTGGGGAAAAATATTCAACCAGTTTCTCAATCAATTCTTCATATTTATACTCTTTAGGCAACTTCGGGCTACATAAATTTTTCAATGTATCATACGCCTTCCCCAATTAGAGTCAACAAATAGGCTTTTTT
>CP092866.1:37507254-37683577 GCA_030710605.1 Cordylochernes scorpioides | reverse complement strand
CTTTCTTGGTCACTGGGGTCCTCACTAATTTACCCTTTAAAGCATCCTGCCTTAGCGAGCCTGTCTGCGAACTCATTACCTTCGATGAGGCTGTGTTTCCTAACTCAATGGAGCTCCGGAGCCCGCGACATCATCTCCAGCTCCTGGATTATTTGATGCGCGAGTTGCCCTTTCTCCAGATTGATGGCGACGAGGCCGACATACAATCTGAATAGAGGCGGTCCGGGCTGAAGTTCTTCTCGGCACACACTCTGAGGGCTACCCTGATCGCAACCAGCTCGGCTGAAAAGACCAATTCGTCCACTCTGAGTGTTAAACCTTCTTGGAAGATCAGCTCTCCATTAGTGTATATCACTACCCCAGCTCCAGTATTGGTTCCAGACTTACTACCATCAGTGAAAACCTCCGTGCCAATCCCTGTCGGTCCTCTAGGACTCCAATTCCACTTTGGCAACCACTGCGGAGGTTACCTCGGGTCCCTCTTCGATTCCAGGGCCCCCGCTTCGAGTCCCAGGGCATCTTCCCTGTTCTCCCAGATCTTCTGTCTGATGGTCTCCTCCTCTAGTTTCAATCCCAGGTGAATAAGCCCAGCGAGGACGAATAAGTCCTCACTGCTGGTAGTGCGATATCCCCTGTGTTTCCGAGTGCCGCTGTCCTCTGCACTCTCTCTAGAGTTGTTGCCACCTTCTGATCCCTGTTTCGACGCTACCAAGCCCCGGAAGCATATAGCAAGATTGGCTCGACACAGGAGAGGCAGAGGTTCCTAAAAATAGTACCCTCCTTCGCCCCCCCCCCCCTGGTGAGAGCCAACCAGGACAGGCCTGCACAACGCCTCCCTGCCTCTCGCCACCATCTCCTCCGCCTGGTATTGCCAACCCATCTTGTCATCAATTACCACCCCCAGGATGGTCATCCTATTGACCAACGCTACCCTCCGTCCTTCCATCCGGATAGCCGGCTTGTGTTCCATTTGATCCCTTTCCTTTTAGTCTTATGTCCCTAGGCTTAAAGCTGAGGGCTTTAGTTTTGGAGACATTGAACTTAAGGCCAGAGTCATGGGCCCAGATCGAGAGAATTTGGAGAGGAAGTTTCAACACACTTCTCAGCCTTCGCTCTCGAAGTAGCCTCAATGATGAGGAACTGGTCGTCAGCATAGAGAACCAGCCTGGCTCCCTCATGGAGCTCCTCCTGGAAAACGGTGTTTACCAGGATATTCCACAGAATAGGTCCGCAGCAAGAGCCCTGGGGGGAACCCCTAGCACAGTTTCTTTCCAACTTCCGCTCACCAAAACTGAGGCTAATCCGTCTATCCCTCAGGAAGTCACGAACCAAGCTGCACAAATTATCAGGACAACCCATGTTCATCAAATTTCTCATCAGCTTGTTCCAGCTCATGGAGTTGAACGCGCATCAATGTCCAGGGCCACGAAAAGAACCCAAGCACCCTTATTTAAGCCCATCTCAACCCCCTCTAACACCTCGTTCAGAGCTGTAGTTGTAGACTTCCCTTCCCTTAAACCATGTTGGAAAGAGGAAAGGAGCTCATTACTCTCTAGCCAGTGCTTCAGTCGCTGAGCTAGTAGGCTATCCAGGACCATACCTAGACACACTAGTAAAGAAAGCGGACGATAATCATTAGGAGAATTACCCTTTCTAACAGGACTTTTCGAGAAGCACTACTCGGGCAACCTTCATTCCTCAGGAAATGTACCAGTGTCCAGGCACTTATTGAATAACCTGGAAAGAAGCGATGGGTGCATCCTTACCAGGGCTTTCACGACCGTGTTATCGATCCCTTCGGGACCAGGAGATTTCCTTTTCCCGAACTTGAAAGCCGTCAGTTTCACCTCATTCTCAGAAAAGGGCGGATCCACCAAACCACAAGTGGTCAGAGAGATCTCGTCCTCTGGTTCCTCGTTTCCGAAGAGCCGATCCAAGTTGTTTTTATTTTGTCTTCTGTTTTCGAACGAGTAGGTCTAGAACACATTCTCTCTGAATTTTCTCATTGTTGGTGGATGGTGTCAATACATGCACAGTCTGCACTATTAAAAAAAGATAATATTCATTATATACACTATGTACAATGAATATGGCGCCTCTGCCAGCGCTGCAGAGTTTGGTGGAGAATCGCCAGTGGGTCTCCAGCGACACCACGCATTTTTCGATCTACGATTAATACGTAGATCGCGTACTTCGCCGCTGAGGAGATGGTGATGGCGTGGTCCTCGAGACCAACTGGAAAGATCCAGGACTGCAGTATCACACCTAGGTATTATGGATTTCTAATTTTATCTATTGTTTGTTTGTTTATGCTTATTTTGTGGTTATATTTATGCCTTTTCCCCTGTGATTGGAGAAGACGCATAGGTTTGGTTTTATTGGGTTTATGGTCATTTGGCGTTCCATTGCCCACTTCTCCAGTCCTCTCATTGATGTGTTCAGTATTTTTTACGATTTTTCTATTCTGCTACTTGTGTGCCATATGGCTATATCATCTGCATAACAGGCAACCTTTGTGTCTTCAGTGAGGTAAGGATGGATGTCGTTAATATATAGCAGATAAAGTAGAGGACTGAGCACCGATCCCTGAGTTACACCAGCCCATGTTCTTCCTTCCTTGGAAAATTCTCCATTGACCCGAACCTTTAACCTTCTTCCCCTTAAGAAGTCTGCAATCCAGATTAAGGTTTTTCCTCTTACTCCGATGTTGTGCAGCTTTTCACGTAATTTCTCCCTCCACACTCGATCAAAAGCTGAGGTCATATCCAGGAATACGGCCGTTGTCTTCTTTGGCGGTTTTTCCTGGAAAGAATCTATTATTGATTGACAGAAGTAAAACAGTTGATCAGTCGTACAGTGCTGGGATCTATAGGCAGTTTGGTAGAGGTTTATTTTATTATTGTTAGTGAGCCAGACTATGAGCCTAGAGTGGATAATTCATTCTGAATTTTACAAAGTTTGCTGGTGAGAGCAATGGCCGATAGTTCTTGTATTCCTTGGCATCTTTGTTTGGCTTCAGTATTGACACTATAATTGATATCTTCCAATTCTTTGGTAGTTTACCAGTTTGCAATGAAATGTTCAGTATTCGTAGGAGTTGATTATTAGCTTTGTCTTCAAAGTGTTTAATCATTTGACCAAAGATTAGATTATCTCTTGGTGACCTCTTGGATTTTTTATTGATGAGTTTAGCTCATTCAGTGTGAAGTCTCTCGAGAAAATATCTTGTTGATGGTAGTTTCTTGCTTGTTTAACCTACTTGTTTATATTATTTTTAGAGTCCTGTCTTCATTCGTGTAGTTGAGTCTGGGAGTGCTTGAAAGATATTCAGCAATTATGTCAGCCATCTGTTTGTTCTCGTTTTCTCGCTGTTCTATTCATATCGGTTAGAGTATTGGAGGATTGGTTTTGGTTTTGATTGTTCTCTAACACTCTAATCATATTCCAGAGTTGGCTGTCCTTTCTTGGATCCATTTTTTCGCAGAATTCTTCCATTTTTCTTGTTTGCATATCCATATTTCTTGTTCTATTTTATGACTAAATTTCAATGAGTTCCTTTTTGTTTTCTTCTGTTTTATTTTTTCAAGAAGTTCAATGATATTGTCTCTCTCTCTGAAATCATTGCCTCGATGTTGTGGTCCTTCCAGTAAGGTATCCACAGGTTTTTACGTCTACCTCTAGGTATCGATGCTTTTGCAGCTTTTTAAATGTTCGAATGAATTTTTCCAAGTTTTGTCAAGCGTTCTGTAATTCAATTTTTCGTTGCACAGTTCTTCAAGCTATTCTGTGAATATTTTTCAAGTCGGCTTTCCTCAAGTTCCATGTTATTTTATTCTAATGGACATTCTCAATTTTGAACTTTATGGTTGTGTTAAAATATTGGTCTGTGGTCACTGGTTGCACCTCTAAGGATTTTCCATTGTGTTGTGGGTGCGAAGTTGTAATTTATCGCTCTGATGTCTATTGCGGATTCTGTGCCTGTGAACTTAGATAGATAGATGTTCTCTCCGTTATTTAACGGTGTAAGGTCGAGGTCGGTTAGCATGTCCTCAACCTGCTGACTTTTGTTATCCTGGACAGGTGATCCCAAATTGAACTTTTGGCGTTAAATTCGCCGAGTATGATTGTGATATCTGAAGACGCTTCACTTAATGTCTCTATTGTGTGTACCCATACAAAATTCAAAGATTTCACGAGCTGAAAGTTGGAGATTTTGAGATGCGTCAAGAATTCGCTGCATGGGTTTTCCGGTGAATTGATATTGATGAAAACTGGCTGTCGAATGTTCTGTGGACAGATGATGCTCAATTTTTCTCTAAACGGATAATTTAACATTCAAAACAGCCGCATTTGGGCAACAGAAACCCTAGGATTTTTACAGAAATGCCACTTTACCAGCCTAGAGTTACAGTTTTGTGTGGGTTCACTTCTTTTATTATTGGGCCATTTTTCTTTGAAAAATCAATGGAAGAACTTTTAAACCGTTTTTGTAACTGGTGAACGTTATGAGAAAAGGGTATTCCCATATTGCAGGGCAAAAGCACTGAGCGAAATAACATTCATGAAAGATGGAGGACCTCCTCATATCTCCCGAGGTGCCAAACAATTGCTGAAGGATAGGTTCGGTGAAAATCGTGTGATAAGTCGCCACTTTATATACCAGGGGCCTCCAAGATCACCAGACTTGACGCCTTGCGATTTTTGTTTATGGGGGTACATTAAATCGTGTGTTTATCGATGCTGGCCTACCACATCGGCCATGTTGAAGGCTTCTATCAGATGGCACGTTTCATCAATTTCAACAGATATGTTATTTAATGCTGTCCATTCTGTCATTTATCGTCTGCAGGCCGTTATTGAGAATGAAGGGTGCCACATTGAGCAAGGATTGTAACCTAATACAAGAGAGAAGGCAGTTACCTCATGTGTTATATAAGCTGCCATGTATTATATTATCTACCAATATTTTGCAGCTCTTTGTGTTGGGACATCTTGACTCTTTTTTTTTTTTGTGAACAGTAATATTTTGTTTGTCATTTGCTCACATATTATGTCGTGCAAACCTGAGTGTTATAACTTCTCGGATAACACTGGTACACACAATTTTTACCCTTATGTTTAGTTTTTCGCTTTTCGCTCATTAGAAGAAATAGCATAAGGAATATTTTCTGTACACCAATAACTTTATAAATTTTGTGAAAAAAAATAATACAAAATGATTTTACTACCACGTTTTCAACGCTAAAGGTCGATTTAAAAATTATTTTTATTTGAGGGGACACATTTTTAAAAATTATGTACAGTATAATAAACAATGATAACATTTGACAAGCCCATAGGATATTTGGAATAAAGTACGACAAATATATTTTATCACTCCCCTCTATATTTCATTTGTTGATTCATGACAAATATCCAGTTAAATAGTCAAGGGTCGCCAATCAGTCAAGAAACTACACATTGCTTATAGCAAGAAATCCGATTAATAGTGCCATCATAATTTTTGGTACTATATTAACATTTCAAAAATTCGTGTATTGATATCAGCAGTGTTTTTCAAACATTCAATCTATTTCACAAAACCTCATATAAAATATAAATATTTTTGCTACATGTTTTAATTTACATTTACCTATTTTACATATCTCTGATTGTATTTAAAAATCGTTAACCAATTCTTCATACTTTTGGCGAAGTGGTGTTTTATTAATTTGTTATTTGATATTATTAGGGTTCTTTCCTGGTATTTAAAAAGGAAAAATACTTGTCGATCAGTTATATTTTTCAATTTATCAAACAATTTGGCCACTGAATCTCTGATTCTGGTAGAGCGCCATCTGGCGAATAAAATTGTAACTAAAATCAATTTCGAATTTTTCATTATTTGCCATAAAAAATCCCATTGCATCCTGAATACAATGGTGTTTACCGCATTGCTCTAGCGCAAATATTCGCGGAGTTATTAATTTTTAAAGTTGTGCGGGACTTTTGGATCACCCTGTATATCAATACATTTAACAACCTTTAAATATCCATCAACTTAAAAAGCGTTAGGTGGAAATATTGTTCAAAGATTTTAGTATTGAGCAAAAATTGCAAGAATATAGAGAAACGTATTATACTTAGAAATTTTTGTTTTAAAAATGTTTGCGGGTGCTTTTTCTTAGAACTGTGTGTCAATATATAGGTGTTTACATTGTGAATGGAAGATATTTAGGATTTTAAAAATAATTAATAGGTTGTTATGAACTATAGGCTGGTTGTTTTGTTAAAGATTAATAAAGAGATATTTTGAAATAAGTATTTGAGAGTTACAGTATTGAGCCTCTCATGAAAGACCACAAAATATTGATCTTCCTGGTCTCTCTCGGAGGAGGTTGTTATTGAACACATCTGGACACGTAACTTTTGATTTTATGTAAGTTGTTACTGAGGAGGATGGTTGTTTATAGGACGAGCCTCTCGTGAGAAGTATTGCCGTGATAGTGTTACAAAGAATGAATTGTTGTAAATATAAGGTATTTAGGAATTGACTTTTGACTATTACAACCGGCTCACACTCGGATGGCAGGAAGATTAAATATTGAGAAAGGAGTTGAGAAAGAGAGTGTGGGAGTTAAATATTCGTTGTAGGTTCACAGATGTCCTCGCGAAGGTGACACCTACCTGACGGTCACGTCGACGGTGGGACTTGCCGGTGATGGGGGCGATGGAGAGGTCGGTAATGGAGGAAGCTAGGGAGTCCGCGGGACTTGGACTCTTGTCCCGTCCATCCGGGACGTTGAGATGGACCATCTCGCTGAGTCTCAGATGGTCGTCCATCTTGGAGAGTGGCGGAGTTGGGACTGAAATGCGGCTGCGCCGTCTCGATCGTTGCGCCCTCACTGCCGGATGTCACCTACAGTATTGTATGACTATCATCTACAATACTGAGTTTATAGGATAATCTACAGTACTGTCTGTCTATATCATCTACTTCTTCACAACAATACTAAGTTTATAGGATAACCTACAGTACTGTCTGACTATATCATCTACTACTTCACTACAATACTGAGTTAATAGGATAACCTACAGTACTATCTGACTATATCATCTACCTCTTCACAACAATACTGAGTTTATAGGAAAACATACAGTACTGTCTGACTATATCATCTACTTCTTCACTACAATACTGAGTATATTGGATAACCTACAGTACTGTCTGTCTATATCATCTACTTCTTCACAACAATACTGAGTTTATTGGATAACCTACAGTACAGTCTGACTATATCATCTACTTCTTCACTACAATACTGAGTTTATAGGATAACCTACAGTACCGTCTGTCTATATCATCTACTTCTTCACAACAATACTGAGTTTATAGGATAACCTACAGTACTGTCTGACTATATAATCTACTTCTTCACTACAACACTGAGTTAATAGAATAACCTACAATACTGTCTGACTATATCATCTACCTTTTCACTACAATACTGAGTTTATTGGATAACCTACAGTACCGTCTGTCTATATCATCTACTTCTTCACAACAATACTGAGTTTATAGGATAACCTACAGTACTGTCTGACTATATCATCTACTTCTTCACTACAACACTGAGTTAATAGAATAACCTACAATACTGTCTGACTATATCATCTACTTCTTCACTACAATACTGAGTATATTGGATAACCTACAGTACTGTCTGTCTATATCATCTACCTCTTCACAACAATACTGAGTTTATAGGATAACCTACAGTACTGTCTGACTATATCATCTACTACTTCACTACAATACTGAGTTAATAGGATAACCTACAGTACTGTCTGACTATATCATCTACCTCTTCACAACAATACTGAGTTTATAGGAAAACATACAGTACTGTCTGACTATATCATCTACTTCTTCACTACAATACTGAGTATATTGGATAACCTACAGTACTGTCTGTCTATATCATCTACTTCTTCACAACAATACTGAGTTTATTGGATAACCTACAGTACAGTCTGTCTATATCATCTACTTCTTCACTACAATACTGAGTTTATAGGATAACCTACAGTACAGTCTGACTATATCATCTACTTCTTCACTACAATACTGAGTTTATAGGATAACCTACAGTACCGTCTGTCTATATCATCTACTTCTTCTCAACAATACTGAGTTTATAGGATAACCTACAGTACTGTCTGACTATATCATCTACTTCTTCACTACAACACTGAGTTAATAGAATAACCTACAATACTGTCTGACTATATCATCTACCTTTTCACTACAATACTGAGTTTATTGGATAACCTACAGTACCGTCTGTCTATATCATCTACTTCTTCACAACAATACTGAGTTTATAGGATAACCTACAGTACTGTCTGACTATATCATCTACTTCTTCACTACAACACTGAGTTAATAGAATAACCTACAATACTGTCTGACTATATCATCTACTTCTTCACTACAATACTGAGTATATTGGATAACCTACAGTACTGTCTGTCTATATCATCTACTTCTTCACAACAATACTGAGTTTATAGGATAACCTACAGTACTGTCTGACTATAACATGAATCATGAAAATTTCTCTTATAGAATTGTAAATAGTTATAAAACGAAGAGAAATTTTTTTTTTATTTTTAATATACATGGGCTACAAGCTTTCGGGCTTCACGCCCTTCGACGGGTACAACATATTGAGAGAGAGAGAGAGAGAGAGAGAGAGAGAGAGAGAGACAATTGACAATTGACATATTTTTATTGACATCTTGTCAATACATGTAAAGTGCACAGTCCGCACTAATTATGAGGAAATGAGAAATTTACAATGAGGATGATGGTTATAATGAAAAATGATTAAAAAATACAACTATGTACATGGCGCCTCTGCCACCGCTGCAGAGTGTGATGGAAGATCGCCAGCGGGTCTCCAGCGACACCACGCATTTCGCGATCTACGAAGAAGACGTAGATCGCGTGCTTTGCCGCCGAGGAGATGGTGATGGCGTGGTCCTCGAGGCCCACCGCGAAGATCCAGGACTGCAGGTCCGGCGGCCGCCCGATGATGGAGAAGGCCTCTCGAATGAGAGGACGGACGGCGCTGCAGGACCAGTAGCGGTGGGCCAGCGACAGGTCGCTGGAGCCGCAGGCAATGCAGACAGGCTGGCTAGACGCCGGATGCCCCGGATGAGGCAGGGCGTGCAGGGCCAGCCGCAGAGCGATGTCCGCCGCATGGCCCCCGAAGGAGCAGCGGCGGAGGGATGAGCATGGCGTACTGGCGGATGGCACGCCGACGACAGGCGCCCAGCGCCGGAGAAACCGTGAGATGGAAGGGCAGCCAGGCGGGGACGCTCCAACATTCGACGCGCAGTGCGTGTGCTAATGCGCAGGAACGGCGTAGCCGTCCCGCGCAGCACCACGGCTTCCTCCAAGGTCCGCTCCCTGTAGACGCTCGTCGCGTTGTCCGCCACCAGGCGTTGGCAAAATGCCCCAAGAGCAGCTGCATCATCGCAGGCGCTTCTTGTAGGCCTGGCGACGGGCGGCGAAGCAGGGCCCGCCAGGTCGCGGACGCGAACTCCTCTCCATCTAGAGGGAACCCGAAGCGATGGCGTCGCCAGGAACCTGCAGGCACCGACGAGGGGCAGGTTCAGTAGAGTGGAAGCAGGCACCACCCGATGGTTCAGGCCCAGGATGGAGGAGGCCTGCTCCCATAGATCCAGCAGCCGGCGGTGGCGAGGCAGCAACCAGGAACCCGAGGACAAGGGGGTCATCCAGGCTCCAGACTCCACCAGCCAAGAGTAGGCGTTCTTGCCTCCATTTCTGGACGCAGCCTGGACCCCTTTGAAGCAGGCGAGCTGGAGTTGGGTCCTGATGTCGAGCAGTCCTACACCACCGACGGACACAGGACGTGCCAGTAGACCTCCCGGGAGCCAGGCGGCGCGATGGCAGGATCCCCAGACGAACCGCGTCAGCCTGGCCTGCAGTTTGGCGATAGTGGCATCACCGGGCAGGTAGCCTGCAGATGGTGGAGCACCGCCGCCAGTACTAGCGAGTTGGCCGCTCTCGCCCGCCCCACCAGGGAGAAGCCGCGGACAAATGGGGACCATCTGGAGATCGCCCTCTCCAAGATGCCCAGCAGGTGATTTTCCTGGACCGAGGTTCCATGGCCTGATGTTATTTCGCAGCCCAGCACCGTGATGGAGGATGCGGACCACGAGATGCCCAGCGGAGAGTCGGCGCGGTCCCTCCAGGCGCCGCACCACAGTCCTTTACTTTTCGGGAAGTTGACGCTGACTCCCGACGCACGCCGGAATTCCTCAAAGATGGTCTTGACTCTCTCAAACTGCCAATCCTCGCGGATCAGCAGGAGAATGTCATCGGCGTACGCCAGGACGTTCCCTCTTCCGAGAATTCTCTCCAAGTGGCGCAGGAGGGGACCCGTAAAGATGGAGAAAAGGGCTGCGCTGCAGGCACAACCCTGCCGAAGCCCTCTGCGCATTTTGAATGGGCGGGTGAAGTTTCCATTCACCTTGATGGTAGCGTCGGCCTCCGCGTAGAGCAGGTGGAGCCATTCCATGAAGGGCAGAGGCAGGCCGATGGTGCGTAGCTGGGAGGCCAGGAACTCTCGGTCCACGTTGTCAAAGGCGGACTGCAGGTCGGTGGAGATGACTGCCAGCGGCGTCTTGTTCTTGAAGGCCAGGGCCACCTCGTCAGACACGCACGCGATGTTCCAGGAGGGACATCTTCCCGGAACGGCGTAGGTCTGGCAATCCGGCACGATAGCTGGAAGGTGGCGACGTAGACGACCCAGAAGAACGCCGCTGACGATTCTGTAGTCCGCCGTCGGAAGTGAAATGGGCCGGTAACCGCTTAGGCCCGGACCACCGTGCGCTTTGGGGACGAGGCAGATGATATTCCTCCTCGATGATTCTGGAAGAGTCCCGCGAAGCTTGGATTCGGCGAGGACTTGATGTATGACTCCACCGAAGAAGTCCTCGAAGCCCTTGACAAGCTCGCAGGGTATGCCATCCCAACCAGCCGCTTTCCCTTGAGGCAGACGGCTGATGGCAACTTCCACCTCATTCAAGGAGATATCTGCTCGATGAAGCGGGTCACTGTCCTCCAGAGTGATGCATTCAGTAGCTCCCTCCAAGAACCCAGCGATGTCCTCCGGGCTGCTGGTAGAGCCGCTGAAGCGCTCTCTGAAGGAGTTGAAGACGTAGCGCCTCAGGCTCATTCCCTCGAAGAGGTTCCCCTGGGCGTCGAAGACGGTCGTCAGTTCCGCGCGATGTTGTCGGACACGCAGGGCACGCCCAAGTTCAGGCAGTGAAGGGTAGTCCGCCTCCACGGTCTCAGCCTCGAGCCTGGAGCGAAGAAACCGACTTGCCCTGGTGACGTAGTCCTCATCTTCAACGCGGGGAACGTAGAGGCACTTGATGTCTTCAACGAGTTCCCGCTTCAATTTTCCCCATTTTCCCCATAGATCTCCAGTAGGGTTGCCTTCGATTTCCTGCGAAGCTTCACTAAGAAGCGCCTCAATCCTCTCGATGACTGGGGCTGATCGCATTAGCGCGGAGATGGATGGCGCAGACGGTGAAGGGGGATCCCCCACTTGGAGAAGGATGGCACGGTGGTCCGAGTTGCGGTAATTGAGGGTCCAGTAACGGGTGACGCGCCCAGAGAGTCTCGATGGTATAAGGACTCGATCCAGACGGGCGGCGTCAACCCGGCTTCCGTAACTGGCGACCCTGGTAGGCAGGTGCGCGGCATCGAAGATGGCGGCGATGTCGACGAGGGCGGTCCGGTCCAGGAGTTCCGCGAAAGCTTCCACGGCTCCAGACCCGATGTCGCTCGAAGACTCCTCGGAGATGTTGATGTCGCCGAGGACCCACGCATCTTCTCTGATGGCTTCCTCTGCGATGATCTGCAGTTGGAGATGCCGTTCTTCGGGAGTGTGGGAGAGGTGGCAGTTTATGACGCGGGTCTCGAGACCCCGGATCTTGACGCTGGCGATGGCAATCTTGCCTGGCCACAGAACGCGATGCCAGAGGACGGTGACTCCCGGCGCTGCGACGACGGCGAGGCCGGAGCCCCTGGGTGTCGATGATGGCGCGAAGACGGCGCTGTAGCCAAGGCACAGGTCCCGGATGTTGTTTAGAGCCAGCACGTTCGTTTCTTGGACAAACGCGACATCAACTGCATGCTGCCTAAAGAAGCAGCACATCTCCACACTCCTGGCGCGAACGGCAATGCCGCGCACATTAAGGGACGCAATGCGGAAGCTCATTGCGTGGTCCTACCTTTGGTGGCAACTGACCGGAGATGGGTGAGTCGCTTGTAGAGGTGGCAGGCTTTGTCCTCTACACGGTCGACGAATGTCCCGATGAGGTTGATCAGGCTGTCCAGCTGTTCAGGTTTCTGGTCAGGCAAAAACTTTTTCAAATTGCGTTCGGAAATGATTGCCTGCACGATCTTTTCCTTCTCCATACCCGCTGCTTCGGTATTCTCGAACACGGTGTCTGGGAGCTGTTTAAGTACCTCTTCTAGTTGTCGGAGGGCTGTAGATCTTTTGTCAGTTGATGATTCATCCTCCTTACTAAGGGGATTGGTTTTCAACGGAATCCGGGATCCAGGGGCAATGGTCAAGATAGGAGCGGCAATGTTGGGCGGTCTCTCTTTGCTTGATGTGGCCACTTCTGCCGCCGCTGGTAGAGCTTTGGTACCGCTGGTTTTGTTGGCCGGAGGAGGTTTCATGAGAATATGAACGTTTTTGGCCGGGGCCTTCTCAGGACCATTGTGGCCAATTGCAGCCGGTGTAGTTGCAGCAGGTTGGGACGAGGGCGATGTCTGGGTGGAAGGAGGAAGAGATCCATGCTGGGAGGTAGGTTGTCGAGTAGAGCGCTCTTCCAAGTCTCTACTGGGACAGCTGGCACGCCGATGTCCTTGGCGATGACACTTGCTACATTTGACGCCGTAGGAGATGTAGGCTGGCGTCGTTTCACCCCTTGACTTGATCTCCAGTTTCACCGGGAGCTGGTGGATCTTAAGGCCTTCGTTCATGAAGATGAAGGCCTCCCTACTGCCCGTGGTCCAGGAGTAACCTTCGCAGGTTACTATTTCGTAGGCCATCGAGGCCACTTTGCAGTAAGGCCTTAGCGTCGCAACGATGTCGTCATCCTTTACGGCGATAGGAAGGTTGCCTATGATGATCTTCTCGGCCCTTTTCCTGTAAGGGAAGGCTCTCAGGAGAGTGCTGCCGATGGTGAGGCCCTCCTCGATTAGGCGTTCGGCCTTCTCAGCGCTGGGAAGTGTCACCAGGACATGGCCGGACATCTTCATGAGCTGGTGAACTGAAGATTTCCCCAGCATCTGCTCCAGCGCTTTCATGTATTGGACTTGGTGGAAGTCCGGGATCCATTCAATGAAGCAGCAATGATCGAATGTAGCCGCTGCCGACCTCGCTTTGGCTAGATCTTGCTGCTGTCTGCTAGCTCTTATATGCGTGACAGCATCCCTTACTTCCCGCCTCGGTTGTAGTGATGGCCTGGCTACGGTGGCTTCAGCCTTTGCCACTTTTGCTTGCTGGGTCGGAGAATCCCGGCCTTTTCTTTTGTTGGATTTAGGAATCTTCCAATCTGATTCCAAAGCAGATTGCTTCTCCGAAGCTTCCACTCTTTCCGCCCAATTTGCATCGGCTTGTTTTTTCCCGGCGACCTGATTTACATAGTCGCCGGTTGTTTGCTTGATTGAAAATGTATTCTTCGAATCAGGCTTAAAAACTTCTTCCGCCGATTTCTCGGCATTGGTAGGTCTTTTCTGGGTGGGAGTGCCACCATCAAACTTGTCATCATCCTGGCTCTCCGCCAGTATCGAAAATACATTGGAGATCTCCATCGCTTCCATCTCAATCTCTAGAAAACGCGGAGCTCGCGCGCCGCGTGGCCGCACGGCCGAGAGAGAGAGAGAGAGAGAGAGAGAGAGAGAGAGAGACAATTGACAATTGAAACACTTTTATTGACGTCTAGTCAATTTTTACAAAATGATTATGATAAAAGTAATGAATAAATAATGGGAATTTACAATGATTTTAGGAGCTAGGGAGGCTCCACCACCTTGACAAGGTTCTCCTCCAGACAAGGAGGGGGTCTTCTTGGACTCCCCGCATCTCCAGGCCCAGGAAGTGCTTGTAGATGCGGGTCTTGGCGGACGCCATGATGGCCAGGGCGTCGTCCTCCAGGTCAAGCCCGAAGATCCAGCTCTGCAGGTCAGGAGGCTGTTGGATGATGGTGAAGGCCTCCAGGATGACAGGCCTGATCCGACTGCAGGACCAGTAGCGGTGGGCGAGAGACAGGTCTCCGGACCCACAGGCGATGCAGGACTCCCGGGCTGAAGCCGGATGTGCTGGATGGGGAAGGGCGTGCAGGGCCAGCCGCACGGCAACGTCAGCATTGTGCCCCGAGAAGGCGCAACGCCGGAGGGAAGACCAGCTGATGGAGATGGGGATGCTGACGTGGGGGAACCACCGTCCGAACAGCTGGGTAATGGGCAGCGCAGCCAAGCGCGGACGCTCAAGCAAGCGGCGGGCTGTGCGGGTGGTTAGGCGCTGGAAGGCGGTGGTCGTCCCGCGCACCACGATTGCATCCGCCAGGCTGTCGACGCGATAACGTCCCCGGACATTCTGGGTTATCAGGCGTGTGCAGAAGCTCCCCAGAGCAGCGACGTCCGTGAGGGCGCCACGCGTAGCGATGGTGATGTTTGGAGCAGGCCCGGTCAGTTCTCCGATGCGCCAGCCCAGCCATCTTGTAGGAGCCAGGAGCTCAGGAGGCCGCAGGAAACGGCAGTCGCCCACGACCCGAAGAGCCCGGAGAAGTGCAGGTTGTAAGATCCGGTGGTTTAGATCTAGGATCTCCGCGGCAGACTCGAAGAGGTGAAGACTCCGACGACGCCGCGGGGGAAGCCAGATGCCAGGAGTGGACGCAGGAGTCAGCCACATCCCGCTCTCAGCGAGCCAAGAGTGGGCGTTACGGCCTCCACGCAGTGCTGCCTGGACACCTTTGAGGCACGACAGCCGGAGCTGAGTGCCCACGTCGAGAAGTCCCATGCCTCCCACAGAGATCGGCCGCGCCAAGATGCTACTGGGAAGCCATGAGGTTCGATCGTGCCCCCACACGAATCGAGCCAATCTTGCCTGCAGTCTTCCGATGGTGGTCTCGCTGGGAAGGTAGGCCTGGAGATGATAGTAGATGGCCGAGAGCACCAGGCTATTGGCCGCTTTTGCTCGACCAGCAAGTGAGAGACCGCGGACAAAGGGGGACCACCTAGCAATGGCTCGCTCCAGCAACTCTTGCAGGTGTTGATCTTGAGCCGAAGTTCCCATTCCAGGAGTCACTAAGGTCCCTAGAATATTGATTTTCTCCCTGTTCCAGGAGATTGCCGACGGGGAGTCAGTGCGGTTCCTCCATCTCCCGCACCAGAGACCCTGGCTCTTACCGAAGTTGACTCTTATTCCTGACGCACGCCTGAAGTCCTCGAAGATCTTCCTGACGACCTCCAGCTGCCCATCCTCGCGGATAAGCAGGACGATGTCGTCGGCGTACGCCAGGACATTATCCCGGCCAAGTAGCTGTTCCAGGCGTAACAGGAGGGGCCCGGTGGAGATGGTAAAGAACGCTGCGCTGGCAGCGCATCCCTGCCTCACTCCGTTGAGCATGTGGAACAGAGGAGTTCTCCCAATCCCCTCAATCCTCGCCGCAGCCTCGGCCCCAGCGTAGAGCAGAAGAACCCACCCCACGAAGACTGGCGGCAGACCGACGGAGAGAAGAGTGGACACCAGGAAGCCTCTGTCCAGCGTGTCAAACGCTGACTCCAAGTCGATGGCGACGACTGCCAGTGGGGCTTCATATCTGCAGGCAGTGGCAACTTCATCAGCTACGCGGGCTATGTTCCAGGCTGGTGTTCTACCTGGAACGGCGTAGCTCTGGCATTCAGGTACGATGTCTCGGAGATGGGGTCGCAGTCGCCAGTAGAGGACCCCGCTGAAGACTCTGTAGTCCGTCGTTGGCAAGGAGAGGGGTCGAAGTCCGGCTAGGCCCGGACCACCGTGCGGTTTTTCTATCAGGGACATTTCGCTGCGCCGCATGGAAGTGGGCAGAGCCCCGCAGAGCTGGGACGCCTCGAAGACCCGACGGAGTGCACTCGCGAAGTAATCCTCAAAACCCCTGAAGAGCTCGCAGGGCAAGTCATCCCACCCGGCCGCTTTCCCAGTTGGCAGACGACCGATGGCAGCAACGATCTCTTCCTCGCCGATCCCATAGCGGTGGAGAGGATCGCTTTCCTCAATGGTGACCCTTAGAGTAAAACCCCGCAGGAAGCCATCGATGTCCTCCGGTGAGCACGAAGGATGGGAAAAGCGCTCTTTCAGGTTGACGAAAGCCAGTTCTCTCACCGCTGGTCCCGTAATCATTCGACCTGCGCTGTCGTAGAAAGTATTCGACGACGTTCCCCTGCGACGAAGACGAAGGGCGCGCCCGAGGTCCGGCAGGGAGGGATAGTCCGAGTAGATGGAGACATCTTCGAGCTTGGCTTGAACATATTTTCTCGCCCTCGAGATGTAGTCGTCGTCGTTATTGCGCAGGTCGTGGAGTGACTTGATGGCGGAGGCCAGATGCGCCTTAATATGTCCCCACCTCCTCCAGATTTCCGCATTCCGCATGTCCTCGATGTTTCCCAAGGCCTCGTCAAGAAGCGTTTCTACTGTCCCAACCACTAGCCTCGATCGGAGCATGCTAGCAATGCACGGTGGTCGAGGTTCTGAGGCCTCGCCGGTTTGGAGGAGGACCGCACGGTGGTCGGAGTTCTTGTAGTATAGGCTCCAGTATCGGGTGACGCGGTTGGAGAAGCTTGATGGTATAAGCACTCGATCCAATCTGCTCGCATCCACCCGGCTTCCGCAACTGGAGATCCTTGTTGGTAGGTGCGTGGCGTCGAAGATAGCTGCGGCGTCTACGAGGTTGGCCCGGTCCAGGAGCTCCCCAAGGGCTTCGACGGAACCGGACGCAATGTCGCTCGCAGACTCCTCGGAGATATTGAGGTCCCCAAGGACCCACGCATCTTCATTGACAGCAGCAGCTGCGATGACCTGTAGCTGCTGTAGCCGCTCATCAGGAGCATGAGAGAGGTGGCAGTTGACAAATGTCGCCTTTGATCCCCGGATGGTAACGTCAAAGGCGGCGATCTTGCCAGGGGACAGGACCTGTTGTCCGATGACCTGGACGCCGGAAGAGAAGATGCAGGCGAGGCCGGATCCTCTGGCGCCAGAAGCTGGAACAACTGCTGCTCTGTATCCCAAGCAGAGGTCCTCAACGCTGTCCAGGGTGGTGGCATTGGTTTCTTGAATGAAAGCGATGTCAACTGCGTGCTGTTTCAGGAAACAGCACAATTCAATGCTCCTGTGTCGAGCGGCAATGCCGCGCACATTAAGGCACGCAAGGCGGAAGCTCTTGCGCGCTTCTTGTCTTTGTTCTGATGTCAGATAGCCGCTTGTAAAGGGCTGACTTGGAGCTTCCAAGTCCCTTTATCAACTTTTCATTGAAGGTGTGCAGCCCCAGACTTTGTTCTACGCTGAGCTTTCCCAGGAGCAGCCTTAGATGAGGAAGGGAGACGATGGCCTGTTTCACTTCCTCTTCCTTCAAGCCTAAGAGTGTAACCTCTTCAAAGAATGATCCTGGGAGGCGCTCGAGGAGGGTGTCAAGCTGTAGTTGAGTCGTAGACCCGGCCTTGGGAGACAAGGATCTAGATCTATCCTTGATCTTGTGATGGCTAGAGTTCTCGACTCTGTTGATGTTGAGGTCTGTCTGGGTGGAGGTTTCCGGGGTCCTGGTGGTGGGCTCAGTCTCGAGAGCTATATCCTCTTGAGCAGGTGGCGCGGAGGATGTCTGTGCCGGGGCAGCCACTGGCGCAGGGTGGGAGAATGTTGCAGGTGGCGAAGCAGCTGCTGTGGTGTTAGAAGCAGGCGCCGTGGTTTTCACGCTGCTCGTCTGGCTCAAGGGTTGGGTGGTGCTTGTCTCCCGGATGATCCGGGGACAGTTCATTCTTTTGTGTCCCATTCTGTAGCACTTGGAGCAACGGAAGCCGTACTCCAAGTAGGCCAGTGCAGAGCCGCCCTTGGCAGTCACAATGATCTTTTTAGGAAGATCTGTGATTTTTTTTCCATTGTTCATGAGAATGAACGCAGTTTTTTTTGAGGTCCAGCCAGGTGTAGCCGCCGGAAGAATTCACGGTAGGGGCGATGGAGACTACCTGACAGTAAGGCCTCAGAGTCCTGATGATATCGGCGTCCTCGATTACAAATGGGAGACCGCTGATGGTAATTTTTTCTGCCTTCTTTTGGTAGGGAAGGGCTTTAAGGAGGGCTCCCTTAATCATCAGACCATCCTCTATGATCGTCTCCGCCATATCAGGCCGCTCGAAGCCAACTAGGATCTGTCCGGAAGCTTTTCCTATCTGTACAACGCAGCCTTTCCCCAGTTTATTTTCCAGAGCCTTGATGTAGTCTACTTGGGTGAACTCCGGGGAGAACTCCAGATAGGTCATCTGGTCATAGGTTCCGGCAGCTGCTTTGCTCCGACACTGAGCCAGCATTTGCCTCGAGACCTTTATTTGCTCGATGGTGTTCCTAGGGCACGATGGCTGGCGCGGCGTAGTGCTGTCCCGGGTGGTTTTCGTCTGTCGAGATGGACCAGGCAGAGACTGACTCGCACTTTCCGAAGGAAGCAGACGCTTTCTCTTTTTGGGTTGTTCAAAATTTTCATCGTTTTCGACGATGTCGGCCCAATTCCGGCTTGATTGAGGCGAATTTGCATATCCGCCGCTTGTCACGGGCGATTTTGCATACTTCTCGTTAGTTTCAGAAATTGAAACATTCTTCACTGAATTGTTTTCCGCCGATATTTCGGCATTCGTTGTTGTAACACCGAAAGGAATAGCACCATTCTGTTCCTCGTCATATTGGCTATCCGCCAATACTGAAAACATATTGCTAACTTCCATTCTCTCGCCCTCCATGCCCGAAGAACGCGGAGCTCGCGCGCCGCGTGGCCGCACGGCCGAGAGAGAGAGAGAGAGAGAGAGAGAAAATAACGCTATATATAGTATCGATATGTGAGGAATCTGCATACATAACCATATACGAGTTAACAATATCAGATTAAGTTATGGAAATAAGGCTTTTTTATAGAAATATTTGACGAAAGTAGGATGTGATGCTAATTAAAAATTAAAAATGAAAAACTAAAAATATTTTGACAGATTTAACATAACTAAGACTATTGCAATTTATAGAAGAACATATGATCATCTATGGATGTCAATCAACTTAAACCAATGTGATGTTATATTAAAAAACCACCAACAGTGAGGAACTATGGCATGGCCCGCCATCAGCGCGATCATCGGACAAAGGAAAAAATTATATAGGGGTAGGTGTCTGGGTGGGGGGGTGGTTTGTTTGCGGTGAGATTAACAGTAAGATCAGGGAAAGAAGTGAACGGCCTATAGGTTATTACAAATATCTAAATACTGCGATGGTATGTCGATGTGTCTGTTAATACTATGGTTATTGATGGATAAAATAGCTTCAATGATCAACCTTTGGTACTTGGTATTGACATTAGAGTACAGGGTGGTAGGGGAGGAAAGGTTGAAATTCTCTAAACTCCTATCATCCCGAGATCTCTTTCACCTTAGAATTGGAAAACAGGTCCGTATTGCCGTATCTTGATATACTGGTCATACGTACTGCCTCTCATTACCACACCACCGTATACCATAAGGTTAACAATCCCACATTTTATACAGACTTCAAATCTTCATGTCCCCTATCGCATAAAATAAATACTGTCCGTACTCTTACCAAGAGATTGTTCACCCACTGCTCCCTTCCACTGTTTAGAACCATTGAATTTTCCCTAATCATTAAACAGTTGGCCCGGTCCCAATACCCCCCCATTTCATACATAAGTATAAATTTGACCCTTCTTCCGTTAGACCTCCTGCAATTACCAGAAACAGTTGTTTACTTCCCTTCTCCACCCAATCAGTCGCCATCTCCCGCATCCTCAGAACGCACGGAATTAACACCCATTTTACTAATAGCAATAGTATCGGCGCCATCCTCAGACACCCTATCACCAGATTACCTAGATCTACCGTTGCTCGGTCCTCTGGTGGCTCGGTCTACTCAGTCTCTTGTAACGATTGCAGTGCATCTTACATAGGCGAGACTGGTAGGTCCGTGGCCATCAGGATGACCGAACACGGTAGATGCATTGCCAACAGAGACAACAGGTCGCTCATTTTCAACCATATTAACACCACCGGCCATTCATTCAACCTTTCCTCCCCTACCACCCTGTACTCTAATGTCAATACCAAGTACCAAAGGTTGATCATTGAAGCTATTTTATCCATCAATAACCATAGTATTAACAGACACATCGACATACCATCGCAGTATTTATATATTTGTAATAACCTATAGGCCGTTCACTTCTTTCCCTGATCTTACTGTTAATCCCACCGCAAACAAACCACCCCCCCACCCAGACACCTACCCCTATATAATTTTTTCCTTTGTCCGATGATCGCGCTGATGGCGGGCCATGCCATAGTTCCTCACTGTTGGTGGTTTTTTAATATAACATCACATTGGTTTAAGTTGATTGACATCCATAGATGATCATATGTTCTTCTATAAATTGCAATAGTCTTAGTTATGTTAAATCTGTTAAAATATTTTTAGTTTTTCATTTTTAATTTTTAATTAGAATCACATCCTTCTTTCGTCAAATATTTCTATTAAAAAGCCTTATTTCCATAACTTAATCTGATATTGTTAACTCGTATATGGTTATGTATGCAGATTCCTCACATATCGATACTATATATAGCGTTATTTTCTCTCTCTCTCTCTCAATATGTTGTACCCGTCGAAGGGCGTGAAGCCCGAAAGCTTGTAACCCATGTATATATAAAAAAAAAAAAAATTCTCTTCGTTTTATAACTATTTACTGTCTGACTATATCATCTACTTCTTCACTACAATACTGAGTTTATAGGATAACCTACAGTACAGTCTGACTATATCATCTACTTCTTCACTACAATACTGAGTTTATAGGATAACCTACAGTACTGTCTGTCTATCATCTACTTCTTCACTACAATACTGAGTTTATAGGATAACTTACATTACTGTTTGACTATAATCTACTTCTTCACACTAACACTGAGTTAATAGAATAACCTACAGTACTGTCTGGCTATAATCTACTTTTTACACCAACACTGAGTTAATAGAATAACCTACAGTACTGTCTGTCTATATCAACTACTTCTTCACTACAATACTGTGTTAATAGAATAACCTACAGTACTGTCTGTCTATATCAACTACTTCTTCACTACAATACTGAGTTAATAGAATAACCTACAGTACTGTCTGGCTATAATCTACTTCTTCACTACAATACTGAATTTATAGGATAACCTACAGTACTGTCTGTCTATATCATCTACTTCTTCACAACACTACTGAGTTTATTGGATAACCTACAGTACCGTTCGGCTATAATATAATTCTTCACACCAACACTGAGTTAATAGAATAACCTACAGTGCTGTCTGACTATATCATCTACTTCTTCACTACAATACTGAGTTTATAGGATAACCTACAGTACTGTCTGTCTTTATCATCTATTTCTTCACAACAATACTGAGTTTATAGGATAACCTACAGTAATGTCTGACTATCATCTACTTCTTCACTACAATACTGAGTTTATAGGATAACCTACAGTACTGTCTGTCTTTATCATCTACTTTTTCACAACAATACTGAGTTAATAGGATAACCTACAGTACTGTCTGGCTATATCATCTACTTCTTCACTACAATACTGAGTTTATAGGATAACCTACAGTACTGTCTGACTTTATCATCTACTTCTTCACTGAAATACTGAGTTTATAGGATAACCTACAGTACTGTCTGACTATCATCTACTTCTTCACTACAATACAGAGTTTATAGAATAACCTACAGTACTGTCTGACCATATCATCTACTTCTTTACTACAATACTGAGTTTATTGGATAACCTACAGTACTGTCTGTCTATATCATCTACTTCTTCACAACAATACTGAGTTTATTGGATAACCTACAGTACTGTCTGTCAATATGATCTACTTCTTCACAACAATACTGGGTTTATAGGATAACCTACAGTACTGTCTGTCTATATCATCTACTTCTTCACAACAATACTGAGTTTATAGGATAACCTACAGTACTGTCTGTCTATATCATCTACTTCTTCACAACAATACTGAGTTTATTGGATAACCTACAGTACTGTCTGTCTATATCATCTACTTTTCACAACAATACTGAGTTTATAGGATAACCTACAGTAATGTCTGACTATCATCTACTTCTTCACAACAATACTGAGTTTATATGATAACCTACAGTACTGTCTGTCTATATCATCTACTTCTTCACTACAATACTGAGTTTATTGAATAACCTACAGTAATGTCTGACTATATCATCTACTTCTTCACTACAACACTGAGTTAATAGAATGACCTACAGTACTGTCTGTCTATAATCTACTTCTTCACAACAATACTGAGTTTATTGGATAACCTACAGTACTGTCTGTCTATATCATCTACTTCTTCACTACAATACTGAGTATATAGGATAACCAACAGAAATGTCTGATTATCATCTACTTCTTCACTGCAATACTGAGTTTATAGGATAACCTACAGTACTGTCTGTCTATATCATTTACTTCTTCACAACAATACTGAGTTTATAGGATAACCTACAGTAATGTCTGACTATCATCTACTTCATTATTGCAATACTGAGTTTATAGGATAACCTACAGTACTGTCTGTCTATATCATCTACTTCTTCACTACAATACTGAGTTCATTGGATAACCTACAGTACTGTCTGACTATCATCTACTTCTTCCTCATTACAATACTGAGTTTATAGGATAACCTACAGTACTGTCTGGCTATAATCTACTTCTTCACACCAACACTGAGTTAATAGAATAACCTACAGTACTGTCTGACTATCATTTACTTCTTCACAAAAATTCTGAGTTAATAGGATAACCTACAGTAATGTCTACCTATCATCTAATTCTTCACAACAATACTGAGTTTATAGGATAACCTACAGTACTGTCTGTCTATCATCTACTTCTTCACTACAATACTGAGTTTATAGGATAACTTACATTACTGTTTGACTATAATCTACTTCTTCACACTAACACTGAGTTAATAGAATAACCTACAGTACTGTCTGGCTATAATCTACTTTTTACACCAACACTGAGTTAATAGACTAACCTACAGTACTGTCTGTCTATATCAACTACTTCTTCACTACAATACTGAGTTAATAGAATAACTTACAGTACTGTCTGTCTATATCAACTACTTCTTCACTACACTACTGAGTTTATAGGATAACCTACCGTACTGTCTGTCTATATCATCTACTTCTTCACAACACTACTGAGTTTATTGGATAACCTACAGTACCGTTCGGCTATAATCTAATTCTTCACACCAACACTGAGTTAATAGAATAACCTACAGTGCTGTCTGACTATATCATCTACTTCTTCACTACAATACTGAGTTTATAGGATAACCTACAGTACTGTCTGTCTTTATCATCTATTTCTTCACAACAATACTGAGTTTATAGGATAACCTACAGTACTGTCTGACTATTTTATCTACTTTTTCACACCAACACTGAGTTAATAGAATAACCTACAGTACTGTCTGTCTATATCATCTACTTCTTCACTACAATACTGAGTTAATAGAATAACCTACAGTACTGTCTGGCTATAATCTACTTCTTCACTACAATACTGAGTTTATAGGATAACCTACAGTACTGTCTGTCTATATCAATTACTTCTTCACAACAATACTGAGTTTATTGGATAACCTACAGTACCGTTCGGCTATAATCTACTTATTCACACCAACACTGAGTTAATAGAATTACCTACAGTACTGTCTGCTATATCATCTATTTCTTCACAACAATACTGAGTTTATTGGATAAAAAAAACCTACAGTACTGTCTGTCTATATAATCTACTTCTTCACTACAATACTGAGTTTATAGGATAACCTACAGTACTGTCTGTCTATATCATCTACCTTTTCACTACAACACTGAATTTATAGGATAACCTACAGTACTGTCTGTCTATATCATCTACACTTCTTCACAACAATACTGAGTTTATAGGATAACCTACAGTACTGTCTGTCTATATCATCTACTTTTTCACTACAATACTGAGTCTATTGGATAACCTACAGTACTGTCTGTCTATATCATCTATTTCTTCACTACAATACTGAGTTAATAGAATAACCTACAGTACTGTCTGGCTATAAACTTTATTGGATAACCTACAGTACTGTCTGGCTATAATCTTTATTGGATAACCTACAGTAATGTCTGACTATCATCTACTTCTTCACAACAATACTGAGTTTATTGGATAACCTTCAGTACTGTCCGTCTATATCATCTACTTCTTCACTATAAAACTGAGTCTATAGGATAACCTACAGTACTGTCTGTCTATATCATCTACTTCTTCACTACAATACTGAGTTTATTGGATAACCTACAGTACTGTCTGTCTATATCATCTACTTCTTCACTACAATACTGAGTATATAGGATAACCAACAGAAATGTCTGATTATCATCTACTTCTTCACTGGAATACTGAGTTTATAGGATAACCTACAGTACTGTCTGTCTATATCATTTACTTCTTCACAACAATACTGAGTTTATAGGATAACCTACAGTAATGTCTGACTATCATCTACTTCATTATTGCAATACTGAGTTTATAGGATAACCTACAGTACTGTCTGTCTTTATCATCTACTTCTTCACTACATTACTGAGTTTATTGGATGACCTACAGTACTGTCTGACTATCATCTACTTCTTCCTCATTACAATACTGAGTTTATAGGATAACCTACAGTACTGTCTGGCTATAATCTACTTCTTCACACCAACACTGAGTTAATAGAATAACCTACAGTACTGTCTGACTATCATTTACTTCTTCACAAAAATTCTGAGTTAATAGGATAACCTACAGTAATGTCTGACTATCATCTACTTCTTCACAACAATACTGAGTTTATAGGATAACCTACAGTACTGTCTTTCTATCATCTACTTCTTCACTACAATACTGAGTTTATAGGATAACTTACATTACTGTTTGACTATAATCTAATTCTTCACACTAACACTGAGTTATTAGAATAACCTACAGTACTGTCTGGCTATAATCTACTTTTTACACCAACACTGAGTTAATAGAATAACCTACAGTACTGTCTGTCTATATCAACTACTTCTTCACTACAATACTGAGTTAATAGAATAACCTACAGTACTGTCTGTCTATATCAACTACTTCTCCACTACAATACTGAGTTAATAGAATAACCTACAGTACTGTCTGGCTATAATCTACTTCTTCACTACAATACTGAGTTTATAGGATAACCTACAGTACTGTCTGTCTATATCATCTACTTCTTCACAACACTACTGAGTTTATTGGATAACCTACAGTACCGTTCGGCTATAATCTAATTCTTCACACCAACACTGAGTTAATAGAATAACCTACAGTGCTGTCTGACTATATCATCTACTTCTTCACTACAATACTGAGTTTATAGGATAACCTACAGTACTGTTTGTCTTTATCATCTATTTCTTCACAACAATACTGAGTTTATAGGATAACCTACAGTACTGTCTGACTATTTCATCTACTTTTTCACACCAACACTGAGTTAATAGAATAACCTACAATACTGTCTGACTATATCATCTACTTTTTCACAACAATACTGAGTTAATAGAATAACCTACAATACTGTTTGACTATATCATCTACTTTTTCACACCAACACTGAGTTAATAGAATAACCTACAGTACTGTCTGTCTATATCATCTACTTCTTCACTACAATACTGAGTTAATAGAATAACCTACAGTACTGTCTGGCTATAATCTACTTCTTCACTACAATACTGAGTTTATAGGATAACCTACAGTACTGTCTGTCTATATCAATTACTTCTTCACAACAATACTGAGTTTATTGGATAACCTACAGTACCGTTCGGCTATAATCTACTTCTTCACACCAACACTGAGTTAATAGAATTACCTACAGTACTGTCTGCTATATCATCTATTTCTTCACAACAATACTGAGTTTATTGGATAAAACCTACAGTACTGTCTGTCTATATAATCTACTTCTTCACTACAATACTGAGTTTATAGGATAACCTACAGTACTGTCTGTCTATATCATCTACCTTTTCACTACAACACTGAATTTATAGGATAACCTACAGTACTGTCTGTCTATATCATCTACACTTCTTCACAACAATACTGAGTTTATAGGATAACCTACAGTACTGTCTGTCTATATCATCTATTTCTTCACTACAATACTGAGTTAATAGAATAACCTACAGTACTGTCTGGCTATAATCTTTATTGGATAACCTACAGTACTGTCTGGCTATATTCTTTATTGGATAACCTACAGTAATGTCTGACTATCATCTACTTCTTCACAACAATACTGAGTTTATTGGATAACCTTCAGTACTGTCCGTCTATATCATCTACTTCTTCACTACAATACTGAGTCTATAGGATAACCTACAGTACTGTCTGTCTATATCATCTACTTCTTCACTACAATACTGAGTATTTAGGATAACCAACAGAAATGTCTGATTATCATCTACTTCTTCACTGCAATACTGAGTTTATAGGATAACCTACAGTACTGTCTGTCTATATCATTTACTTCTTCACAACAATACTGAGTTTATAGGATAACCTACAGTAATGTCTGACTATCATCTACATCATTATTGCAATACTGAGTTTATAGGATAACCTACAGTACTGTCTGTCTATATCATCTACTTCTTCACTACAATACTGAGTTTATTGGATAACCTACAGTACTGTCTGACTATCATCTACTTCTTCCTCATTACAATACTGAGTTTATAGGATAACCTACAGTACTGTCTGGCTATAATCTACTTCTTCACACCAACACTGAGTTAATAGAATAACCTACAGTACTCTCTGACTATCATTTACTTCTTCACAAAAATACTGAGTTAATAGGATAACCTACAGTACTGTCTGTCTATCATCTACTTCTTCACTACAATACTGAGTTTATAGGATAACTTACATTACTGTTTGACTATAATCTACTTCTTCACACTAACACTGAGTTAATAGAATAACCTACAGTACTATCTGGCTATAATCTACTTTTTACACCAACACTGAGTTAATAGAATAACCTACAGTACTGTCTGTCTATATCAACTACTTCTTCACTACAATACTGAGTTAATAGAATAACCTACAGTACTGTCTGTCTATATCAACTACTTCTTCACTACAATACTGAGTTAATAGAATAACCTACAGTACTGTCTGGCTATAATCTACTTCTTCACTACAATACTGAGTTTATAGGATAACCTACAGTACTGTCTGTCTATATCATCTACTTCTTCACAACACTACTGAGTTTATTGGATAACCTACAGTACCGTTCGGCTATAATCTAATTCTTCACACCAACACTGAGTTAATAGAATAACCTATAGTGCTGTCTGACTATATCATCTACTTCTTCACTACAATACTGAGTTTATAGGATAACCTACAGTACTGTCTGTCTTTATCATCTATTTCTTCACAACAATACTGAGTTTATAGGATAACCTACAGTACTGTCTGACTATTTCATCTACTTTTTCACACCAACACTGAGTTAATAGAATAACCTACAATACTGTCTGACTATATCATCTACTTTTTCACAACAATACTGAGTTAATAGAATAACCTACACTACTGTCTGACTATATCATCTACTTTTTCACACCAACACTGAGTTAATAGAATAACCTACAGTACTGTCTGTCTATATCATCTACTTCTTCACTACAATACTGAGTTAATAGAATAACCTACAGTACTGTCTGGCTATAATCTACTTCTTCACTACAATACTGAGTTTATAGGATAACCTACAGTACTGTCTGTCTATATCAATTACTTCTTCACAACAATACTGAGTTTATTGGATAACCTACAGTACCGTTCGGCTATAATCTACTTCTTCACACCAACACTGAGTTAATAGAATTACCTACAGTACTGTCTGTTATATCATCTATTTCTTCACAACAATACTGAGTTTATTGGATAAAACCTACAGTACTGTCTGTCTATATAATCTACTTCTTCACTACAATACTGAGTTTATAGGATAACCTACAGTACTGTCTGTCTATATCATCTACCTTTTCACTACAACACTGAATTTATAGGATAACCTACAGTACTGTCTGTCTATATCATCTACACTTCTTCACAACAATACTGAGTTTATAGGATAACCTACAGTACTGTCTGTCTATATCATCTACTTCTTCACTACACTACTGAGTCTATAGGATAACCTACAGTACTGTCTGTCTATATCATCTATTTCTTCACTACAATACTGAGTTTATAGGATAACCTACAGTACTGTTTGACTATAATCTACTTTCTTACACCAACACTGAGTTAATAGGATAACCTACAGTACTGTCTGGTTATTATCCACTTCGTTATTACAATACTGAGCCCTCATTTATAGTTTGTAGAATAACCTACAATACTCTCTGGCTATTATCTACTTCTTCTCAACAATACTGAGTGTTTACTCATCTATAGTTTGTAAGAAAACTACAGTATTATCTGACTATCATCTGCTTATTCACACTAATACTGCGTGTGTACTCCTCTATTTTTTGTAGGAAAACCAACAGTACTATCTGACTATCATCTACTTCGTTTCCACAATTCACTGTTTAAAGTGATTTTGTTTTCAAATCCAACAAGTTTCAACTGTCCGTACGTGGCGCTGGAAAATATTGGGAGTTTTCACTACCTGATTAAACAGGCCTTACCAATATCTGTGATCACAGTAAGAATAGTTGAATATTTACTTTTGAAAAATAGAAAAAAAAAGTTTAGTTGTTTCATTTCTTTTATATTTAGAAAGGTAAACTATATATTATTATACTTTAAAAAATTGTCTCTATATTCTGCTCGCCTCCCTCTTATACAATGATACATATTTTCACCATTGCAGTAAAAATAGTATAGAAATTTATTCATTCTTTAATATTCGTTCTGCAAAAGTCGTAAAATCCAGACCCTTTCCATTCGCTTTTTATAAATACTGGAAATCAGCTCAATCAAAATATTTAGCACAGACACCGGATCCAACTCGATAATTGGTCGAGGTCAATACCCAATATTTATATATAACTACGATGCTAATTCGTTAATTATTTATTTTGTTCTACAGGGAGAACCCTGTATGGCACGTGTGCCCAATAAAGGCTATTGTTGTTGTTGTAATATTCGTTCTAAAAGTGTGTGTGTTTTTATATATTTCTATATTATATTTTTTTCTATATTCTTATTTTTGTGAAAAATAATTGAAAAGAGAGAAAAAGGTCAGGTGTTGATATTACAAACAAAATAGACATATCCTGATCGCTCACATGAGCTTTTTTAGATGGCAGAGCGCCATCTAGTGGAACAGAAATCAACTAACCATTGATTTAACTTGTTTCCTGATATTTAGCGAACGCATTTTAGTTAATATCTGTTCCATTAGATGGTGCTCTGCCATTTAAAAAGTTCACGTGAGCAGGCAGGATATGGCTATTTTGTTTTTAATTTCTATATATGTTATATTCTATACTATATAGAAATACAGGTATATTATAGAAACGACATTTGAAAATTATCCCGAAAGTTTTTCTTTTGAACGAAAAATCTAAATTTATTTTAAGGAGAAATAACGATTATTCCTCCTTACAATAAATTCAATTTTTCGTTAAAAAAAAAAAAAACACATTTGCGGGATAATTTTCAAATGTCGTTTCTACAATCATAAGCCGCATTATATTGTACTACAGGTATATTACGCTTATAGAAAGTGAATTAGTTCATTTTAATATAAAATATTTAGGTTTGTTTGATTGATTGGTAGTTATATTGATTTAAGTTTACGTTTGCTGCAGAGAGTAACAATTATTCACCGTTTGAAATAATTTGAAGAGAAAGAGTTATTGTGCTCTATGCAAAGAATATACACATGCCGTATAAAAATAACCCGAATTTTCTTAGCCGAAAGCATTTATTTACATATTCCTAAAGAAAAAAAAAATAGAATCCTAGATTTGAATCTCATGCATATTTCCATGCATATATCATTAAAATTAATTATATAATTTATACTGTTCTCATTAATTTATCGTTGCAGTAAGGCAAATAAAAAATAAATTTATTTTGAAAAGAATCATACGCGTGAAAAATAGTTGAAATTACGTATAACAGACGACGAGCTAATGTATAATCTTAATAACAACTTGTTTAATTTTGGGTTTTGTTTGAAATTATTGTCTTATTGATTAGAAGAAGAGGCAGGTCGCCTATAAGGACACAAACTGTCGACGAACAGGACTTGGGGGGGGGGGGGATCTCGCAGTGAGACATGTTTTTATGCGATATAAAACGAAATAAAAGAAGAAAAGTTTCTTTAATAGACAAATTATAACGGTGCAAGCTTTCGGGCAAAAAGCCCTTCTACAGGCGTGGTAAACGTGACACTATAATGTAGGTACTGTGGCCGGGAAGAGAATATATACACATGATTATTTACATATTAGCGGAATGTGCTATGTAAATGGGGATTTGCATTTGTTATGACTATTGTAATTATAGAGAGATAATAGACAAATAGGGCATTTGTATATTTGGAGTTTGAGACTATAGAGGAATATGCTAACATAAATTACTGGATATGCGATATTTCAAAGAATTTTAGGCAATGTTGATTTCGGGCATTCGTGTTATGGTTATTACTGCAAGGCCAGGAGAGCACGATAGGCATCAGGAAGATCTATTTTGCAGTTGATGCTGTTATGTCTGTGGGATTCTATGGATTCGAGAACTAATCGCTGGTGCTGGTTATGAATGCGTCTGTAATGTATGGTGGGGTGGTTGGTGTTGAATGAATGGCCGGTATTGAGTGTGTGCTGGTAAAGGAGGGACCTGGTATCTTGGTTGGAGATGTTTCTAGAATGCTCAGACATTCTGATGGCGACGGATCTACATCAGAATGTCTGAGCATTCTAGAAACATCTCCAACCAAGATACCAGGTCCCTCCTTTACCAGCACACACTCAATACCGGCCATTCATTTAACACCAACCACCCCACCATACATTACAGACGCATTCATAACCAGCACCAGCGATTAGTTCTCGAATCCATAGAATCCCACAGACATAACAGCATCAACTGCAAAATAGATCTTCCTGATGCCTATCGTGCTCTCCTGGCCTTGCAGTAATAACCATAACACGATAGCCCGAAATCAACATTGCCTAAAATTCTTTGAAATATCGCATATCCAGTAATTTATGTTAACATATTCCTCTATAGTCTCAAACTCCAAATATACAAATGCCCTATTTGCCTATTATCTCTCTATAATTACAATAGTCATAACAAATGCAAATCCCCATTTACATAGCACATTCCGCTAATATGTAAATAATCATGTGTATATATTCTCTTCCCGGCCACAGTACCTACATTATAGTGTCACGTTTACCACGCCTGTAGAAGGGCTTTTTGCCCGAAAGCTTGCACCGTTATAATTTGTCTATTAAAGAAACTTTTTTCTTTTATTTCGTTTTATCGCATAAATAATACCGAAAAGACAATCACTGTCGTTAGACATGTTTTTATATAAAAATTCCGATAATAGCAGTAAGTGAAAGTAACCAAATGGATCTGGTACTTTATGGGGGCAAAGCCGAACTGTCTACATGTGTGAATATGTATTGAACATTCAGTACTTCCTCCTCCAAATCTAATTAAATCATGGTTATTATATGTAAAGGGAGAGACAGCAATACTGTATACACCAGGAGCATGAACATTTTGAAGGTACTTATATACTATACATAAAGGGTAATTGAAAATCTATAAGACTTGAGAACAAGGTGGAATTTTATTTCGCGGCTGTGGTCTTCCCCACCATGAAGGGAAGGTATTCGTTCCACACCCCATCTCCCTGGTAGATCCCGCCGAAGAAGGGCGTGCCCGGGACATGGGTGAAAACATACCCTGGCCACCAGAGAGATCGAATTGTCACCACACTCGTAGCTCGATCCTGGACCAAGGACCATGCCAATTTTTCCGGTAAGTCCATCGAGATGGGTTCCAAGAAATCCAATGAAGGATCAGGACACTTGCCTGCCGCAGCGGCAACCTTGTCCAAGTCATCTGGGACTCGAAGATGAAAATAGGATTTGAGACGAGTGGCCTCTACGCGGGTGAGTCCACCAAAAGCTGGATTGACTTGTACCTCATGTCTGGGGTTCTTGATGAGGGCTCCTCTGGGTGCTACAGCGCAATCATGATCGATCGCTTTCACCAGACAGGTAACTCGGGTCTCCTCCTTCATACGGGTAGGCCACTCTGTGTTGTCCTCTTCAATAGGGCCCTTGGACAGGCGTGAGAGATGCGAAGGATCTCCAGTCAGAGGTTCTTGCAGCTGTCTGGCCATGTGTACAGTATGACTATCTGGAGACTCACTCCAATGCCATGTCAAGCCGTCGAAGCTGTAAAAAACGCAGTAATCCGCAAGAAATTCCTTTCTACGTCCCTGAGCGATGTAGTAGGGTCCCAGTTTACCCCATAGGAACACATGATGGAACCTATTCTCTTCCTTCAGAACCGTCAAGGATGTCTGGAAAATGAGTCGTTCTTCTTGGCTTAAGTAGCTGGAGATTCCTGCGTGGACGTTGGCCGTGTGGTTCAGCTCATTCAGATTCATCTTGCGATATCATTCAAATGCTAAATAAAACTCTGCGCGTGAGACGTGCATCTATACTTTGATAATACTTGCAAACCATCTTAGATAACACCTACTTTTAAAACCATCTTAACCCAAAGTTTTTAATACCAAAGTGATTCTGTATCAAAACCACACACCTAATCACAACATAGAATGATTTTAAACTGAAACTCAATTCAATTATTCAATTTTATATTAAAACAAGCCTTCAGTAATATCGAATACCAATAACTTTGAAACTGTTTTTGCGTTATAATTATAACCTTTTCACGAATTGAATACATTTTCTTGGGTAGAGCCATAAATATTATTGGGTGCCTTCCCTTATAACGAATAGTAGAGTGGCTTTTTTAAATTTGGAGTTACCTACGAAATGAAGTAAGAAAATAATTATATATTGGAAAACCAACAGAGAAGGATGGTAGCAATATTAGAGAATCTCTGATGTTCCTCTCAATACATTTGTCTAATCTCAGTACTGATATTAGATCGTTGTTATAGATAGGATTGTTAAAGCATTTCACAAAACACTTACAATATAAAATTGAATTAATTGTAGTTATTTTGAAGAGTATGATTCTTTTAAAAATAAAATAATTTTCTGCTGCCTTACTGCAATGAATAATTAATGGGGGCGCTCTTGGATTATTGGTGGTGAACCTTTCCAGCGGCATTTGACCTGTTTTGCTTTTATACCGATACTGAAGATGAACTCTTGGAAAAGATATTTTAAATGAACTATACATATAAGATTTGAGTACAGAATAAATACATATAATAATAAATATATAATATGCTTCGAGAATATTTATTTTCCACAAACATCAAATAAAGACATTTTTAAAGCAAAATATTAACATGATGCACTAGCATATCATCTGTTATATGAATTTTGACGTAAGATTCTTTTTAAACCTCTGGAAGGGTTCGTTACTAATGTTTCAGGACATCCCATTAATTTATCATTATAATAAGCGCAGTAGAATTGTTCAATTTTAAAAATAGTCATACGCTTCGAAAAAAAGTTTGAATTTCTTTTAATAGATGGCGCGCTAATGCAACATGTTAATAAAAAAATATGCAAGCTTTCGTACAAAGAGTAACTCTCTTCTACCAGCTTATAATAAATATAACGTAGGGTAACGAACTAATTATAAAAGAAATATTGGAATAGGCATACGAGATCATACATATTGGGCTATATTTTAAGTTTAAGGATGCTAAAGCTACGATCTAAACTTGAGATGTTTCATTGGTTTTGATGACTTTAGCAGAGGGGGAACATTTCAGTTGGCATAGAATTCTATTTACTGTGAATATTTGACCTGGATATATAAATGTATAGTAGGAAGATGAGGTACAACCTATTCCAAATGGTAGTTTTAGTTTTGAATTAGATAAATAGACCAAATTCCATGTTGACATCCAAAGTGTGTAGTTATCGTGATTAAATGTTCAATTAAACAGCATGATGTCAGCTGATATTGATCTCTTGTCATAACTTAGGTTGTAAATATCTCTTATCAGTAGTTACTATATTACTACATATAGTATATATTTTTTTACTTCTAAAAATACCATTTTTACCTTTTAATTTTATGGATTTATACACGTATATATATTGAATCAAGGACCCAACACGTCTTTTCCATATATATATGTAGTATATTTTGAGTAATATAGTTCACAGCCTTATTCTAATATTTGTTATAACACCATATCTATGTAAAAATATGTATCATACTTGTAATAATAGAAGTGACAATAAAACAAAGAAGGGGTAAAGGTAGACCAAGACGACACTATAGATCAGACGACGCAATAACCAGACAACAGGTGTTTATGATAATGAGTTCATTCCCCCCGTCAGCAGGTGGCCGAACACGTGGCCAGACATAATTAATCAGCGCTTGACAGGTGGCGTGATTTTATGGGAGCCAATCAGAACCCGTCAACATGGCGAGAGTCCGAGTATATAAAGCCCCCAAGATTGGGACAAGGAGAGTTGTGTTTTAGTAGTTGTTTCAGTTGTTTCAGAGCGACGCTGTCATACGGTCGGTCAGATCTCTCACCCCCCCTTCTACCCGCGTAGGCTAGGGCATCCGTGACGTCCATGGTCCGACTACCTTCGTCCGTGGTCTACCTCTACCTCCTTGGAGTTACCACCTAGACCTGCCTCTGTCTCTTGCTGTCCCAGTGCGGGAATCCCATCACGCACCCACTACCACGACTGCTCAGCACATTCCACAACGGGATTACTACAGAAACCGTTAAAGTCGACAGGATGACTGAGGACAAGCAGAGGATGACGGAGGTCGAAGACGAACACGTCGCGGATGCCCTCACCAACATGCAACCCCACTGCGACGACCTAGTAGGCCGCCTGGCAGACGCCATGCGGGGACAAGCCGTGCCTAGTGCGGACGAGGCCATTATCTCCTCTTTCGACGGATCACACGCAACAAGCAGCCTTCCTCCAAACAACCATCTCCAGAGATCAACTCCAGCCAGCATCAACCATTTCAAGGTACTTTAAACTTTGTTTCTGCCATTTTCCCCATAAATTTTATACTTTTATTTTCACTTTAAGCATTTTAAAATCAATAATAACCTTTTTATAACATTTTTATTCAATTTTTTAAACTTTCACACCCTCATTTATCATTTTTACTTTATTTTAATCAAATTATAAATTTTAATTAATCATTTTCAAGTTTATTATTTAAAATATTCAATCACGCATTTCTGCCAATTTACTAATCTTACATGCCTTTCTTAAATTCACCTAAAATGGCATTATCCAAATATGCAACTTTCAATTTTACATAAAAATCATATTATATTTTAATTACTCGAATCATATTTTCTAAACTTATTTGTGTGTGTTTTTTTTTAATACCTTATTTATGACCATAGTATTAATAATTAAATTTATTACACTCTTTATTTTACTTGACCTATTACTATTCAATTGATATTTCTCAATATTTAAAAGTTTTAAAATAGACCTAGATTTGTATTTTTATAAATACCAATTTTAAATTATCTCATCTCAAAATGTGCCTCCCATTTTTCCCACAATTACAAATACAACCATAAATGTAATATGCGAAAACTAAATATCTTTCCATAAAATTTCCATACCCCATTGCATTTCATTCCTATCTGTGTTAAATTGTTAATTACAAAAACTACCGAATTTTGTACCCATGCCATAACCTTTTATCTTAAAATATTTCGTAAATCATCATTTTATAATTTTTCTAAACCTAATCACCGCTAATAATCTCCAATCTAAAGAATTGCCTGAGCGTCTTAACGCGACACTCACCGGGAAACTAAGGTTATTTTCACCTAGAGCATCCCAGAACCTCGTGGACGAAGTTAATCAAGATAGTTACTCATAAATATAAAGACACGCCCCATACTATAACATCCCAAAATTGAAAATTCCCCGAGTTATGTAATGATATAGGTCCCAGTATAATAGAAAGTAGAGAAATATCAGTACCACGTACAAATGACAGGCACGACAAAGAGAAAACGACAATTAATTCCAATCTTCATCCAAATGACAAACAAACTCAAGGTCGCACTGATCTCCCCCCCTAATTGTTTCTTTCTTCTACTTCGTCTTCCCTTACCTACATCTAAAGGGTTGGAATGACCTTGTACTCACCATTAGCAGATAGCCCTTCCTACTTCCACACTCTTACCTGTCAATCAATCAATTATAGGCCTTCCATACTTCTCTCGTCTCTTGATCATTTTCCATTGGCCTTCTATGCCTTCGTTCTAACCACCCCTCGTCCATCGCAGAGTTCCTGTTTGCCGACTTTTTTTATTTACTCCCAGGTCGCCGTCCCAGCATTCTTTATTTCATTCTTTTTTCCTCAAACCCGGGTTCAATCAATCAATGGCAACAGTCAAGCCCTGTTTTCACAATCTACCTCCATCCTCTAACCTCTTCAACGTTTCCTGAGACTCCTGCTCGTCAACATTTTTTAATTTTTATTTTTTAATGATTCATCGACCTGGTACACTCTTCCTCCCCATGTTAACTCCACACGGAGAGCTTGAGTAACCAGCGAGATTTTTTTTCTCTAATGCTCGACCCAGGCCATCACAGCACGATGCGCCCACTCATTTTTCGTTTAATTTTATTTTTCATCTGGTCGAGCTCAATCACCGACAGCAGCGCAGCTCTTGAGCCACCATCTCTTTTCAACCTCTCTAAGAAAAAATTTCTTTCCCATATTCTCCCATTACCTACCTCTCCTTCAATCTTCACACCTTTTGCCTATCTGATCTAATGCTACTTACAGAGCATCTTGAGATTGCTGAACCTTGAAAACAATACTTCGCTCCTAAGCTCGTATTGCAGGGCAGGACTCCTGAGATGTCCTTTGCAGAAACCAATTCAGACCTTCTTCCTTTATTCCTCACTGCGTCACTACCTATCGCCAACCTTTTGCTTAAGTCAATTTTCTTTTATATTTTAATTTCACTTTTATTACCTCTACTTCTCCTCCTTCCTGTATTACATCCCTGAAACTATGTTGTAAATATTCAAGACACCTTAAGTAACACACTATTGTGTGTGTTTACTTTAAATTTATCCTTCCTATGTACTCCTCTTATATATTTTTTGTAGTTTTATAATATTATATCAATGTGTCACCACTGCTCCCCTTTATCTTTATTTTATTCTAGTAACTAATTTGTGCCCCAAATTATTTCCCATTTAATAGGTTTGCTAACTTTTCTCTCATTTATTTGTAAATAGACTTACAGTTTACCTAGTTTAGTGGTGTTGGACTTTGTTTTTTTTAACTTACCAATGTAGATAAAACATTTCACTATTCATCAATAATATCATTTTGTTTATTAACCATCAACATTAATGCCATCAACTACCAATCAATCCTTTATATATCATTATCTTTAATATGTTTAATTAATTTTAATTTTCTTTTTTCTCATCATGTTTAGACTTAGCATTGTACAACTTCAATTATTTTAGGCACCATTTTTAACGAAACCTACACCTGACAATATTTATAATATTTATTGAACAGAGAGAGAGAGATAAAACAGTTACCATTTTATTTTTCTTAATAGATTTTCAATATGTTATTTTTGACGCTTCCCTTACAACCTCTAACTCTATCCCATGAACCTTTCCTCCCAACTTATTACAGCCATCAAGAGATTATTGTTTGTCAACCATTTTCTTTTTTTTATTATTGATTAAACTAACTAGAAGACCCTTCCTCGCTGTACATTTCCCAACAGTGAGCTCAGGAGACTCAGTTAGTATTTTTATTTTTTTTCTCTCATCGTCCGGCTCATCATCATTTTTTCATTTTTCAACTTTTTCTTTTCACCATACAAGCCGGACACAATCAAAATGACAGCAATGAATCTCTTACTCCCACCTTCCCTTTTCCGCATCCTTCAAACCTCCAACCTTCCAAGGGATTCCAGTTCGCCGAACATTTTTGTTTTTTTTCATTGATTAATCCGACTGGAACAATCCTTCCTCGCTATACCATTCCCGATAATGAGTTCAGGATATCCAGCGCGATATTTTTATTTTTTTTCTCATCGCCCGACGCATCATATCAATTCATCATTTTTTCAACTTTTCACTTTTTTTTTCATCATTCAACCGGGCATAATCATTATGGACAACAGGGATCCCTCTTACCTCTACCTCTCCCTTTTACCTCCATCAATCTTCCCACCTCTTTTCACTATCTGAGCTAATGATGCAGACGGAATATCTTAGGCCTTCTGTTAATGAAAACAATGCCTCACTTAAACAAGTTCGCATTGCATTGCAGGATGCTTGGGATACTACTTTTGCAGAAACATTCTCAGTTACCCCCTTTCCCTTTTTCAACCTTAGCGTCACATTATAAGTTCAGTCAATAAACTAACTTCATTTTTTCTCTCATCTTTAATACCATAAGATATTATTTTCCTTGTACGATTCATTTTACCATAGTTACCATTTTGTATTATATACCTTCTCTTAATCTTTTATCATTCATTTTGTACGTTTTTATTGATACACCACCCTTACAACATCTTTCTCTTTTTAACTTGTAACTTCATAATAATTTTAACTAATTTGTATACAAATTATTTCTTTTATTTTTTATAATAGGTTTGTTAGGTTATCATTCATTACATGTCATTCCCCCAACCAAACCTTCATCACCGGGGACACATTCTGTAGTATATTTTGAGTAATATAGTTCACAGCCTTATTCTAATATTTGTTATAACACCATATCTATGTAAAAATATGTATCATACTTGTAATAATAGAAGTGACAATAAAACAAAGAAGGGGTAAAGGTAGACCAAGACGACACTATAGATCAGACGACGCAATAACCAGACAACAGGTGTTTATGATAATGAGTTCATTCCCCCCCGTCAGCAGGTGGCCGAACACGTGGCCAGACATAATTAATCAGCGCTTGACAGGTGGCGTGATTTTATGGGAGCCAATCAGAACCCGTCAACATGGCGAGAGTCCGAGTATATAAAGCCCCCAAGATTGGGACAAGGAGAGTTGTGTTTTAGTAGTTGTTTCAGTTGTTTCAGAGCGACGCTGTCATACGGTCGGTCAGATCTCTCACCCCCCCTTCTACCCGCGTAGGCTAGGGCATCCGTGACGTCCATGGTCCGACTACCTTCGTCCGTGGTCTACCTCTACCTCCTTGGAGTTACCACCTAGACCTGCCTCTGTCTCTTGCTGTCCCAGTGCGGGAATCCCATCACGCACCCACTACCACGACTGCTCAGCACATTCCACAACGGGATTACTACATATATATATATTTTTTTGGTTGAAAATAGAGCAATCCATAAATAGATCTTCAATTAAAAAGGCATATATTGGATCAAAATATAATTTATTTTCACCAATATATTGATCCAATATAAAGTATTTGTAATAAAGATACAAATTCATTAAGGTTTTATTAGCATCAGTGTGAATCAAAATATTAACACTAGTATGGGATTGATCATATATAAGTGATTACTTCAGGACCTCAATCAAAGTCTTGGTAAAATCAACCACTAGGTCAAATATTGTGGGATTCTATAAGTCACACATTTATATTTCTATATTATTTAAATAAATCCCACATTGCTAGATTAATTATATTAGAGATTAAACTGAAGATATTGAAATATATATAAACTGCAGGCCCCCGTAAATGCAACACCCTGAAAGAAGCATGTGAATAACATGAAATTTACAACATACATTAGCGGAGGTGAGATATGCAAATGACACACATCGAGCGCGCATGTGGCTTCACTTCAAACCACTATTTAAGGCTTGGATATTTAGACAATTTCAAGTTCTGCAATTGTGTTTTTCTTGCCTATTTTTTACAAAAAAAAAAAAAACGATCAATTATGCCTCGTAGAAAACAGCCATTATCTTTCGATCAGGTATTTGAGTTCGATAGAGGATGGATAGTGGCCTACAGGAATTGTGGATTATCTTTCAGGGAAATCGGTAGTCGTGTTGGACGAAACCAAACACCTTTAATGCGGATATGTGATCGTTGGATGCAGGAAGGTACGACGGACCGACGCGTTCGATCGCATACACCTCAGTGCACCACTCCACGTGCTAACTGGCAAATTGTGCGCATTGCAGTTACAGATCGTTCAATCAAATCACGAACCGAAGCACAGCACATTCGGTCTGTAAGGCCCCACCCAGTGTCTGCGCATAACATTCGACGCTGTTTACAGCAGAGGGGTCTGTCAGCAAGACGTCCATTGCTTCATCTCCCCTTGACGCAGAACCCGAGACGTCTCCGCTTCCAGTGGTGTGATGAAAGGAGTATGTGAATGGCAGAATGGAATTAAATTGTCTTTACTGACGAGTCACGCTTCTGTTTGCAACACCACGATGGTCGGATTCGAGTCTGGAGACACCGTGGAGAGAGGATGCTGAACAGCTGCGTTATGCACCGCCACACTGGTCTTGCACTGGGGTATTATGGTATGGGGCGGTATTGGATATTACTCTCGCACTCCTCTAGTACGTATTGCCAGTACTTTAAACAGCCAACGCTAAATCTCCGAGGTGATTGAGCCAGTTGTCCTTTCTTACCTTCAGGGCTTGCCCACAACCATATTTCAGCCGTATAATGCGCGACCACACGTGACACGCATTGCACAAAGGTTCTTCGCCATTCGCCAGATTGCTTCCCTGGCCGGCTCGCTCAACGGAACTTTCGTCGATTGAAAACATGTGGTCCATGGTTGCTCAACGATTGACCCAGATTACATCCCCAGTTGCCACACCAGATCAACTTTGCCAACGTGTGGAAGCTGCTTGGTCTGCTGTACCCCAAGAACACATCCAAAGTCTATTTGAATTAATGCCGAGGCGTGTGGAAGCGGTGATCTCCAATAATGGCGGTTACTCTGGCTACTGATTCTGGCAGGAACCACACTTCGCATAAGTCTATAAATTCAATCATTTGATACTTGGAAACATGTTATCTACAAAGTAAATTTAGTTGCGACATCTCTTGTCCTTCTTTGCGTTGCAATTTGGGTGGACGTATATTTTCTTTATTTAAACTTTATCACGAATTGTCAAAATATTAGAACAAATTCACTTTATGAGTTTCAATTAGCCTGAAAGCCACAGAAAAACTAGAAACATTTCTCATGCGAAAGGAGAAAGATTCTTAAATCATAGCATCACAACTAGGTGGTTAAATAAATTTTGCTTAGTGACAGGAATCTCTTAAGATAAACCAAGGTTTTGGATCGCGAAGCATAGATAATGACGCCCTGTGTCAGGCCCTGTGGAGTAAAATCTGACTAAAATAACTAGGATGCCAACAAGCGAGCTCTCTCTCTCTCTCTCTCTTGGAACATTACACCAGGAACTATAACTTTGTACCTCACAATTTTACGCCTGCTTAGTTATATAAACGACCGAGTATGCATGTATGAAACTGATAGATTATTTGCAAGGTGTTGAAATAATAAAAATTAATTTAAATTAAAAGTTATTAAAAATAATTGTTACTTGAAATGATAAGTGGGTTTATTATTATATTTTTGGCACCCAAAACCAGTGGTTGAAACCGGGTAAAACGAAGTCGCTTTGAACATAAGTCGATGCTTGTGTGTATGATGGAATTTTGAAAGGGTAATCTATTACGAGTTCTACGGTCGAAATGCTCTAGCCGTTGAACACTGGTTTGAAGCAGAAATATACGAATCTTTTGAATAAAAAAAAACTCATTTTATCATAGGATAAAGCCATACCACATACTGTTTCTGGAACTACGCAAGAAAATTTTAAATATAGAATCAAATGAACTGTTGATATATTCAGTATATAGTGCGATAATGCAATGTCGGATAATTTCTTGTTCTGGTCAATGGTCAACTTCCTTCGGGATCGGCACTTCGATAACCAGAATGAGCTGGAAGCTTGGGTAGAGTTCCTCGCTTCAAAGGACAAAAAATTGACGTAGGACGTTGAAAAATATTGGTCTATAATGTAAAAGCAATGTATATTTAGTTAGAGATAGTCGTGCATTATGGAATAAAGTGACAAAAATATTTAAAATATTCTGTTCACTCTATTTACTATTTTTCAATTTTTTAAATTATTTTGATTTATCACGATCCGTTACTCTGTTGAAAAGTTTTGCTGAGTGCCATTATAAAGCGTCGCTGAGTAGGAAATTCAGAAATACGAAGATGTCATACTCACTAGCTGTCACAGTCCTCTTGGCGCTCGGACTCCTCGCTGGGGCAAGCGACGTCTTGGAGCTTAAGTCCAAAGCGGACTTAGACGAAGCACGACGACAGTACCCCCGGCTGTTGGTGGTGGACATATATGAGAACTGGTAGGTTATTCCTATTGTCAAAATTGTCAAGCTCTACCTTTCCTACTTCAGACATTTGTCTTGGAGGGGCTTGAAGATAAAAATTTTCTTTGCAATTTTTTAGTAGTACATAACTTCATTTTTGCTTGTTGTAGTAATCTTTACAATAGCCAGTAATAGTTATTCTTCATCCATAGGCACACAACACAGTGATATAACACGCCATCTAAATATATAATAAATAAATCTATTAAGCTTAATAGCTAGTTTATTTCTTAAATATAGACAGAAAGCTATTGCCTTTCAATTCATTTATGGCTAACAGACCTTGTTTTTATTTATTGTTTATGGAAGAGCACTGCTCGATACATATATTCATATGTATTCCTACTGTATAAATATTATGTCCACATTCTTCTAAAATACCTTAACTAATATTCCGTCCTTCATTATCCCATATATAAGCAGAACCGTACAATACAGTATTAGAAGTCTAAAAAGCGGTCTGGTAGATTAAATTGACGAAACCGCTGGGAGTATTTACAACTGATAAGCCAATATCCTTCCCACTATTTTTCCATCGTAGTAAGGACAATATAATTTATTTTTAATTTTGAAAGAAGCTCTTGTGCTTAATATTTTCGCTCTTTAATATTATTCTCTCTATATATTATATAGGATTTTGAAATAAATTATCTTTTTTTTTAAATTGAATATACAATATTGTAGCGTAGAAAATTAAGTTTTTTATATCTGAGAATGTGAAAGTATTTATTGATGACGTCACACGACAAGTCGACAATTATTAACAAAACTATCTACAGCTAGAGAATCTTGAGCAAGCAAGCAAAGAGATTTTGATAATTTTTTACATAAACAGATTAATATATATTTATATAATCTGTTGAATATTTTCATTGAATAATTATATTAAATAATAAACTATTTCTTCGCCACATAGCCTCCTCCTATAAAGAGCATCGACCCAATGCTCAAAAGAAGACTTACATCAACAACAACAACAACAAAAGCCTTTATTTAGGGCATTCCGCCCCATACAGGATTCGCCGTATTTACACGTCAACAAGAGGAGAGGGAAGAGGAAACATTTACAACAAAAATAAGGTTTGTTACCTATTTACAGATGGATCATCCTCCAGTATCCTTTGCCCTGCATTCTTTCTCATGCGCCCAGCTTCTGCACAGAACTTAAAGTATTTATCAATCAGTAATTTATCATTCAGATCTGAAGAGAGAAGTTGACAAATGCTATGGTATCTAAATTGACCAGAGGTAGGGCTTGGGAAAGTTTCAGTACGTTTTTCTGTTAGGAGAGGGCATTGGAAGAAATAGTGAACCAAATTATCATCCATGAGATCCTTACAAAGTAAACAGTTCCGGCCATTTTCTTTCCAGAAGTCTTTTCTTTCTTCCCTGAAAAATTGCCATAAAACTCTATGTTGTGCAACTAGTCTTTTGTTGGGAAGCGAGATATTTAATCGTAGGTACTCCTCTGTCATGAATGATTCACACAAAAATTTGTAGTGAGCAAAGTGGGTTGAATCAGTGATTTTCATCTGATCGTTTTGAATTAGTTGGTCTGTGGTAGTTCTAATTATGCCTGGCAATTCTTTCTGTATGGCTAAGTAGTCTTCGCAGCCCTTCAGAAAGGAATATCCCTTGGAGTCTAGAATTTTTATTAAATTTTGAGTAAAGCTGTTTTCTATTTCCTTTTTCGCGGTGACTTTCCAGAGATAATTTAAGCAAGCATGTGGTAATCTGCTCGTCTCCATTTTTAAAATCCTGACCCAAAACTTTAATGTGAGTTTTACAGCATTAAGTTCAGTTGATATTCTTCCACATTCTCTTCTGAGGACATATCAAGAAGACTTACATCCTCAGTCTCAAGGCTCGAGAATGGGTGATAGGGCTTGAGATCTCTTCGCGGGTCTGTGGTTGTTGTGTTCGTTCAGCGGGGATGTCTTCTTCCTGGACGCTTGGCGAGTCATCTTCTGGATCCTATTCAAGGTGCTCCTCCTGGTCCTCTGGGTTTAAATAAAGTTTAATTCTACAAACGTGAACCAAGCCTTTTGTTTTACAATGACATTGCTGGTTGCCGAATGTCTCAACTTCGTAGGTCACATCAGATATTTTTTGGGTTACTTTATATGGATTGTAGTAACGTCTCATTAGTTTTTCCGAATATCCCACTTTACGCACAGGGATAAAGATCCAGACGAGATCTCCAGGCTGGTAAGCTATGTTTCTGTGGTGAGCGTCATAACGGAGTTTATTACTTTCCTGAGACCTCATAGAGTGGAGACGCGCCAGTTGTGCTTCTTCCGCTCTCGACCCTAGTGTTTGGATAAAGTCGTCATCTTCTGGGACTAACTTGGGAAATAACAGGTCCAATGACGTTTCTGCTTCACGCCCATGCGCAAGGAAGAATGGAGTGATTCATGTGGATTCTTGCTTTGCTGTGTTGTATGCGAATGTCACAAATGGAAGGATCATATCCCAGTCTTTCTGATTGACGTCAACATACATAGACAGCACGTCTGCCATGGTCTTGTTCAGCATTTCTGTGAGTCCCTTCATTTGAGGATGATAGGCGTTCGTCGTCCTGTGAATTATTCTGCAGTGATTGTTCAGATCACGAATAAATGATGAGGTGAAATTCCTTCCTCTGTCGGTGATTAGTTCACTCGGAGCACTGTGTTTCAGAATTACATCCTCGACTAAGAATTTGGCAACTTCCATTGAATTACTAGTTGGTAGCGCTTTATTGATTGCATACTTTGTCAGCGGTTTCCACATGTCGATGTTGGGAATCTACCTAAGAGGTCCATTCTAATCTTTTCAAAGGCAGCTATGGGCACCGGTATTGGCTGAAGGTGTCCTGTAGGGAGCTGTGGCTGTCGTTTGCGTCTCTGACAGTCTTGACAGTGAGCCACATACCTTCTAACATTCCAATATATTCCAGGCCAATAGAAATTTATTTTCTAATTCGATCATAGGTTTTGGTGAACCCAAGATGTCCAGCTTTGGGCGAATCATGGAAATTTCTCAGTATTTCAGGGCCTGAGGTGGCGAGGGATCACCAGAAGCCATATTCTTCCCATTGGATCATAATTCATTTTGTAGAAAGTAGTATTAATTTTCAGAAAGGACTTTTTAGAGGCCTCTTGTATCTTGTCAGCGATCTTCATGAGATCCGGGTCTTTCATTTGTTCCTGTCCAAAATTCTGTAAGGCCATTAAACAAGGAATATCTTCCTCAATGTCTTCACTACAGCTTAAAGGACTTCTCGATAAACAGTCAGCGTCCTGATGTTTTCTTCCACTCTTGTACATAACTGTAACCTCAAATTCTTGAAAACGAAAGGCCCATCTTGCTAATCTTCCACACGGGTCCTTGAGGTTGGTCAACCAACACAAAGAATGATGGTCTGTTACAATAGTAAATGGCGTCCGAAAACATAAGGACGATATTTGTTTATAGCCCAAATTATGGCAAGGGATTCTCTTTCAGTAGTGTAATAATTTTTTTCTGCTTTATTGAGCGTTCTCGATACATAGGCAATAGCTCTTTCCTTTACATTCTGAATTTGTACCAAAACTGCTCCTATTCCATAGCTGCTTGCGTCCGTGTGTATCTCTGTTGGGGATGAATAATCAAAATGTCCCAAGGCAGGTTCAGAAATTAGGGCTGATTTCAGAGCATCAAATGCACGTTGTTCTTCTAGGCTCCAACAAAATTTGGGGTCTTTTTTCAAAAGTTCATTCAAAGGTTGGGCTAAATGTGAATAGTTAGGTTTGAAGCGGCGGTAGTAGGAAGAGAGTCCTAAGAAAATTCTTACTTCTTTTAATGACTTGGGTGCAGGGAAGTCACGGACTGCTCGGATCTTTTCAGAGTCAGGTCGTATTCCATCTCCACTTAATTCATGTCCAAGAACAGTGATAGTATTTGCCCCAAATTTACATTTTTTTTTGCATTAAGGCACAGACCAGCTTGCTTCAGACAACTTAATACATTTTTAAGGCGTCGTAGATGTTCTTAAAATTATCTGAAAAAACTATTCTGTCATCTAAATAACATAGGCAGGTCGTCCACTTAAGACCTTTCAGCAGGTTGTCCACCATCCTCTCGAACGTAGCCGGAGCATTGCATAACCCAAATGGCATTACTTTGAACTCATACAGTCCATCTGGAGTTATAAAGTCTGTCTTCTCACGGTCCGATTCTTCTACATCGATTTGCCAGTACCCTGATTGGAGGTCCATGCAAGAATAAAATCTAGCCCCGCGTAAGCAGTCTAAAGTGTCGTCGATCCTTGGGAGAGGGTGGACAACCTTTTTTGTTATTTTGTTCAGGCGGTAATCGACGCAGAATCTCCCGCTTCCATCCTTTTTTCTTATCAATACTACAGGTGAGGCCCATAGACTTTCAGAGGGCTGAATGATGTCAAGTTTTTCCATCTTGTTTACCTCATCCTGAATAATTTGGCGTTCTCTTGGTGCAACTCGGTAAGGTCTTTGTTTACCCGGTAGGTGGTCTCCAGTGTTAATTCGGTGTTTAACATTGACGTTCTTGAATTGTCTTATTTTACTAAATTCGAAAATATCTGTATAATTATTTAACAAATTTCTTAATTTTTCTTTTTGAGATTCATCAAGTGAATCATCTATTAAAAAATCTGAGATTCTTGGGTCTTCAGAATATTTCGCCTCTGTTTCAACTTGATTACAATCAGCTAGAGTACATAGTTGACTATCTTCGATGACAACACTATCGACTACGTGCATCCCCTGTGGGATTAGTTTTGGATATGGGCTCCAATTCACCACCCAAAGTTTACCTCGGTTAATGGTAAGTGAAATGACAGAGGAGGGAGCCGTTAGTTCTCTTTCTAGCAATTGCTCTTTTCGAAATTCTGCCACCACATTTGCGTCATTAGGGATGTCACGACTTGCTACTTCTATTAGCTGGATAGAGGCGGGCTCGATTCTGTATTCCAGTTCCGAGTAGAGAGGTGAGCTATTCTTAGGGGTATCCTCAAAAAGACATTTTTCTAAAATAATTGTATCATATGCAGAGTCAATTACTGCTCTGGATAACTTTAAAAAGTCCCAACCAAAAATAACATCGTGACTACAGTCTTCCATAACGACAAAATCGAACTTTTCCTGTAGTCCATTTAGGTCCAGTTTCAACGTACATCGTCCTTTTGGTCTTACGATTTTACCATTGGCTACTCGTAATGTTACGTCAGTTTCGGCAAACATTATTTTTCTTAGTTTCAGTCTGAACCTCTCAGATATCACAGAATATGAGGCTCCTGAGTCGACAAGGGCATGCGTCATTTTTCCTTCTATTTTAATGTATATATAATTTTCTTTTAATTCTAATGTAGTCGACAAGGGAGGGTTTCTGAATTTTGCGGCCTTACCTCCAAAATAGGACGCATCTTCTAGTTTTCCTGACAGGAACGGCGAGGCGACTGGCTGAATCTCCTAGCAGACTGCGAAAATTGTCCGTTATGACCAGGGTTTGGGGAACGGCTTCGATAGCGGCTTGCATTTTTTTTAACATCATCATTTTGCTCTTGGAAATCGGATCGATCGTTATAGAACGTCCTTATTTCTTGTCTTCTTTGGTAGTATTGGTTTCGCCTTTCTACGTTTTGTCTTTGTCTATCACGGCAGAAGCGGACGACGTGACCAGGGCGCCCGCAGTGGAAACAGATCGGCTTTCCTTCAGTGGTTCGCCATTCGTTTGTTTCGCGTCTTCCTCCTTGTTTTCGGTAATGAGGTTCAGGCTGCGGTCGTATCGTTTGGGCGGCCTCGTATCTAGTATTAAAAAACTGTCGGGGTCATTCCTTCTGTGGGGGACTTCTCCTAGACTTTGAGATTGGCGCCAGGGTTCTTTCAATCTCCTCCTTTACCATATCTTCGAAGGTGTCAATTTTTGGTTTCTCTCGAGGAGAGCCTAATGCCCGCTGTACCTCCTCAAGAACAAGTTGCCTAATCATAGATGACATATCTTTCCTGTCATCATGATCACTGAGAGACGCTACATTTGGTAGTCGCTCGTATTTGGTTGGGGTCACTCGCTTACAATGTAGGGCTTCAATTCGGCGACACTCGGTGACGAATTCCTCAGTGTTATGCACATACCTTGGGAGAAGCGCCTGGTAGAGCTCCTCAGCTATCCCTTTCATCAGATGGGATATTTTATCTTCCTCATTCATTTGAGGATCTATTTCTTTGCAGAGAGACAGGACGTCTTGGATGTAATATTCGGTGCTTTCTCCTTTTAATTGTGAGCGAGTTTTGAGTATTTTCTCAGCTCGCAGTCTTGAGCTTTCTTTTTTCCCAAATACATTTTCTAATTGTGACATGAACTCCCTCCATGTCTGGATGCTTCCTCATTGTTTTCAAACAATTTTAGGGCAGTTCCAGTTAGATAGAAATAAACGTTGGCAAGACAAAGGGTTTCATCCAATTGGTTGAGCTTCGCCACACGTTCATACCCTTTTAACCAGCTTAGGGGATCTTCAACACCCTCGCCAGAGAACATAGAGGGATTTCTAGGTAGATGTTGTACAAAAAATGAACCTACCTGAGTTGTTGCTTCTTTCTTGATGTTTATGTTTGTTTCTTCCTGCTGAAGAGATTCAATTTTTCTTTTTTTTTTCTTAAGGGATATCGGTCCAGCTTCACCACAAATTAAATAATAAATTATTTCTTCGCCACAATATTATCATTAACACAAAGCAATAACGCGCCATCTATACATATAAAATAAAAGGATTTAAAAGCGCGAATGTTTCTTTTATACATAAAACGAACTTCTACTGTCCTTACTGCGATGAAAAAAAATATTGGGAGGGCTTGGCTCATCAGTGGTGAACCCTCCCAGCGGTTTCGCCAATTTAATCCACCAGACCGCTTCTCAGAGCTCTAATACTGTATTGGATCATTCTGCTTTTATATGCTACACTGAAGGATGGAATCTTAGGAATGGTTTCCAAGTAAACTATGGACATAAGCTTATAGGACAGTAGAATTACATTCAAATATTTGCTTCGAGCAATGCTCTTCAGCAAACTATAAAGACAAGACCATTAGGAATAAATTAACACAAAGCAATAACGCGCCATCTATACATATAAAATAAAAGGATTTAAAAGTGTAGCATATAAAAGCAGAATGATCCAATACAGTATTAGAGCTCTGAGAAGCGGTCTGGTGGATTAAATTGGCGAAACCGCTGGGAGGGTTAACCACTGATGAGCCAAGCCCTCCCAATATATTTTTTCATCGCAGTAAGGACAGTAGAAGTTCGTTTTATGTATAAAAGAAACATTCGCGCTTTTAAATCCTTTTATTTTATACAATATTATCATTGTTTGTTATGCCTTTCCATTTTTTTAGGGTAAAAGACTGAATACCGCATCATATTTTATCTTAATCTGGTGTTCCTTTTATATTTTCTCGGATCCAAAATGCAGAGAATATTATTTCACATCTTAGAAATGAACCTCTGTAAAACACTATCGTATTTAGTGTAGAGAGAACTGTATGTAGATTTTGTTAGCCTGAATCTACTATAGAACTACGATACTATTTACTTCCAGAAACAACAATTTAAATATTTTTGTAGGTGTGAACCCTGTCAAAAACTCGCCCCCCATTTACTCGGAGGCGGCTACAATTTTGAAGAAGCAAAACCCTGAGATCGTGTTGGCCAAGGTGAGTTAATCCTATTGCTGACTCATTGACATATAAAAGAGATATATTTCATAGCGCGCGCGTTATCAGCAATCTTTTCTATATCATTGTGACTACGGGTTTCTGTATAAATCAACAATTTTTAAAACAGTTTATTATACACTCATGGACAAACCTTAAGGAAGTTTAAAGTCTTTTATATCGCCGGTCATCTGTTTTATTTTTTTTTTAAAGAGACGTAAGCAATTTTGTTCATACTTGGTTACTCCTGTGTCTTTAATAAAAGACACTGTGTATCAAATATCTTTCAGAGTTATTGTCTGAATACCGATGTACATGCTAAAAGGTACAACTTCTTTAAGTTTTGGTCTCTCCACATAAGTTTATTTTAAATGTACATTTGAGGTGGATGAAATAGCGACGGCGGGGGGGGGGCGCTTAAAAGAAATGACAAAGTGGAACTAGCCTGCCTCTATCTTATAAATACAGGGTATAAATACCGCACGATGGTTAATAATCTTTCTATTGACAAACTAAAAAACTAAAAAACTAAACTCCGTATATAAAAACTACTAACAGTGCTATATATAAACTTGCGAAACCGCTGAGAGGGTTCACCACTGATGAGCCAGGCCCTCCCATTAATTTTTCCATTGCAGTAAGGGCAGTAGAAATTGTTTTATTTTAAAAAGAATCATACGCGTCTAAAATAGTTTTGTATTTTGATAACAGATGGCGCGCAAGTGCATAGTGCTATATATATTAGAATCATTCAATATATTGACCTTCCTTCTGTACTTGTTTCAAACTTGTAAAAAAACTTTGGTGAAACGCCTTATCCAACTCTCTGAACCACCTTCTTACAGCTGGGAGTAAAATTATATCACCGATCGTTGTCGAATTCTTGTGTTTACTTTAGACTACATATCTGAAAATCTACAAAATACATCTTAATTCTTTATAATACAATATAAAACAGCTTATGATTGTAGAATGACATTTGAAAATTAACGCGGTATGCCGGGTAAGAGGAACACTGTAGTTTCGATTCCCATCCCTGGACACTTTATTTTTTCGTTTATCATTACTCTTCACAATTCATCCGTTCATACTTCGTCCCTAAGCTTAGAAATAATCGTTATTTATCCTTGAAATAAATTTCGATTTTTCGTTCAAAAGGCACACATGCGGGATAATTTTCAAATGTCGCTCTACATCTTAATTCTATTTGCATGTATGGAAATAGGATTGTTTATTTAATAAGAAAACATTATGTGTATGATGATAATAGTGACAATAATAGTTTGGAATAAAGAAAAGGATACTCTTAAAAATCTGATAGAATTAATCTTAAAAGAAATCGTTCAATGGTATACTCAAAATAAACGAAAAATCAGTCTTGAGAAAACTAACATTCTGCATTTTCACAATAAAGACATGTCCGTAATAAAGTTTAAAAACAAAATAATTATGCCAGTACAAGAAATTAAAATATTAGGAGTCACTTTTGCAAATCATTTTAGAAAGAAAAAACTTAATTTCAATCCTCACATAGATATTATACTAAATAAAGCAAAAATATTTTTAAAATCTGCTACTGTCAATTAGCGTAAAAGCTTGGGGTCTGAGTACCCAAAAGAGACCTACATTATAAAAAGCAATATTTAAGCCAATGCTTTCTTATGGATCGGAGATATGGTTTTTTTGCTTATCCCTAGTAAACGTGGTACAGGCCATGATAATCAAGGTGGGTAGAAGTTGACGACTCCTTTTACTGTAAGTGCACCACATGACTACACATGTGAAACGCAGTTCGACTTTGAACTTAGAAATTTTCCAGAGCCCCGTTTCATTATTTGCACTCGCTGTTGGGGTTGGACTTTTGCCAGAATCGGGGGCCATTGGAGCATTTTCTTTTTTAAACAGAAAAAAGTGTGCAATGCGGGAATCGAACCCGGGTCGTAGTGGTCGAAACCAAACGGTTTAACGAGCCTTCCAACGACCCCCTATAAAGAAGTCATGTTGTATATAGATGAAATAACACTTTCCAATCTAATATAGACGAGCACTATCTTTACTAATACTTGTATATCACCAACCAAAAACTATGAATATCTCTATATGTCTGGATGTGTCTACAGCTTCGGTACTCCCATGACAAAGTGGAATTAAAACGCTGGGGAATAAAGTGGATCCCAACTATTATGGCCATCAAGGGAGACAAGAGGCATATTTACAGCGGAAGCTACAAAACAGGTGAGTGCTGTTCCTTAGTAAGAATGAATTACAAACATTAGGAAAATCTCACATCCACACTGTGTATTCAGGATTGACATCTTGTACATTGGTGACTGACACTCTCTTTACATTCAACATTAACCTTTTAGACATGTGTGATGAACCTTCATTTTACAGGCGAAATTAACCATGTTATTGGTTATCTAACTCCAAAACGGCTGATGCATCTTTTTAATTTTTTTATGAAATATATATTAGCGCCCTTCAGAAGCCCTTCCAACGTAAGAAAAAATCTCAGAATACCCATATTACCAAGGTTACTATGTCTACAGAGTATTTTATTAACATTGTATTGTATAGAGTATCTTTAGCATAGTGTGTATGTATTAAAGTATCTCTTCTACAGTGTCGATGTCATAGTATTTGTCCCATAGTGTTTACGAGGGTATTCAAAATAATATTTTTTGTGCAAACAGACAATATCGTGAATTGGGTCCTTGAACAGTGGTAAAATCCCCAGCTGCACGAAAAGAAAGGTAAGCGGTTTTTTAAATAAAAAATTCTTCGATATTATCAAATAGAATAAATATATATATATTTTGAAGTCTTTGGCATGTTTATCATATTTACATTTTTCATATATTGTTTTCTTATCTATTCCTCATAAATATTGATTTCTGGTTTTGAAAGACTTTCATGTATAGAGAAATCAAAGTTTATATTCGTCTGAAGATGAATCTAGAGAGATTTGGATTAAGATCAGGGCCTTACAACAGAGTATATCTTAGTTCTATAATGGCAAGACACAACTCCTTTGTTGATGCTTCACTTTTTAATAAACATTTTTGCAGATTTCACAGCTGCTTCAGACGTGCTGATTGATTTACAGTGATATGATGAGCTGCTATTTTGAACTATATTCCATTATTTTTCAGAAATAATTTAAATCTATGGATAATGAATGGAGTTCATTATATCACTTCTCGGCCTGTTTGCTGTGAATAGTGTGGTATATATAAAATAAAAGGATTTAAAAGCGCGAATGTTTCTTTTATACATAAAACGAACTTCTACTGTCCTTACTGCGATGAAAAAAATATATTGGGAGGGCTTGGCTCATCAGTGGTGAACCCTCCCAGCGGTTTCGCCAATTTAACCACTGATGAGCCAAGCCCTCCCAATATATATTTTTTCATCGCAGTAAGGACAGTAGAAGTTCGTTTTATGTATAAAAGAAACATTCGCGCTTTTAAATCCTTTTATTTTATATGTATAGACGGCGCGTTATTGCTTTGTGTTAAGTGTGGTATATCTCTCTCTATATATAAAACCCCCAAAAATATTCATTAGGCAAACTTTCACTCGAGTAAAACCTGGGCGAAGCCGGGTACATCTCCGCTAGTATATTATAAATAATGTGTTAAATGATATTTCAATGAAAGGAATATTTTGCCCTGATAATTCTAAACAAATCCTAGGTTTGCATATCTTCATACGAAGGCAAAAGTTCAAGTATTATCTTAATTTTAAAATTCATAAGAGAAATGTGCTATAAAAAGCGATTTTTATTGAAACAATTTATAATAAAACTCAAGCTTCAATGATAATTAATGCTCCTACATTGAAAAAAAAAGAACAGTCAAAGATTTTAAATTATCGGTATTAAGTATATTTATATATATACTAGAAACTTAGATTAAATGAAAGTTAGGTTTGCTAAGATAACAATGGCTGTAATTAAATTATAATTTAAAAACTTAAACGGCACATAAATATTTGTAGCATCAATTTTCTATGTATAAATAAAATAAAAATATTAACAAAATTTTATTTTAATTTATATAAAAGAAAAATATATACCCTTTTTCTTTATTAATTTTGCATTTTAGCTTTTTATTTCTATTAATGTCTAATGCTTTTTATAATTCTCCATTCTTCACTAGAGAGATTTTCTTATATAATTAGTATGTAATAGAAGAGTATTTACCTCTCAGCTGATTATAGGTTCAATATAAAAGGCTTCATACTATTATAATAGTTATGATATTAATGTATATTATGAATAAAAGTGTTTAAATGAAAGATTTTAATATATTTTTTAACGAAATTTACATTTTGCAAGTTTGATTTGACTCTCCTTAGAATCTACACTGCAACTTTGTTTACCTGATCATTCCTTTGCTGTACAGGACTCCCTTACCTCAGCTCAAGACTCAATCTCGACCATATGAATTGAGAATAATTCCAAACAATAAAAATAATTTGCCGAACTATCCACTCACTGACTAGGCAACACAACACAAAATATTTTCACAGCTAAAATTGCTGGAGACAGGATGCGTAAAGCCTATAGATGTCTTATACCAACGATCCTTATATTTCTACATTTATTTTGAGTTAATTAAAACATTTATCTTTCTATCTAATAAATAATTATATACTTGGAAATTGAAATATATAAATTTATAGTTTTAAAATTCTTAAAAAATATTTATAAACTTCAACTAATACATGTATGTGTTTATACTTGTAAATGTTTCTTCAATATTTGACCTATATTGAAGAAATATAAACATGATATAAAATGCTCTCATAATTTCGACCAAACGAGTTTGTAAATTAATTGAACTGATTATCATATTTTTGAAGTTGGAAAAAGATGATCTATAATTGTTCTAATATATTTTTTCGTTATTGTCTGAAATATACAATGAAACTACATTATAAGGCTCCGCCTAATGCGCTCTTTTTCTTGTTCTCATTCTCAAAATATATTTTCCAACACATAACCTTACTATTATGACGATAGTTACTATTTGGGCGGTATTCGATTCAAATAATTAGTGAAGTAAAAAATATTTCGATTTGATCAAATTTTGCGATATTTGTTATTGGAGAGTTATCACAGAATCTGAGAGAAAGTAAATCTTTTTTATTTTCTTCATTTTCTTATCGTTATAATTTATGTGTGAAGTTTCAAACATTTTACCACTACACCAGGTTGTATTAGTATTTTTGTGTTAATTTGGGTTGAATTAAAAAGATAAACCCTTTTTATATCATTATTTTATTTAAGATCCAATTTAAAAACAGGAAAGAACAAAAAATATTATAAATTTCTTGTTTACAAGTTACGAGTTAGAAGAACAAAATACAGAGTTGTCAAATCATTTTTGGTCATTTATATATATATTCACAATTGCCCCCAGTAAATGACACAAAAATGATGATCGATTATCAAATTATATACATATTTCAAAAGTTTCAATAGCCTCCGAAAGATGGCGGGACAAGTCCAGGGAATGTTACAGCTAATTAAATCAACGCCATTTTATTTGTTTACGAAATTAAATATATAAGAAATATATATAACAATACATATTTATATTAGTCCCTTTGAATTATAAAAACAATATGGCAATATTATCACACAAATTGTACTGTTTAAATATATATCTAGACTTTAAACATTTCTAAGCTAAAAACATATTTCAAAGTCCAGTCAAAATCAAAATTCCAGACATTCTAGAGCATTAGACAACTTATTTTTAGTTAAAGCTTTAGTTAAAAAATCAGAAAGATTATTTTCAGACTTTATATATTCCAAAATGAAATTATTTAAAATAATTTGTTCATGTAAGTAAGAAATAGCTCTGATCATATGTGCTGAATTGGCAGATATATTAAAATTTGTACAAAGTTTTATAGCTGAAATATTGTCACAGTATATTTTAGTGGGTTGATAGCCATTTTCTAATTGAAATAGTTCCTCAATAATGTATTGTAAATGGATTGACTTCTTATAGCAACTTAACAATGCTTGTAACTCACTATCACAAGTAGAAAGTGAAGGTTGTGCTTGAAATTTAGAGTTCCACAAGATATCAAATTGTTTCCAACAGTAAACAAATATCCAGTAACTGATTTCTTTTTGTATTTACCATCTCTCCAGCTAGCATCAGAGTAACCTGTAAGTTGGGTATTACCTTTATTGTAACATAAAGCAAAGTTAATAGTTTTTTCAAGTATCCAAAAACTCCTTTTAATGCATTAAAATGAATTTCTCTAGGTTCCTGTGAATATTTTGAAAGCTGTGTCAGAGGAAAAGATAGGCCAGGTCTTGTCTTTACACTTAGAAACAGCAAATTTCCTAGGATTTCTTGGTATTTTTTGGATCACATTTCTTTGAGTTTTCATATTGTGAAAAATCAATATTTACATCTAAAGGTGTTGATTTAGTTTTGCAGTTTTCCATTTCAAATTTTATTAATATATTTTCAATATAAGCTTTTTGGTTAATGAATATTTTGCCATTTTCTTTGTATATTTCCATTCCTAGCAAATTGGTATTTTTAGTATTTTCCTTGAGTTTGAATTTATTTTCTATTTTTGATATGGCTTGATTTAGTATATTTGAATCTGAATATATGGCTAGAATATCATCCACATATATTCCCAGAATTATCTTAGAATTGTTCTTCTCATATATAAATACACATTTATCTGAGGTTAGACTTTTAAAACCTTCATCTAAAAGGTGACTTTTGAGGGTTTCATAAAATACTTTGGCTGATTGATGAAGACCATATATTGCCTTTTTGAGCTTTCAAACCATGTTTTTAGCATCAATTTCAAAACCTTCAGGTTGTAACATATATTGTTTTTCTTGGAGGTCACCATACAAATATGCTGTTTCAATATCATAATTTTTAAAATCATAATTTTGCATTGCAGCATAACAAAGTAATATTCTGAGTGTATCAGAACTTATAACTGGTGAAAATGTTTGATATTAATCAATTCCATATTATTGAGAATAACCAGCTGCAACCAATCTGGCTTTGTATCTTTTTCCTATTATGGGGTCATTTTTAATGGTAAAAATCCATTTGCTTTTGATTGGTTTTGTTCCTTTAGGAAGTGGTTCAATGTCCCATACATGGTGTTCTAATAAAAAATAGATTTCTTTTTTCATGGCTTCTGTCCATTTACTTGCTTGTGGGCATTCAATTGCATCTTTATAAGTTTTTGGTATATAATTTTGATACTGAGTCATTAATAGAGTATCATTTGGGGCTTGAATAATTGAATTTTCTTCATTTTCTTCCTCACTCAAACTTGGTTCATAATAGAAGCATGGTCTATGTGTGTGTCTAAAGTTGTATCTTGTATTTGATGCTGGATTCTGAATGTCCACAGAGGATTCTTCATCTCCTGATGATGAATTTGCTTCTTCTTCTGCAGGTCCATCTATCTTGATGATTGAGTAATCTGTGCTGTCTTGTTCATTAGAAGTTAATAGTTCTGCACCTTTTTGATTTTCAAAAAAAGCAACATCTCTTGTTTCTGTAATTGTAAAATTTTCTGGGTTGCAAATTCTATATGCTTTTCTGCATGAAGAATATCCCACAAAAATGCCTGTTTTAGTAATTTTTTCAAATTTAGATCTTTTATGTTTAGGTGTCCAGAATTCTACTTTGCAACCAAAAACCTTTAAGTGAGAGACTGTGGGTTTTCTTCCAGTGAACATTTCTTCTGGAGTCTTGTTAGTATTATGGTAAGAAGGAGTTCTGTTTTTAAGGTATGTATAGGTATTCATAGCTTCAGCCCAAAATTTTATTGGTAATCCAGATTCTATTAATAGGGCTCTTGTTCCTTCTATTAGGCTTCTGTTAGCCCTTTCACATCTTCCATTTTGAGCAGGGGAAAAAAGGTAGTTCTTTGATGTTCTATTCCTTTCCTTTTCAGATAGGATTCCAATTCTTGGTTGTTGAATTCAGTACCATTATCACTCCTGAATTTTTTAATTCTTTTATTGGTTCTTATATATTCTATAAATTCTTTAAGTATTTCTTGAGTTTCTGATTTTGCTTTTAAGAATCTAGTGAATAATTTCCTTGAATAGTCATCTACTATAGTAAGAATAAATCTTGCTTTACCAATAGATTCTTCTTTTATGGGCCCAATTAAATCAATATGCAAAAGTTCTAATGATTGTGAGGTTTGAATTTTTTTCAATTCTTTCAAAAGGTTTTCTTGAGTATTTAGATTTAATACATGTAATGCAAACATTTAAGTTTTCTTTTTAGATATGCAATCAAATTTGTATACTAAGTTTTTGTTTTTCATTAAAGTCATGTAAATTTCATTAGGGTGGCCCAATCTTTTATGCCAAATATCCCAATTAACTTGGAAGACTTTATCTTCTTCATCCCTTGAACCAGAGGAGTTTATTATATAAAAATCATCAATTTTTGGAGCTTCCAATATGACTTGATCCTTGAAATCTATTATAGTACATTTGTCTTTGCTAAAAATTATTCTTTGGTAGTCTTGTACTAATTTTCCTACAGACAACAAATTTCCTTTGATTTGTGGAACAAATAGTACATCTTTGAGGATAAGTAAATTTTCTTCTTTTGTTTTGATTTTCACATTTCCTATAGCTTTGGATTCAATTTGAGTGTCATCAGCAAGGATTATTTTCCATTCCTTATTTTCTGAATTTTTTAAAAGTTCAAAACAGGATGTCATATGGCTTGTAGAACCACTATCAATTATCCATTCCTGTTCACTCTTTTCTTGATTTTTGGCTGTCAGACAATTTGCTGCCTTTTCATTATGTGAATTTCCAGTTTGTTTCTGCTGATTTCCAAATTTAGGTTTATAGCCACTTGTGCTGGGTTTGTTAAGATCTTCTCTTCTATTATTATTGCCTTTATTTTTTGGATTATGCTAGCAGTCATTAGCTTTGTGTCCTCTTTTGTTACAGATATAACACTCAAGTTTATATTTAAATTTATTTTTTTGGATAAAATTTCTTTGATTCACTTTGTGATGCTTTATATGCAGATGAGGATGAAAAATCTTTCTCATGGTACCTTTCTTGATACAGGGAAAACTGTGATTTAATATCTGAAAGTGTAGGATTATTCATAGTATTTATTTGCATGGCAATAATATTGTATTTTTGTGGCAGGCCTTTAATTACCGAATAGATAAATTCTTCATCATCTATGGTGGCTCCCATAATTCTGGCATTTTCTAATAATTTTTCTGATCTATGAAGGTAGTCTTTCCAACTTTCTTCAGGATACATCCGAAGACGAGAAACATTATTCCGTGCCTCAATACTTTTCTTTTTAATGTCTCCTTCATATCTTTTGGTTAAGGATGCCCATATTTGTTTTGATGTTTTACGTGTGAGAATTAATGAAACCTGAGAATCTGTCATGGCACAAGTTATAATACCTTTTGCTTGTGAGTCTTTTATTTTCCATTTTTGTCTTTCTGATTCTTCTCCTGGAGGATCTTCAATCAAAAAATTGATCAAATCTTTGCTTTCCAAAATCGCTTCAACCCTATATTTCCAACTTGAAAAATTATCACCATCAAATTTTGCAATTGGTATTTCGTTCATTTTATTTTCCAACAATTTTTAGTTTATATTGAATATTAAAAAGAAAAAAACAATATTTTGTTGAAGATTTTCTCTAGACAACAAAATTTATTTTGCTTTACACATAAATACCGATTAGGCTTAAGTCGTCTGCTATTATTTCCTTTTATTACAATATTCAATAAACCACGGACTCTGCTGCCAATTGTGTTAATTTGGGTTGAATCAAAAAGATAAACCCTTTTATATCATTATTTTATTTAAGATCCAATTTAAAAACAGGAAAGAACAAAATAATATTATAAACTTCTTGTTTACAAGTTACGAGTTAGAAGAACAAAATACAGAGTTGTCAAATCATTTTTGGTCATTTATATATATATTCACAATTTTTCTGATCAAATTTCCATTAAAAAATGGCCCTTTATCGCGTTGTTTGCAAATAATATAACACCCTTTTCCTTTTTCTTTTTTTTAAGGCGAGCAAAACAATAATATAACTTTCAAAAAGAAATACTTTTACATATTTTAAAGAAAATCAAGAAGAATCTATGCTTCATATTAATTTTAATAATGACCCTTATCGAAATTTAAAAAAAGTCTGAAATTACAAAATTACAGTATGTCAGATTTCAAAAATCGTAAATCATCATCTCTCGCAGATATATTGAAAATTTCAGAAACGCAACCGCAATGTATATTTTAATCATTATAAACTAGAAAACTAGCTCGGTTAACCTGTTTTCACACTTTTTAAAACACTCTTTGAAATTGTCGTAGAAAACCATAGTTCAAAACAGGAAAATATTTTTATTTAGTTGAGTAAGAATTATAACGTGTTATTTATATACTAATGGACAAAACTTAAGGAAGGTGTACTTCTTAGCATGTATATCCCAATTTAGACAATAACTCTGGAAGATATTTGATACACAGTGATCTTTAATGAAGACCAATAGATAACCAAGTGTGAACAAAATTGCCTCTGTCTTCTTTAAAAGAAAAAAAAAAAAAACAAAACACCGGCGACATAAAAATATGATATTTCCTAAAGTTTTTTCATGAATGTAAATAAGTTTATTTGGATGAAATTCTGGAAAAATGGACATGAAATAATAAAAAAAAACGATTTTGCCGATAAAGCCCAAGAATTTGCTACAATATAAAAATGAATAACATAGGTGAGCCGTGGATGGTCTGATCGATTTGGACAACGTTCATGGAATTTTTCTAATCGCCAAAACTGTTGAGAAGAGCAGAATATGTTGATGAGATATATGTTATTAGGTAGACAATTTATATTCTGTTCACCCTGGAAAGTTGGCGATTACGCATGATTACGCAGTTAGTAGCTGTTACTATCAAGATTAATAAACAAATTTTACCATCTGATGAATATTTTAATTATGAGGAGTTTTTGGAGTTTTATATTTTGAGGATTGATTAATCATTAGTTTTATAAGAATGAAAATTGTCACGGAGAAATGCGCAAATCCTTATTGTAGAGAAAAGACACTTTGTAATTGGCAAATTTATAAAACCCTAACTTTTTGAAAAAAACTCTTTTTTTTCCTATATCTACCATGCAAGTCAAAGGCTCGATTAACAACAGAGAGATTTTTCGATTGGCTTAAAACATTGAACCTTTAAATGAGAAAACAAAAGTGAAAGAGAGAGTTTCTTTTGTTAATCTACAAATTCTAAGCACATTCAAAAAGTGTCCAGATTTTGAATAATTACCAAAGTAAAAAAAATTCTTCGTCTCTATAAAAGTTACTTTTAACTCTCAAAACAAAAAATAATAAATTCCACTAAGCAATGATATCATTGATGAATTAAACAGTGATATATAATATAAATTGGCATTCTCGAAGCATTAAAGCCAATAGGTATTATTTGATGCTCTTCATTATGGTACAGCTACATGAGAAGACACATAAATATAGAAAATTTCAAAAACAGTTCTAAGAAAGCTGCATTCACTCAGTATATACAACCTCTACTGATGTCCTAAATGTAAGAGGGATTAGCAGGGAGCCTAGGGCCTTTCAAAAATATGTTGAGCGGGGCATTTATCTAAGCACACACACATAAATCAAAGTTTACCTGAGAATAAATAAATTCGAACTAATGATACAAGGCTGATGTACGCCATTTGTATCCTAGTGTCCAAAATTAAGGTAACAAACGCTAAATCTTTGATAAAAATAATTTAAAAAAACGAAAAAAAAAATATTTCATGATATGCAAATTACACCTCACAGTTTAGCTGGCCAATTAAATAATTTTAAAATAATATCAATATGCAAATTTGGGTCATTCTTTAAAGCGTCGCTTCCGTGCCTTTTTTATCCAGCTTCAAAATTTTATTTAAACAAAATTTCCCGTTCTATATATCTATGGAACATCATAGATGTTTAGAAGACGTATTGAAGTGGAGGGCCATTGGTAGAATAGCGGCAGGCCAGTCCCAAGCAGAAGTTGCAAGATGGTTCGAAACGTCAAAAAAGTGGCTTCGAATCTGTGGAAACAATTTCAAGAAACAGGAGACATCTTCTGAAGAGAAGTACAAGGTCACACGAGAATCTTAAGAACGCTATCTGAAGTTAACGGCCTAACGTAACAGATCAATGACAGCCAGACCGCTAACAATTGAGCTCTCTTCGGCCACAGGATCCAGATATCAAAGCAAACAGTTTACAGAAGAATCAATGAGAGAAGGATGTAGGCGAGGTAGCCAAAGATTTGTATCCCTCTCATTGCCATTCAAAAATAGACTAGTCTAAATTGGTGCAGACAACATCAGTCTTAGACCCAAAATCAGTGGGATCCTGTTATTTTAAGATATGAGTCAAGGTTTAGTCTTAACACATATTCTAGCCGTGTACTGATCTGGAGAGAAACCGGGCCTCGAAAATATTTCTCAAATATCAGAGAAAGGACCGTTACTGTGGCCAAGGTGTCATGGTCTGGGGTGGTATCATGTTAGACGCACGCACGCCACTGCATGTGTTTGATGGAGGCACCCTGACTTCTAAGCGGTACAGAGACGAGATACTGGAACCCTATGTAAGGCTTTTCAGGGGTGGGGTCGTGACCTCGTTCATCTTTATGGGTAATAATGCTCGTCCTCAAAGAGCCCTGATTGTAGACGAATATCTTGAAAGTGGGGGTATTCAAAGAATGAAGTGGCCTGCCAGATGACCAGACCGCAATCTTAAAGAACATATTTGAGAAGCCTTGGGGAGACGAATTGGATCTCCTTCACCCCCACTCAGGACCACCCAAGTTCTGGAAACTGCTCTTGTTCAAGAGTGGGATTTATTACATCAAGAGCTCTTTAATTGCCTAATAAAAAACATGAAATATTGCTGTGACAGCTGTTTAGCTGTTAGAGGCGACCGCACACCATTATAAGTAATCAAATGTTGGTCAACATATACCTGACCTTTGGACTAATTAACATACATTATCACAATTTGAAAATATTTCAACAATAAATTTACTTTGTCAACTTTATTTGGTATATTTTTGTATATTTACTTACAAATTTTCGTTCAAAAGAATTCTATATATTTTTTAGAAAACTAACATTAAGTGTTTGCTACCTTAATTTGGACACCAGTGTAAAATACAAGAATGTATCAATAAAAAACGATAAAAGTTTTAAAAAAACATAAAAAGAGCAAAATAAAATTCAATAATATATTTAACCCTCTACACACCTCATTCCTTTTTCTATACACTTCTTCCAAAGGTCAGGTAGCTTGTAAATCCCCTTTAATTAAAAATCGTGTGCGTGTTGGACAAGCCGTCCATTCACCGCATTTTTAACCTCATCACCAGTCATGCCCCTAAAAATCCTTTTAAGTTTCCAAATAAATAATAATCATTCGGGGTTAAATCAGGAGAGTAAGGGGGATGGATAAGAATTTAAAAAATATAATTTATTGATGGTTTCAATGGTGATATTTTCCACGTGGGGCCGAGCATTATCATACTGTAAACAAACACCTTTGCTCAGCAAACCACGCCTTTTGGAACGAATTTTTGGGTTTAAATTTGTTTCAAGAAGCTCAAAATAAATTATGATATCAACTGTTTGGCCTTTAGGAAAACAATATTCTGAGATGTACTTTTATTGTTCCAAAAAATAGTAAGAGTACTTTTCCAGCAGAAGTTGTTATCCTCGGTTTCTTTGGTGCTGGTGAACCCTTGTGATGCCATCCTGCACTTGATATTTTAGAGTCAGGAATGTGATGGTGTATCCATGATTCATATCCAGTCACTATTCTATCAAATAAAACCTTCACCCTCAATTTTCATAACGTTCCAAAAGCTCTTCACAGACGTGAAGACCTTTTCCTTCATTTTCTTTGTGAGCACCTGAGGCACCCATCTTGTGAATATTTTTCTGTATTTTAAATGTTTTGTAATGAATTTTGGACACTATCATAACTCAAGTTAAATTCGGCAGAAATATCTCTAATGCTAATGTGACGATCGTTCTGTATCATCTCGTCAATGGCCCAGGTGGTTGCATCATCACTAACTTGACTGGGCGCCAGGTCGCGGTGCGTCATCCAAACTTTCTATTCCCTTTTGAATTTTCTAACCCATTTAAAAATTCGTTTTAAGATAAACATTTATTACCGTAAACAGCTTTCATTCTGAAATAAATATCAAATGGCTTAAATTCTTCATTATAAAGAAAACGTATTACTGCTCGCATTTCATACTTGGTGCAACTGTTTGTTTTTGTCGCAATTTTTATTGAAAAAAAAATCCTTCATATGTTTTCTTTTCTCGATATTTTTAAAAAATATAACAACAGAGTACAATTTAAATATGTATACCTATATGCATTTGTTTACTTCTTTGTTTTTTTTATTTAACTTTTATCGTTTTTTATCGATCCACCCTTGTAATATAATATTTAAATTTTATTTATGATAATATATTATAATATCTTTACACACATAACCTTCAACATGGAGAGTATAGTATTAATATTATATTTATAATAAAATTTCATTCCTAACTCCTCTCAAAAGGTCATTTAAAATTTTGTTTGGATCTTTTCCTGCTGTAGCAGAGAATTATTATATATATATATAAAATTGGATGTCTGTCTGTGTGTGTGTGTGTCCTCTATGGATTCAAAAACCATACATCCAATCGCCGTGAAATTTTGGGATATTATTAGGTGTATCCCCGGAAAGGTTTACGAAAAATAATTTCTTGAATATCTTAAATATCCTTAGAGTTATTTGCAGATTTGTAGCTTTAACTCGCAAGCAGCGCCACCTTGCGACGGAGATAGGCTTAGGTCTGCCCCCCCTCACCGAGAAAATGTAGTCCGGCCGCCGGCCAAAGTTCCCACCGACCAATCAGAGGGATCAAGAGGTCCTGGCGCGCGGAGGCAGAGTTGGTTACACAGCTGTGCCGACCAATCAGAGGGATCAAGAGCCCCCCCCCCCCCCCCCCCGTCCAGCCGCCGGCCGGTCAGTCCAAGTTCCCACCGACCAATCAGAGGGATCAAGAGGTCCTGGCGCGCGGGGGCAGAGTTGGTGACACAGCTATGCAAAGTAGACAAGAAAAAAGCCTCGCGGGTGATCTCCGGGAACTACGTCCATCTTCCATAAACGACCATGATTTTATTCAACTTATCGAGTATTTTTCAAGGGACCGGGAAAATATGTTCACTTTATCGAGAGATTCAAATTTACGAGTTTCAAATTATCAAAATATATCTTTTTTTTTATAAGTTTATAGAGAATTGTTTTAACAAATGTTCGTTTGACAAACCTTTACTCGGGTAAAACCTCGGGCGAAGCCGGGTACATCCGCTAGTTTTTTATATTTTACAATTTATTCGCCTCGAAGACACTATTCCTATATATTAGAGTAGAAGAACACATATATTTCTAATGTGTATTTTTTGTGATAACTATATGATAATATGTGAAAAAATAGTACAAATGTAATATTGTACTGGGATAAGGTGCATAAATTAAGAAAAAAACTTATTATTATATTACTAATTTCACAAAAGCCTTGAATTTTCATAATATTTTAAATTATTATTATTTTTTTACTTTTAATGTATTATTATCATTAATTATTTTTGACCAATGACAAATTTGTTTTCATGTGATCTACAAGAATTTGTAAATTATGTTTACTGTGCAATAAATTGATAAAGAGGAAGCAATCTCTCGAAATATTTTGAGAAAAAATTGTTTTTTTTTTCTTTGCAGATCCAGGTACGCCCTTTTATATAATCTATATGATAATAGCTCTTCAAATTAAAGACACTTCGGTCAGTAAATCTTTTTATTGTCTCGACGTTTCGACAAAATTCTTTTGTCCTCGTCAGGAACGAACAAAAATTAAAACATTTGGCAAAACATTAAAAATTATTTTTTGTATATTTTTAAAAATAATTTTAACGCTTTGCCAAATGTTTTAATTTTTGTTCGCTCCTGACGAGGATAAAATGTTTTTGTCGAGAAAATAAAAAATATTTACTGGCCGAAGTATCTTTAATTTGAAGAACTATGAATGCCACTCAGGCAGTCCTCTATCTTTACGATCTATGATAATACTTCTACTATACCTATGTAAAAACTTTTAAGGTATGGAGCCTGTCAAGAATTGGCTCCCATATATTCAGAGACAGCTATACCTTTCAAAAAAGAATACCCCGATATCGTTTTAGCCAAAGGGAAGCTGATCCTATATCTGACACATATGACATAATCACAAAGGAATATAAGATCAAATCAATATCATGGTGACTTTGAAGAATTCTGTATGATCCAACAAACTTGAAATAATACATTCTCACAGTTATAACATACATTTATGTTTAATTATCATATAAATTTTCAAAGGCAAAATACCCTGCAAAAGGATTGTTCGAATCAATATTTATTTTCAAACTAGGTAATAACATAAAAATATTCTTCTATGAGATATATATATATATATATATCATAAATAATTTAAAATTTTAAATTGTTTCAACCAATTTTATTCTTAAATATATATATATATATTAGAAAAGGCATATCCTGACCAGGAGCACATGTGCTTTACAGAAGGCAGAGCGCTATCTGGTGGAACAGAAATCAACTAAACATTGATTTAGCCTGTTCCCTGATACTTGGCCAACCCAGATGGCGCTCTGCCTTCTGTAAAGCACATGTGCTCCTGGTCAGGATATGCCTTTTCTAATATTGATTTCAACACCTGATCTTTTTATCTTTTTTTTTTCTTTCGTTTATATATGATGGTGTGGCTTGTGGAAAGGCTGCTGATAAAATTAAAATTAATTTATTTGAAGCAAGAGAAATTATAAAGAGAAAATAAACAACGGTTGAAATAACGGCCGCCGGCTTTAGCCTTGTTGTTTACCGCTGAGTGGTTAGATCAAGTGTCGGAAGAAGCCAGCCGCTAGAAAGTTCTGGATGACGCCCGCGCATGCGTAGTGAAGTGTTCTCCCAACACGTGCTCGCCAAGCTTCTGCCCGTATGTGTTTTGAAGCTTTGTCCCAGTTCGCTGAAGCAAAGTGCGGTCGCCACACTACTCCCCCTCCAGTAGGATCCTTAAATATCCTATGTAGTCGTAGAGGGAACTCTTGGTAGGGTGCCTTGTTGGGTTGGGATCTGGTCTTGGGGGCTTGAGGGAGGCACCTGTCCTTTTCAAATGTTGTCCGGATGTAATGGGTGGCGACCATCTTGTTAGCTTGCAGGGACACGATGGGTTGCTCAGCGATGGGTGTAGTCGCCGAGAGTACCTGAGGAGCTATTGGTATTGGGGAAGTAGTGACTCTTGATTCAATAGGAGGTAATGACTTTTGGAGAGTGTTTTGAGGTTGGAGAGGTTGTGGTACCGAAGTTTGGGCGGGCTGCAAGTGGAGAGGAGTCGTTGCAGCAGCGTTATTGGTTTCTTCTAGGAAGAGTGGATGTTTCTGCTCGCAGGATGGAGGCAAGGGCTCTTCGTGAGACGGCGGCTGCTGGGGCAAGGGCTCTTCATGAGACGGCGGCTGCTGGGGCAAGGGCTCTTCATGAGACGGCGGCTGTTGGGGGCAAGGGCTCTTCATGAGACGGCGGCTGTTGGGGCAAGGGCTCTTCATGAGACGGCGGCTGCTGGGGCAAGGGATTGTCACTGTGCACTGGGGTGGAGAAAACAGTTTCAGGGGGACACGAGATGGTGTTTGAAGGAGGGTTGGAGCAGAACGATGAGGAGTCCAGGGATGAAGAGTCACTCAGAGAGCTGGAGAGAGAAAGCAAGGCGGAGCTTGAGTTGGTGTCTTCAACGTTATGGACTGTAGTCACCGGGGCAGTTGTTGTGACATTCATGTCACAGGGGAAAGCCGTCTGCTCTAGGTGTTGGAGGCTATTGGAGGTGGGAGTACAGGGATCACAGTGCTGAGATGGAGGTGGCTTGGAAAATTCGACCAGGATAATCGAGGGTCTCTGATCAGCAATGGGCTTAGTTTCTGAGACTTGAGCTGCTCGTACCTGGCGTGACCGGCCAAATCGCAGGAGAAGTCGTTCTTTGAGCGCCGCATACTTTCCTGAAACTGGTGGGTTCTCTACAATGTCGAAGACGCAGATGAGAGCCAGTCTATCCAAATTAACGATTATTGTGTTATACTTGAAATCGTCGTCGCTGGCGAAGTTTGCAAAATTAAAGGCAGCTTCCAGTTGGTTGAGCCAACTTGTCGTTTGGCAAGAAGGGTGGAGCTCGAAAAAATAATTTTGATATTTGAGATGGGGTGAGTTCCATCGTGAATGTTTGAGCTTCCTTGATTTGCCCTTGACGTTGGCCGTTAATTCTTCATTCGAGTCGTCCGGCTCACCAATTTTGTAGGAAGGTTGTTGAAGTGATGGTGGCTTGTGGAAAGGCTGCTGATAAAATTAAAATTAATTTATTTAAAGCAAGAGAAATTATAAAGAGAAAAGAAACAACGGTTGAAATAACGGCCGCCGGCTTTAGCCTTGTTGTTTACCGCTGAGTGGTTAGATCAAGTGTCGGAAGAAGCCAGCCGCTAGAAAGTTCTGGATGACGCCCGCGCATGCGTAGTGAAGTGTTCTCCCAACACGTGCTCGCCAAGCTTCTGCCCGTATGTGTTTTGAAGCTTTGTCCCAGTTCGCTGAAGCAAAGTGCGGTCGCCACATATATATATATATATATATATATATATATATATATATATATATGTCATAATATATGCTCTAACAGGAATAATAAAGTAAATCTGCAGCCGACCAGAGAGAGAGAGAGACGTAGTCGATTCGAAGATAACTAACTTGCGACCCTTTGTTGACCACATTCCTGAGGGGGCGTCAACACCTGGCGTCTAATCTTTTGTTTGCCCCGCTTGTGTACACAGGGAAAAAACAGTCGTTCAGTAGATAGCACACTCGCCACCTCTTTCTCTCTCGGCTGGCTGCCTGGATTTTTAGCTCTAACAACTCGTCGTGTGATTATTTCTCAACTCACCACATCATTACCACTATATTGTCACATTGAAAAGTCGACAGGATAAGATCTGACCGGGAAACAAATCCCTCATATACCAGAGTATGAAGAAAACAAGAAGCAATACCACGATGATCGAACAAACCCACAACCAAGTTCCACAAGAACCAACGACCGACTCTACTGTAGCCGCTTCCCTTCAAACGCTCACCCTCTGTCTCGACCAACTTTTAAACCGTGAGTCTGAAGAAACAATCACCTACGACGGAGATGAACCTGCCGCACACTTCTTCTCACAACTTGAGTCTCAGCCGAACTTCCACAACTTAGAGCCAGCACGCCAAGCTCGAAAGGCTCTATCATCACTCAGAGGCGAACCTCGCAAAGTTGCACAAGACTTAGCGCTACTCAATAAGACTTATGAAGAGGTCAAAGAGTCACTCTGCGCCGTCTATCCCCGACGCCCTAGCTTCACCCTTCAAGAGTTCTATGAACTTAAATGCACGTCGATGGCCGACATCGAGACCTACTACAAGAACAAGGTCCGAATAGGATTGGCGATCAACCTCCCTAAGAGTGCCATCGTGCAAGCACTATCCAACGGTGTGCCACGTAGCTATGGCAACCTTTTAAAGATGGCACAACCCTCGGGACCAGAAGAATGGTTGTGCTTAGCCCAACAGCTGACCTACGAAGGGGATAACACCAGCACTAAAGCTGCCCAACAACGATCACCGCGCCAGAGCAGAACACCTTCCACCGCCGTGGACAAGACCCCACCATATCCTTGCCGTTACTGTGGCGGACAACACTGGCACGCACAGTGTCAGCAGCGAGGGCCCTACCAGCGGACTTTTCGGACCTTTACACCTGCGGTCCACAGCGTCGAGCAACCCCAAAGATCGACTGGGCCTGCAGGTGTCTACGAGACCGCAGCAACGACGAGCTCGGGAGAAACCAAGTAATGCCAGCTTCGGCAGCAGAACTCCTCCGAAGCTCAATAAACCTACCTGCACCCTAAACCAGCATATGCCTGTAAGTGCAATTATTTTAACCCCTATCATTCATTCTTTAAAGATACCATTCCTAATTGACTCTGGAGCCAATGTTTCCATAATTAGTTTAAACCAATTTGAATATATTAAAAATGTTAATAGTTTCATTTGTTCCACCCCTATTAACAATGATGTTATTATCCGTACTATATCTAGTCATGCCAAACCAATCGGATTAGTTACCTTACCAATACAATTTAATAATTTTAATTTTAATGAAACATTTTATATTTTAAATTCACCCCTTGAACATGGTATCCTATCTATTCATGTTATGCAATTTTTAAGATTAACAATAGATTTTCATAATCAATTGATACTTCAAAATAGTGTTCCAGTACCTAAACATTTGTACCATTTTGTATGTGACCTTCCCACTTGTAAGCACGGCTCGCGAATAATAACTTCTAACCCTAAACGACCCATAATTCACTCGGTTAACTTAGGCGTTGACGATTTTCAACCTCCACGTGAGCCTTACTTACAAACAACCCTTAGTAATATTTATCAACCTTCCCCTGAATGCCCCTCTCACCCTTACAACCTTATTAGCATTTCTACCAGCCCATGCGCCTCTAGAGAATTAATGATTAAAGAATTTATCGAACAACGCCCAGAACTGACTATCCCTTATCAGCAATTATTGTATTCTTTTAACGATATTTTCCCCATCAATAAATTCAATGTATTACCACTCAACATAACCTCTGTAAAACTCAAAATTATTTCCGATAAGGTTATTTCCCTCCGACCATACCGAACTCCCTATGCCTACCAGAAGGAAATTCAGGACCAGATATCTCAACTTCTAAAACATGACATAATCACCCCCCTCCTCTAGCCCATATTCCTCTCCTGTGACACTCGTTCGCAAACGCGATAACACCATGCGTCTCTGCATTGACTTCCGTCGCGTGAACGAACTAGTACCCTCGGATTTGCATCCTTTGCCATTGATAGAAACGGTACTGGATAACCTGTCGAAAGCCAGAGTATTTAGCACCGTTGACATAAGCAATGCATACTATCAAATCCCCATCGCGGAGGAGAGTCAACCACTACTCTCTTTCGTGACTCAACAAGGGCAATATAATTTCAAACGCTTACCCTTTGGGTTCAAATCAGCACCCCAAATTTTCGAACGTGTGATTACCCAGTTGATCCACAAACACCACCTCTCTTTCATAGCCCATTATTATGACGACTTCGTTATTTTTTCTGACTCCTCAGAACAACACCTTACGCACCTTCGACTTTTCTTTAAATTCTGTTTAGAGGAAAATCTCCAACTTAACCTTAAAAAATGTAATTTTTATCAAAATGAAATAGATTTTCTCGGCTACCACATCACCGCAGGGACTTACACACCTAATATTAAAAATACCGAAATCATCAACGCTATTAGAACTCCTATCAACCTTAAAACCCTACAATCATTTTTAGGAGCCGTCAACGTATATCATAAATTCATCCCAGAATATGCTAGACTTCGCCACCCCTTAAATCAATTACTAAAAAAGAACGCCAAATGGCTTTGGAGCCCGAATTGTCAACAAGCCTTTGATAAATTGAAGCAACACCTCGCAACACAACCTGTGTTACATCTATTTCAAGAAGGGCTCCCATGCCAGGTCTATTGCGACGCTTCCACGCAGGGCATCGCAGGTGTACTCAATTAAGTACATCCTGACGGTAACATCTACCCTGTACAATATTACAGTCGCGCGTTGCGTTCCTATGAGCGTAATTACACTATATCTGAACTGGAGTGCTTAGCCATTGTAGAGTGCGTTGACAAATTCCGAGTGTACCTCCTAGGTACAAGGTTTGTCATCTACTCGGATCATCACGCCTTACAATGGCTAAAGACCATAAAAGACCCCACCGGACGCCTCTTTCGTTGGAGCCTTCGACTCTCAGCTTACGACTATGAGGTCAAATACCTCAAGGGCTCGCGTCAGTACGAGGCGGACCTCCTCTCCCGTAACCCTTTCTGCGGATTCCTATCCACAGGTCAAATAAAAGATCATCAGGGCGAATTACGGAGGGACACAAGGTATATCCTCAATGACAAGGACCTTATGACCATCATACGACGGGGTGTCACTAAAATAATTGTTCCACCATCACTCCGTGGCACCCTACTACAACGAGCCCATCGCGATTTCAATCACCCCGGCATTTCGCAGATGACCAGACTGATCGCAGCCCAATACTATTGGGACGGCATGACAAATGACATCAGGACACATGTAAGAACCTGTTCAGTATGCCAATTGGTCAAACCACCAAAAGGACCTATCTACGGAGAATTGGGACAAATACCCCCAGCGGTCCTGCCGTACGAACTAGTGTCACTAGATACTATTTCTGGATTCGCGAAATATGGAAATTCTCAGACCTGCTTACATGTCGTAGTGGACCATGCCACACGGTACGCGTGGGCATTTCCATCGCGGTCCACCAGCATTCTCACCTATACCCAAGTGATTAAAAAGGTGATGCAGTTTGGTTCTCCTAAACGACTTTTGACGGATAGAGCTCCTGCCTTCACCTCTCCGAAATTTCGTAGATTTTTGATTAGACATAACATTGGCCAACTTCTCACGACAAGCAACAACCCTCAGGCCAACGGATTAAGTGAACGACTAAACGCCACGATCACTGGCAAACTTAAACTGTTGCGCCTCCAACAACCTAAGACGGCCTGGACCAAACTACTACCTCAGGTCCTTCAGGCTTATAACCATACCCCACATTCTGTGACCGGGTTTCCACCGTCATACCTTTTGTTAGGTAGTTTTCCGCTACAACTATCCGAGCATGTACAAAACTACCCAAAAATCGACGACGCCAGAGAATTGGCCTATCAAAGGACACACGAACGACACTTACGCGACAAAGCGAGATTCGACCAAACACATAGAGCTTCCGATTTTGAAGTAGGCGATCTCGTTTTGGCAAAAACATACCACCATCCAGACACTGGTAAACTAGCTCCTTTCTTCTCAGGACCTTATGAAATACTGGAGATAATTTCCCCTCAAATCGAACGGATCAACCGCTCCAACCGACCTCTAAGTCGTGAGACAGATACAATTCATGTCAACAAATTAAAACACTATACGGAAAACGAACAATTTATTTCACCGCCCGTAAATGATCGAGACCAACCCAAAAATACCTTCAATTTCCCATATAAACACTTCAATCACACTCTAATCCATACTACAACGGCTATTAACTCACGAAAGCAACATGACTACACTTACAATCAAGATGATCAAAGATATTTGAACCACTTATCCCCTGAGATCTTTACCAATTACTAACCTGACAACAAGACTTTACGAACCCAGTAGTATCTAAATAATTAAGGTAGGGTGGCCCAAAGCAAGTTTCCCCTCGCTCTGTCCGCCTATATTCTACCTTTGCATCTAGAACTATTTTATCTTCGAAAATTAAATATAAATCCATTCGACTTCCTCACCTACACACGGGACTTTTCCCCTCGGACTCGCTACACAAGTAACTACATAGATAAGTTAGATTGGCCCAAAGCAAGTTTCCCCTCGCTCTGTTCGCCGAAATTCTAACATTGTATGTAGTTCGATATTTACCTCAGTCCTGAGCTCACACAATTGCCAACCTCAACCTCATTTCTCGTGCTCTACACTTATAGCATAGAAAGCCCATGACAAGTTTCCCCTTGCCATGTCCGCCTGAAAATTATCTTAAAGTGTAGAGTTCTCCAGTCTTAATGATCTTCAGAATTTCATCATATGTATGTGACTCTTCTTCTCCTTGTTCACACCTCTCAATAACATGTTCTCTCGAAATTTTTTCTTATCTTTCACCATCGCTCTTGAAAAAAAAAAAAAAAAACTCTTGTTTTTTAATTTTTCGTATATCAACTTATGTTTTTTATGAACCAATGGCCAAATTTTCGCTGAATCTCTCAGTCTTTCTGCAGTGTATCTATTCCTACATTGAAACTTAGGTTCTGAAAGTCAAGGCTTTTTTTTTTCAACCATTCGACCTCAGAGGTCTTATTTTTGTCAATTGACCGCAAAGGTTCACTTTTTTTTTCTCACTCGACCCCGAAGGTCTTTTTCACGTACGTGCATGTCCATTATTTGTTAAATTTATTAATTTTAGTGTCATCAAGAGAACCGCACATAAGTTGTCTGCCTAATCAATCTTCTTCATTCTAAAGTATCTCCATAAATGTCAAACTCTCCGGTGTTGTAAAACTGCTTGTAAATAATATTTACTTGTGTACTATACAGTATTTTATTTACATAAAACTATGTCACCATTACCTTAACTAATTTTAATTGTAAAATTATTTTCTCTATTCCTGGCTTCTACAGCTTTAAATGTACTTAAACCATGTTCAGCCTTCTTCAACGGGGGCCATATGTCATAATATATGCTCTAACAGGAATAATAAAGTAAATCTGCAGCCGACCAGAGAGAGAGAGACGTAGTCGATTCGAAGATAACTAACTTGCGACCCTTTGTTGACCACATTCCTGAGGGGGGCGTCAACACCTGGCGTCTAATCTTTTGTTTGCCCCGCTTGTGTACACAGGGAAAAAACAGTCGTTCAGTAGATAGCACACTCGCCACCTCTTTCTCTCTCGGCTGGCTGCCTGGATTTTTAGCTCTAACAACTCGTCGTGTGATTATTTCTCAACTCACCACATCATTACCACTATATTGTCACATATATATATATATATATATATTAGATAATAATATAATTTAATATAATTTTTTGCATAACAGAATCAGATTTTGTAGTAATTTCAAAATTTTTAAATAATTTAAGACCATTTTTAAATTTTACACATGAAATTGAAAATAATAATTCTCTGGCATTTTTAGATCTACAGCTTAAAAGAAAGGTTAATCAAATAGAAACTAGTATTTTTAGAAAACCAACCCACACAGGAAATTATTTGAATTTCAATTCTTTTGGCCCAGTTCATCATAAAATCGCTGTGGTTAAAGCTCTCTCCAAAAGATTAGATACACATTGTTCTTCAAAATTTAATGATATAGTGGAGATAAATAGAATCTTCAGAGAATTAAAAAACAACAATTACCCTAGCAAATTTGTCGAAAAACATTTTTATAAACCAAAATCTCCACTTTTAAATAACACCCCTGATCAATCAAAAAAACTTTACTGCTCCCTCCCCTACAGCTACGGCTCTGAACGCATCGCCAGAGTCCTAAAGAGATACAACATCATAACTACCTATCAATCATCTTTAAATTTAAAAAAGGCCTTACGCCATCCAGACACTAAACAAATTAACAAAATGGAAAACAAAATCAACGTAATTTACAAAATACCTTGTAACAATTGCCAAGCTAATTATATAGGTGAAACCAGCAAACCACTTAAAGATCGTTTAAATCAACACAAATCAGGACTAAGGAATTACAACCCACTGTCTCTCCTTGTAGATCATGCACTAAAAAACAACCACACTCCGGATTTCGAAAATACAGCTATTTTATACCAGAACATTAAAGAGAAACACTGCCGATTGTTCTTAGAAAGCTGGGCCTCTGCAAAAGACAAAGAAAGCATTAATAGGAAAATTGATTTACCAGACATCTACACACCATTTAGATCTTCTTAATTTTTTTTGTCTAATTATTTTAATTTCAATTAGTCAATTTTTATTTTTAAATTGACTTATTTTATACTTTTTTAAAGGGAGAGGTGCCGTTTCTTTAAATTACATAACTTTGCTTTATTTAATTTATTTTTTTGCTTTAATGAATTTTTAAATTTTGTTGTAATACCCGCGATTTCTTAAATTATTTTTTTCACACATTAGTTATTACCTGTAATTAATACATACCACTTGTTTAATTATTTTGCATTTATCGCTTTAATACACAAAAGTATTGATACATTAAATATATAACTTATTACATGAAATACTTTAAACTTTTTAGTTTCCACTTTTTAATCTATTTTTTTCTCATATATTCTTCCTAAATTGCTTTAACTTCCATTTCAATGCATTTTTATAAAATATTTTTTACTTACATTTAAATCGATCTCCATCAATTTTGAAATGAATTTTTAAATACCCACATTTTTTGTTAAACCTTTTTAAAAAGTTCTTACAGTTCATTGTTTAAATCATTTTAAATTCATTTTCAAATGTTTTAATAGATACATATATTTTTACATTATTTTTATGTACTTTTTAAAAACATTTTAAAAAATAAAGATAGAACCCATATTTTTCCGTTAATATTTTAATATATTTTACATTTTGATTGCAATTTTTTATAATAATTATTTTTTACATTCACAAATTTCTCCCACCTACTCTGTATTTTAATTGATTTCAACTGTGATATTATAACACTATGCGGCGCTGAGTTTGTGTATACAAAAATGTAATGCCTCGATAAAGGTTGGCGTTCAGCCAGCCGAAATATTGGCAAAATAAATATATTTTTAAATCCAATATATGCCTTTTATTATCTAATGAATTAAGTATGGATTGCTCTATTTTCAAAATATATATATATATATATATATATATATATATATATATATATATTTATCGATATATTAAAATAATATATATAATAATACTTTATTTAACAAATTTCAGTACAGTTGAATGTATGGAAGTCGAGGATTCTTGCCGAGATGTGATTATTTTATTATATGACGAAGCCATCAGGGTAAAAGAAAATAAAAGTATTTGATTAAAAATTGAAAAAGGTGAGTTTCGAGAACATTAGTAAAAAGGAATAACAATCAATAATATCATCACACAATTATGCAGTGGTTTCGGGAATGACCTTCCTTGAACACTGGAGTCTAATTCATTACATTTAAGATTGACTCAGTACATGTGTACAAGGGGGGATCAATAAATAAGGTGAATTATCTTATTTCTTAAAAATTAAAATAAAAAAATAATTTAAACAACATAATATTAAAATATAACATCGAGAGACTATTTAAGGTGTTCTGTTCTCTTTTTCCACGCGCGGCGCGAGACTTATAAATAAACTAAAATGGAAGCTCCCTTGAAGGATTGCACCACGCTTGAACAACGTGCAGTTATTCGTTTCTTGAATGCAGAACGTATTCAAACATCTCAAATATGCCAAAGAATGAAAAATATATATGGTGAGTCTTGTTTGTCTCAAAAAAACATTTATAAATGGGTTAACGAGTTCAAAAATGGACGAATTACATGTACCGATATTGAGCGACCTGGACGACCAAGTGTTACAGTGACGCCAAGCACGATAAATGCGGTTGAAAACTTAATTTTGGAGGATAGAAAAATATCCATTTTAACCATAGCCGACAATTTGAATATAAGCTATGGAACTGTGCAAACCATTATTAAAGAACAATGCAATTTAGAAAAATATGCTGCAGATGGATTCCACATTTCCTTATTTTGGACCAAAAACTTAACCGTATTCGGGTTTCAAAGGCTCTGCTAAAGCGGTATGAAGAAAAAGGTGATCATTTCCTTGACCAAATTGTAACTGGAGATAAGAGTTGGTGTTATCATTATGAACCTTCGACAAAACGTGCATCTATGGAATGGAAACGAGGCGACTCTCCAAGACCAAAAAAAAATCAGGTGTCAACGTTCGGCCGGTAAAGTTTTTGTTAACAAATTTTTGGGATGTTGATGGACCAATCTGTCTTGATTTTTTATCCTCAAGGCAACGTATGAACAGCGACCTTTATTGTGACATTCTTGTAAATAAGCTAAAGCCTGGTATAAGAAACAAAAGAAGAGGGAACCTTAGTCAAGGTGTTCTCTTCCTTCATGATAATGCAAGGCCGCATACATCATGTAAAACTGTATCTACAATCATTAAATTAGGTTTTGAAGTTTTAGAACATCCTGCATATAGTCCAGACCTAGCCCCCCTCTGACTATTTCCTTTTTGGACTACCAAAGAAGGAGTTAAAGTGAAAGCGATTTGACTCGGATGAAGATGTCCAGAAAGTGGTGCAAGATATTTTTCACACGCTTCCTAAGAGTGCCTATAAAGAGAGTATTTACAAGTTGCCAGAACGATGGAGACGATGTATAGAAAGCCGAGGTGATTATTCTGAATAAATCAAGTCCTAATTTTTAATATCGTTCTTATTTTTTAAAATAAATTATAATTCACCTTATTTATTGATCCCACCTTGTATTTAACGATCTTTTTTCGTCGAGATTGATTTTGTTAATACGAAGCTTAATACTTCAAACAATTAAAAAAAACTTGATTTTTACAAACTACGATATATGGGTTTAAATATGTTTAAATATATTCAGCAACAATATGTTGACAAATCACGAGGAAGAGCGATCGGGAGGATCGAAAAGTGGCTATCACAGCGGGAAGTCACCAAGTGGTTAATTTGTCTGAAAGCGTGAATCCTTTCTATGGAGCCAATTCCAAACTACTGGGACTTGTTATCGGACTGGGGGCCGCCATAATGTGACAACCTTAACAAGCATTCGAAAAACTGTGTGACTATAATAGAAAAAAAAACAAAAATTAAAAGAACTATAGACCAAAACAAGTTCTATACAAATTCAAGAGGAATAATGAAAATGGGAAATAAAAAAAACATACAAATAATGTTGAAACATTAATCTAGCCAGATAATTCTCCAACACTACTGATAGAAAATGCAGTATATGGTACAGACCATATCACCAGATAGAGATTGTAAATATCAGTTTATATATATACACTGCTGGCCCCCAAATTCATTTTGTAGATAACATATTGACCATGTATTAATTGATTAAATTTATAGACTTCTGCGAAGTGTGGTTCCTGCCAGAATCAGTAGCCAGAGTAGCCGCCATTGTTGAGATCACCTCTGCCACACGCCTCGGCATTGATTCAAAGAGAATGTGGATGTGTTGCTGGGGGGACAGCAGAGCAAGCAGCTTCCACACTTTGCCAAAGTTGATCTGGTGTGGCAGATGGGGATGTAATCTGGGTCAATCGTTAAGCAACCATGGACCACATGTTTTTTATCTGCGAAAGATCCAGAGAGCGAGCCGGCCAGGAAAGCAATTCAATCTGGCGATTGACGAAAAACCTCTGGACAATGCGTACAACTTCTTTTCGCGCATTATCATGTTGAAATATGGCTGTGGGCAAGTCCTGGAGGTAAAGAAGGACAACTGGCTCCAACACCTCGGAGATGTAGCGTTGGCTTTTTAATGTACCGGCAATGCGTACTAGAGGAGTGCGAGAGTGATATCCAATACCGCCCCATACCATAATACCCGGGGCAGGACCAGTATGGTGGTGCATAGCGCAGCTGTTCAGCATCCCCTCTCAACGGTGTCTCCAGACTCGAATCTAACCATCGTGGAGTTGCAGACAGAAGCGTGACTCCTCAGTAAATACAATTTCATTCTATTCTGCCGTCCACATTCTCCTTTCATCGCACCATTGGCGGCGGAGACGTCTGTTATTCTGCGTCAAGGGTAGACGAAGCAATGGACGTCTTGCAGACAGACCACTCTGATGTAAATGACGTTGAATGATACGCGTAGACATTGGATGATGCGTTACAGACTGAATGTTGTGTGCTACGTTTCGTGATGTGACTGAGCGATCTGTCGCTGCCATGCGCACAATTTGCCTGTCAGCACGTGAAGTGGTGCACTGAGGTGGATGCGATCGAACACGCTGGTCCGTCGTACCTTCCTGCAACCAACGATCACATATCCGCATTACAGTTGTTTGGTTTCGTCCAACACGACTATCGATTTCCCTGAAAGATAATCCACAATCTCTGTAGGCCACTATCCTTCCTCTTTAGAACTCGTATACTTGATCAAAAGATGATTGCTGTTTTCTACGAGGCATAATTGATCGTTTTTTTTGAAAAAAAAAAACAAAAAAAAAAAAAAACACAATTGTCCAATTTGAAATCGTCGAAATCTCCAAGCCTTAATAAGTGCTTTAAAGTGGAGCCACAGGCGCGCGTGATGTGCTTCTGCGCTGAAATTCTAATCATTTGCAAATCTCACCTCCGCTAATGCACGTTGTAAATTTCATGTTATTTGCATGATTCTTTCAGAGTGTTGTATTTACGGTGGCCAGAAGTTAATATAATTATGATGAGAATCCCTGTGCACAACTCTTGATTGTATATTTATGAATTAGGCTGTTCTTGCTGAGTGGAATCTAATAAGGTTTTTTGAACTGAACTCAAACTCGACGAGTCAAAAATTGCACCATGCTGACAATAAACAAACTAATGACTCTGTAATCCGAGAACCTTTGTCCTGTCTTTGTCTTGGTCGACCCTCAATCAAACTTTATTATTCCGTTTTGTATTACATGATGGCCAAACTGGCGAGTTGGATTGTATCTACCTTTTAGGCTGTTTTACTATAATTATGTTACATAGGGAAATCTAGTATATATATTGCAATATATTACTATATATATATATATATTATATAAATACGAAATATGTTTATGGGAGTGATAAAAGTATTATTTTTATCTTTTCATTAATTAAATTTTAATATTTTTTTATGCTTCCTCCCTCTCTCTCTTTAATCTCTCTTAAAGTTTTTTTTTTATTTTGTAAACAAATGAGAATTATTGCCATCTATAATAAATTTTTAAAAATGTATGGTTGTTTCTCATAGATTGCCACAATATTTAACCTAGCAGAATATAATTTTAACAGGATATCGAGTTGAATCTGAAGAGAGAGTCAGTCATGATTTCGACATTTATATTTACTAACTAGCGGATGTACCCGGCTACGCCCGGGTTATACCCTAGTAAAGGTTTGTCTAACCAACATTTGTTAAAACTCGTAAATTTGAATCTCTCGATAAAGTGAACATTTTTTCCCGGTCCCTGTGTGCCGTGTCATCCTGAATTTTGTCTTTCCTAATTTTCTACATTACAAAATCATCGTTTTATCTAGTGAATATTTTTTCCCGGTCCCTTGAAAAATACTCGATAAGTTGAATAGAATCTATATTAATTGGTTCCCTCGGTAATTGGAAGTTAAAGAAATAGTATCTTTGCCTTGGAATTGTATCATTATTCTTGTCTCAAATAAATTGCCGTGCCATCCTGAATTTTGTCTTTCCTAATTTTCTACATTACAAAATCATCGTTTTATCTAGTGAACATTTTTCCCCGGTCCCTTGAAAAATACTCGATAAGTTGAATAAAATCAATATTAATTGGTTCCCTCGGTAATTGGAAGTTAAAGGAATAGTATCTTTGCCTTGTAATTGTATCATTTTTCTTGTCTCAAATAAATTACCGTGTCGATAAATGATAAAACTAACTTTGACTTGTGCGCAAAATTCTCACGCTCTACGGGCAGAGATCAGAGCTTGGTTAAGTGGATTCGTCAGTGTAGAGGAAAAAACGTTCCGTCGGCGGTTTCATGTTCAAGTCTTTCGCGCAGTCTCTTGGGATTAAAAGATTTGCTTCAAACGAGGGGTGGCGCTCAAATTATAAAAAAAAAAAAAACGACACGGGATATCATTTAAAAAATCTGCGGAGAGAGCGCCAGCGTGGATATTTCCATTTGTTCGCAAAGGATTGACAACCTAAACCAACTTTTGAATGGCTATGACCTATGGTTATCGTCTGATTTCTACTGATTCAAAAATAAATAGAGGTTCGTATCAAGCAAATTCAAAGGGAAAACAGGAAACTTTTATCAAGTTGGTATGCTTACAGGACGAAACTATGCAAAAGCTTCTATATAAGTTATTTAATTTTTAGTTATCGCATTTTTATTTATTCGAATTTTATATTTAAACGATACTCATTATTTCTTTTGATTTTTATATATCGTATATATCGTCTTGCACAATTATTTAAACTACTTAAAATAAAATATGTTTCTTATACAATCTAAAATTAGAAAATAAACTTTTAAATCGGTAACCTCAAGGAGATAGCCATTATAAAGCACTAATATTTGAATTGGTTTTACTTATTATTTTAGCCCTGAAAGACCCAAGGTCATCAGGCGTGGAGCAGACTTCCTGCCTAAGCCTATCTCCGTCGCAATGGTGGCGCTGCTTGCGAGTTATATCTACAAATAACTCTAAGGATATTCAAGATATTCAAGGAATTATTTTTCAGAAACCTTCCCAGTACTATACTAAATAACTTCCCAAAGTTTCATGGCGTTCCAATGAGTGGTTTGGTCAGGCATAAAGGACACACACACACACACTCGAGCGAGCGGCCACGCTTTTGCGAGCTCCGCCGTTTTTCGCCTCTGGCGTGAGTGTAGATGTCTGTTGACATGCCAAATTTGGTATGGGCGAATAGCCCAGGATCGGCTGACTCAGTGCCTGAAAGGCCCATCCTTGTATCCCAATCTGGTGAGAGAAATCACCGAAAAACAGCCTACAGAAGAAAACTTCTGAAGAAAATTCTGCAAATCAAAAACATGCAAATTCGCCGGCAGGCGACGTGCATGTAAATCCGGCCGCCGTGTGTGACGTCACCGCGCCGCCGACTGCTGCCTCTTCCAGCGAGAATCCACCCGACCCGGCCTCGCTCAACTGGGCCGACAGCGAGATGGCGGAGGTGGGCGCCAACGACGATTTCATCGTCGTGAAGGGTAAGAAGAGGCGCCGCGGCTCAACGTCAACTGAGCACGCTGCAAGGCAGCCCAATAAGCCCGGAGACCAGCGCAGCTCCCAGCAGCGGAAGCGGCCAACAGGGCCGAGAGCAGTGCCGCCTCAGGAGATCAAGGCGACACGCGCGAACATCGCCGCAGCCAGGGCGAGGCAGACCTCTTCCACCCACGAGAACAACGTCTTCGTGGAGCTGTGCCCAGACATCCCGGACTACTTCTACCTCCGGGCAATGAGCAGGCTATTCGGAGGGCCTGGAGGCATAACACAGTTCAACAAGATGAACAGCCACTACATCGTGGGCTTGGAGACCGAGGATCTTGCGCGCCGTCTAGTTGAAGGCGGCCTAGAGATCGAGGGAACGACCCTTAGGGTCTTCCCCTACCGCAAGAGGGCCGAGCGAATCATCATCGCCAACCTGCCCGGCTTTGTGAAGGACAGAACCTTCGTAAACGCCCTGGGCCCATACGGGAAGGTCACCTCCATCGCCCCCATCATGGTCAAAATGGGGTAGTTCACCTTTACCGACGGCCGCCGGGAGGCCTTCATCCTGCTCAACGACGGCATCAAACTGGACAGGCTGCCCACCCGCCTGGAGATCCAGTCCAAGGGAGACACCCTGCAGGCCTTCCTCTCCTTTGGCATCAAATGCTCAAAATGCGGGAAACAGGGCCACCGCAGAGCCAACTGCTCAGCGCTCGCCAGGCAAGCAGCGTCTCCCACCGACGCAAGGACTCCCCCCCTCCTCCTCCTCAGCAGCCAAGGAAGCCGGCACCGGCGCCCGCAACACCGGCGTCCCCTGTCCAACCGGCGAAGACATCAACAGAGGCTCCGGCGATCCCCTCGGCGCCCCATCCTGCCGAACCGAAGGATCTTGCCCAGCCCGCCCCTGTTGCCCTCCCTGCTCCTATGGCTGCCCCGCGGCCCCTCGAGCCCGCGATCCTTCCGCTCGACATCGAGATGTCGGAGGAGGAGCGGACCTCAACTCCCTCTACGCCTTCCAAGGGAAAACCCGCACTCTTCCAGCTGCAGAAGCACCTCAAGCAGTCCCCCAACCTCTCCATCGACTGGGACGGGCTGCCCGGTATAGACCGCGAGGACGCACAGCAGCTACTCACCTCTAAAAGAAAAATGGAGAAGCGAGTGCCCTCGCTGTCAAAAGCACAGGTCGCCGCCCTCGACCAGGTGGCCGAAACCATCAAGGCCTCGATCCCAGACTCCAACCACACCATCCTCAAGACCCTCCAGAAGACCAAGGGGGTGCTTAAGGGACGGCAACAATGAGCTACCGTCTCGCCAGCATCAACGCGCGAGGGCTCGCCACTCGCAGGAGGAGCCTTGCCCTTTGTCATCTCCTCAGGCAACATCACGTGGACATCGCCTTTGTCCAGGAGACAAACGCATTTCATCTCGGCAGCGGCCAAGACCTCTGCCTCGGCTACAACGCTGTTATATTGGCCCATCCCGTAGCCATCTCGGGATCCGGACTCGCCTGCGTCTTCGGACCAGGCGTAGCCGTGCTACAACAGCGTATCCTGTGGCCGGGCCACATCGCCTTGGCAACAATAGATGTCCACGGCGAGGAGATGACGGCCATCGCCGTTCATCTGGAGCATGAACCCCGGGAGAGAAACCGACAACTGGAGCTCCTGGCGGCGACAGCGGCACAGGAGGAGGAGGGGGCCTGCTGGATCATCGGCGACTTTAACATCAGGGATCGGGGCCCCTCATCGTCATCATCATCGGATGCCCTCGCCGCTCTTCTGGACCTGGCCGCGCTGGTCGACGTGGCCACCCAGTTCGACGCCGCCCACCTGCCCACCAGAGTCGCCATGCACGGCGACCAAGTCGAATCCAACCGCCTGGACCGGATCCTCGTCCCTGCTGGAGTCCTGGATCGCGTGTCCATCTACGCGACCAGCCACTACCACCTCTCGGACCACCGCCTTGTGCTGCTCCAGGTGGGCCCGCCCACCACCGCCGTCTCCTCCCCCACCCAGCCTCGCTTGGCCGCGATGCTCCGCTCGGGCCTTGCTCTCGAACATCTGGCTGGCTACATCCGGGAGTTGGAGGAAGGCACAGCGCACGATGACGACGACGGGACCGTCTGGGATAGGTGGACCTCCATCAAGGCGGGGCTGCTGGCGGAGGCCAGATCCCTGCACGACCCACGCCACGCTGCCAGCGACAGCTACATCTACAGGGCGAGACGTTACATCGCGGCGCAGCTCGAGGCCTCCTCCATCCGGGCCGACTACCCTTCGCTGCCGGACCTAGCACGCGCCATCCGCCTCCGACGCCCGGTCAGCGTCATCAGAGACGAGCAGGATAACATCATCGAGGGCCCCGAGCTTCGGCGGAGGGCGTTCGCGACCTTCCAGCCCCGCTTCGCCCGTCCCACCAGCGATCCAGCTGCGGGAGCTGCCTTCATCGCCAGCAGCGCGCCCACCACCACCCGCGAGCTGAGTGAGGAGGACCCGCTCCACCGGCCGGACATCAGCCCCAGCGAGATCGCCAACGCTATCGAGCATCTCCCTCGCGGAAAGGCCCCCGGCTGGGATGGCTTGCCGTGCGAGCTCCTCGTCGCCTTCAGCGAGGACTTCTTCGCGGAAGCTCTGGCCCGGGTGTTCGCGGCATCACGGCTCCGCGGTGCCCTGCCTCCGTCGACGCGGCGCAGCTCCATCTGCCTCGTGCCCAAGGCCCGCGGAGGTCGCGGCCTTGATGGCTACAGGCCCGTCGCGCTGCCCTCGGCCGACTACAGGGTCCTGGCCGCCATCCTTCACCGGCGCCTCAAGCCCCACCTGCGGACCCTTGTGCCGGAATGCCAGACCTACGCCGTCCCCGGGAGGTCCCCGTCATGGAACATCGCCATGGTGACGGACGCCGTCGAGGAGGCCACCGCCCTGGGCTCGCCGCTGGCCGTCATGAGCGTCGACCTAGAGTCCGCCTTTGACTCATTGGACCGCGGCTTCCTGGAGTCCCTGCTAACATCCCTCCGCCTCCCGCCGGCCTTCATGGCCTGGATCAACATCCTCTACGCCGGGGCGGACGCCACCATCCGGGCCGGAGGCTTTCATACAACAGCCTTCCCCCTTCTCAACGGCCTCAGGCAGGGTTGCGCCGTAAGCGCCGCACTCTTCAGCATCGCCACGGGGCCGCTGCTACGTCGCCTGGAGTTGACCCTCGGCGTGGGCAATGTCATCGCTTACGCCGACGACATCGTCCTCCTATTTCATCGCGACGGAGACTTCGAACGGGTGGCGACCGTCTTCGAAGAATACAAGCAGGCCTCCGGAGTTGGCGTGAACCTCCGGAAGAGCGCTGGCCTCTGGTGCGGCGCCTGGCGCAACCGCGGCGACTCCCCTCTCGGCGCCTCCTGGTCGACCACCTCCATCAGGGTCCTCGGGCTCGACATCGCCCCCAGGAGCACCGTCGCCCACCGGGAGCAGCATCTCCTGGCCCTCCTGGAGAATGCATGCCGCAAATGGACGCCCTTCACCCGCGGCCTCTCCCTCGTCGGGCGAGCAAGAGCGGCGAACACGCTGGTGGGCTCTGTCATCCAGCACCACCTGCATGGCTACCTACCATCACCCCCAACCATCGCCAAGCTGCAGGCCCGACTGGCGAGATTCGTCTGGGGACAGGACCACACGGCGTGGCTTCCCGCCGATGTCATGGCGAGGCCAGTTGCCATCGGAGGCCTCGGCCTCCTCGACCTCGCGACCCAGCTCCAGCTCGCCTGCCTCAAGGGGGTGCAGGTCGCGCTCCGCGGGGGCAGAAATGCCTTCAGCTGGCTGGTAGAAAGCGGTGAGGCCTGGATCCACCCTCCACCGGACGGCACCCGTCTCCAGCCCCGCCGTCTCCGGCTGCTGAAGCTGTGGGAGGAGGCCTCCAACATCCTGGGCCTCAACCATCGGGCGGTCCCCACGGCTCAGCTACTGGACCTCAACATCATCGGCGGCTGCCGGTTCCTCCGCCCTCCCGACCTCCTGGCCCCTGCCCGCTGGCGCGGAGCCCGAGTCCGGGACCTTCTTGCGGAGGGCCACCTCACCGCCCGACCTACGCGCTCGGCCCTGGCTGACGCCGCGGCCCTGGGCGCCTTCTGTCGGAGGCTGACCTCCGAGAACGCCGTGGGCTTCGGGGCGGAGTCTGCACCCTCATCTAGCTCTTTAGCTGCGGCCGTGGTGCTGCGAGGGACGGCTACGCCGTTCCTCAACGGCCTCACGACCCGCTCGGCCCGACGGGCCCTGGATCGCCCGCGCCTCGCCGCCACGCCCATCTCAAGGTTCACCTCGAGATGGTCGCCCACCATCGGTCCACTTCCATCTAGGATCGACTGGGCCTCGCTGCGGCGCTGCGCCTACTCGGGCCACGAGGCCGACGCGGCCCTCAAGTTGGCCCTCCACGCCCTGCCCCATCCGGCCCATCCTGCCTCGGTCGGCCCCTCCTGTCCTGCCTGCGGGTCCATCGACCGCTCCCTCGGCCACCGTTACTGGTGCTGCCGTTCCATCAGGCCTCTCATCAGAGAGGCCTTCAACATCATAGGGCGGCCCCCTGACCTGCAGGCTTGGATCTTCGGCGGGTCCGGCCTTGAGGACGACGCCCTTTCCATCTTGGCGTCGGCAAAGTTGCGAATTTATCGCTACTTTGTACAGGTTGGGCTCGGAGAAGCAGTGGAAGACCCGCTCATCGCCTGGTCCAGGACCCTCCAGCGCCGAGGTTTTCTTCCTCCATCTCCCATCACCATCTTGTAAAATTTGTTTCATATATGTATATATTTTCTCTTCTCTTCTCATCTTTTTTTTCTTTTTCTCTCCCTATGATTGAAAATGTATAATATTGTCTAAGATGACAATAAATATTTTTTAATTGTCATTGTCACACATACATTCATTTATAAATATATATAGAGATTAACAAAATAATTAAATACATTATTTATTTTAGGTCTAGAAATTAGTATAATATTGTTTAATCGTGATTGATATGTAGGATCAAAATTTTCGTGCGCACATCTAAACGATCAAAACATGGGTCATATATAATATAGACTCTTCCCTGTTTTAACATTTTGATTTAATCAATAAGAAATCAAGGGTTTCTTTTTTTATTTCTTTCAATTCTTAAGCTTTCGTACCAATGCCCTTCAACATGGAGATCCTGAAGTACTTCTTCTAGCCAATTATAACACAGTTTAAACTCGTTAAATTCGGTTAAATTCGCCGTGAAATTGTACTTCAGGATCTCCGTTTTGAAGGCCATGTTTGCCCGAAAGCTTGAGAATTAAAAGAAATAAGAAACCCTTGATTCCATATTGATTAATTAAAAATGGGTCATATATATAGCTCAATTATCAAGCTTTGCCTACATCTCTTTGTAAGTGTGCCGATTAAATAATAGCTATAACAAATGTAGTCATTATAATTATACCATTTAATTAACTATTTGTAGTGTCTGTGACAATACATATTAATATACCATATTAAATTACATAATTTATCCTTTTTGAAGCCAAAATATTTTAGTATAAAATTTAATTAAAATACAAAAAAATCAGATGATTATTAATTTGGATATTTTGTTACTCAGTACGTCCTTTTATTTTCTCATTTACTTGTTGTTGGTAGGTGATTATTTTGATCAAAATAAATTACTTTTTCTTGCTCGTGTTAAACTTCATATAATTATCTATGTGACAATATTCAATTATTGCATTTTTGGGTGAAAATCACTTTATAGTTAAATGATATTTTTAAAATAAATATTATTTTAGTGAATAAACATTCACTTGGAGGGTAAAAAGCCAGATCATTCGACTAATATCACATATAGTTTTACATATTTGTATTGATCTTGTGCAAGCCATTTTTTTTTCAGAGAACGAAATTACTCTGAAATAATTTTCATTGCTCTATTCATGTGGAGCGTATTTAATCACGTTTCTTAAAATTTGTTGATTGTTTCAACACAATTTTTATCAGATATGTAAGTACTGAATGTCCTATATCAAATCACGAGACGCCATATCGTCTGACATTGTCTGCTTCTAGTAAACATGGAATAAGATTAGAGTGCCACTGATATAAGTTATCCCGACTAATATCTGTGAGAAAACCTAGCAACTGGCTTAATTATGGAAGTCGTTATAATTTACTCGTTTTTCTCGGTGGTGCAAAGTAGGTGCTCTGTCTAAATCATGTATTGTAGGTTGAGCGCTCATATCAATCTTTTTTGGTCCACATAACGTGGTAAAATTTGTGAAACATCGGTGGGTTATTTTTTGTATTATAACTATTTGGGTCTATTTCTTGAAAATAAAGATATATCGGCCAGTAATTCGTTTTATTAAAATTCAAAACTATTTTAAAGGCGTAAGATTCTTTTTGATATTAAACAATTTCTACTGCCCTTACTGCAATGGAAAAATTAATGAGAGGGCCTGGCTCATCAGTGGTGAACCCTTTCAGCGGTTTCACCAGTTTAATCTACCATACCGCTGTTATATTGCATTTTTGGTACTTCCTTTTATAGTGATATTGTTGATAGACTCTTTGAATGGGTATTTTAGAAGAACTATGGACATAAGCTTTGAGGACAGTAGAATTACATACATTTATAAATATATAATATGCTTCGAGCAATCACTCTTCCGCAAATATCAAATTGTTTCTTTTATTAGAACATTTATAATATGATGCACTAGCGCGCCATCTGTTATCAAAATTCAAAACTATTTTAAAGGCGTAAGATTCTTTTTGATATTAAACAATTTCAACTGCCTTTACTGCAATGGAAAAATGAATGAGAGGGCCTGGCTCATCAGTGGTGAACCCTCTCAGCGGTTTCGCCAGGTTAATCTAACATACCGCTGTTATATTGCATTTTGGAACTTCCTTTTATAGTGATACTGTTGATAAACTCTTTGAATGGGTATTTTAAAAGAACTATGGACATAAGCTTTGAGGACAGTAGAATTACATACATTTATAAATATATAATATGCTACGAGCAATCGCTCTTCCGCAAATATTAAATTGTTTCTTTTATTAGTTTTGAATTTTGATAACAGATGGCGCGCTAGTGCATCATATTATAAATGTTCTAATAAAAGAAACAATTTAATATTTGCGGAAGAGCGATTGCTCGAAGCATATTATGTATTTATAAATGTATGTAATTCTACTGTCCTCAAAGCTTATGTCCATAGTTCTTCTAAAATACCCATTCAAAGAGTCTATCAACAGTATCACTATAAAAGGAAGTTACAAAAATGCAATATAACAGCGGTATGGTAGATTAAACTGGCGAAACCGCTGAGAGGGTTCACCACTGATGAGCCAGGCCCTCTCATTCATTTTTCCATTGCAGTAAAGGCAGTTGAAATTGTTTAATATCAAAAATAATCTTACGCCTTTAAAATAGTTTTGAATTTTGATAACAGATGGCGCGCTAGTGCATCAAATCGTTTTAATACCTCGACGTTTCGACAAAATTCTTTTGTCCTCGTCAAGAGCAAACAAAAATTAAACATTTAGCAAGGCGTTAAGAATCTTTCTAAAGTTCCAAGGGCGTTCTCACGCGATATTAAAAATTTTTGTACAACATCTAAAGCACGAGTCATAAAGGCAGCCTAAATATTTACGATATTTGGGTCTAGGTAGTAATGAATATTACATTATATAAAAATCTTAATTTAAATATCAATTCTAAAATTAAGGGATTATATATATAATAGAAGATGTACCTGGCTTTGTTCGGGTTTTACTCGAGTGAAAATTTGCCTAACGAATATTTGATAGAAAATATTTTCTAGAAAACATCCTCTATCCATAGAATCAATTTTTATTAAGAAATATATATATATATATAATATATCTTTATAAAATTTGATTCAGTAGAGAGTGATGGAATAACTAGAGAAAGACTACTAGATCTTCCCTGATTTTTGGTGTTAGAGCGATATCAGACCTGGTAACTCCGTATTTATATAAATAGAAGTTTTGAAAATAAAGCAATCCATAAATGAATCATTAATTAATTTTTAAATAAATTTATCTAGGTAATCATTATTTTTTAGTTCTCTAAAAATTCTATTTCTCTCCATATTTTCATCATTTTTCATTGAGCAATGTGTTGTTAATCTTTTGGAGAGAGTATTTACTACTTGAATTTTTTTGATGGATTGGGCCGAAAAAATTGATAAATAAATAGAATTGAAATCTGTCATTGATATGAACGTTATACCTTAGCTTCATTTAATGATAAACTTCTCTAACTAGCGGATTTGGGTCGGAGACAATCAGAATTATTGAAGTCGCCTCGAATTGATGTGTATTTTAATGTTATGGCTGACCTTTATATTTTTCGTGAATATTCTCCCTGAAGAATTTCTAACCAATTCAAAATTTATTTTAACTGATGGTGATTCAGTATGAGAACTGGTAGGACATTACTCTAGTTACAATTACTGATGGGGAACTTGTACAAGGACTAGACAGACATCAATAATATTGTTGCACCAGGTTGCGGCTTGGCAGACTCTTCAACCTTGATTCTCTCCTGTGCCGGGTCTTGCATCTTACCAGAGCGTGTCTCAACCATCCTACAAATTTATATAAGGGAATAATGAGATAACTCTACTTTAAGTAGTCTCCGAATAATCTATTTATTTCTTACACCAAAGAGAGCTGTGAAGTCACACAGTGTACCAAAATATAAATGGTGATTTCATAATACATAAATCTGTTTATAATATATTGTTGCACCAGGTTGCGGCTTGGCAGACTCTTCAGCCTTGATTCTCTCCTGTGCTGGGTCTTGCATCTTACCAGAGCGTGTTTCAACCATCCTACAAATTTATAAAAGGGAATAATGAGATAAGTCTACTTTATGTAGCCACCAGAATCATTTATTTATTTTCTCACATCAAAGAGAGCAGTGAAGTCACAGTGTACCTAAATACAAATGATGATAATCTAAAAATAATCTGTTTTAAATAAATATCATAGAATATAAAAATAAATAAATATATAATTTAAATTTCAAATATATTAAAAATAATATAATAAATACGCCATTAATCATGATGTAACACTTCCCCCTCTCCAGAGGTCGTCACGTCCTCGTGAGTTACCTCATCAATTCTCTCAAAATAGGGTTTGAGTCTTGAGACATGGACAATCAATGGGTCTTGGCCAGGATTATCTTTCGGCTCAATTAAGTAATTTACGTTAGACAGCTTCTTTAATATTCGATATGGGCCAAAATATTTTCTCAATAGTTTTTCGCATTTTCCGATTTTCCTGACTGGTGTCCAAACTGCCACTAAATGTCCTGGTTCATAGATTTTCTCATTGTGTTTTTTGTCATAGTTTCTTTTCATTCTTTCCTGAGTCTTCTCTGTGTTGTTAATGACTACCTGTCTCGTCCTTGCTATTTTATCTAAGTAGTTTTCTATATATTCGTCGTAATCGTCCATGTTACTGTCCGTTGGGATATTCTCGTCGTCTAAGAGGGACATGGGTTCCCTTCCAAACAACAGGAAAAATGGAGAGTAGCCTGTGGTTTCTTGAATCGTGGTATTATACGCGTGGGTGATAAAAGGGAGGATTTCATCCCAGTTCTTTTGGTCTGTGTTCACATACATGCTGATCATATTGATTAAAGTTCTATTTAGCCGTTCCGTTAGTCCGTTAGTCTGGGGGTGGTAGCTCGTTGTGAAGCAGTGTTTCACTTTGCACATTTTCATTACCTCCTTCATCAAATTGCTAGTGAATTGTGAACCTCTATCGCTAATAAGAAATCTTGGGGCCCCGTGACGTAAAATAATATGTTCGATTAAAAATGTAGAGACTTCTTTCACGGTTGCTTCTGATACTGCCTTTGTTTCAGCATACTTGGTATAATAATCAGTCAACACAATTATCCACTTCCTTCTTCTTTTCGTTGATGGCAAGGGGCCAACAAAGTCAATTCCGATTCTTTCAAAAGGGTAGTTAGCTGGGGGAATAGGTTGTAGAAGTCCAGAAGGCAAGTGATTTGAACCTCTCCGACTTTGGCAAAGATGGCACGTCTTTACAAATTCTGAAACATCTTTCAACATGGAAGGCCAATAGTATTTATTCTTCAATCGGTAAGTGGTTCTGGCGACGCCCAGATGGCCATTCAGCATATGGTTGTGGTATTCACTCATGACTTCCTTCCTTCTCTTCTTTGGCACTACCAGCAACCATGCCCTACCTTCAGGATTTGGATTTTTCTTGTAGAGACACCCATTTTCTTCTTTGAAGTTCTGTGTAATTGAACGCTTGTTTCCACTAAGGTTCTCCTTAATATTCTCAATAAAATCATCCTTTTCGTCTATTATTTGATTCAGAAATAGTCTTTCATAATCTTCGTCCCATTCGTTTTCAGGTAAGGGTCCTCTAGATAGACCATCAGCGTCCAGATGTTTTTTACCCGATTTATGTATGATTTCGAAATTATATTCCTGAATCTTCAGTGCCCATCGTGCTAATCGGCCGGTCGGATCTTTCAGATTCTTAAGCCAGCATAGTGCGTGATGATCAGTTACGATTTTGAAGTGCCTTCCATATAGGTAGGGTCGTAACTTGGACATTGACCACACAACAGCTAGACATTCTTTTTCGGTAGTCGAATAATTTTGCTCAGGTTTGCTCAGTGTTCGACTTAAATATGAGATAACTTTTTCTTTATCGCCGAACTTTTGGACTAATGTTGCACCCAGGCCGATGTTAGATGCGTCAGTATGAATGTAAGTAATTGCATTCTGGTCAAAGTGCCCTAAGATTGGAGGATTTATCAATGCTACTTTAAGGGTTTGAAATGCTTTTTCTTGATTTTCTGTCCAGGTAAAAGGTACATTCTTTTTTATAAGACTGGTTAATGGATCGGCAATTTTTGAAAAACCTTTGATAAATTTTCTATAATATGAGCACATTCCTAAAAATGATTGAACTTCTTTTATCTTTTTGGGCCGAGGAAAATCTCTAATAGCCTTGATATTATGCTCCGCTGGTTTTATACCATGTTGATTAGTTATATGGCCAAGAATCTCCAGTTCTTCGAAAGCAAATTGGCATTTTTTGTTGTTCAATTTTAAATTAGCCTCGCGAAAACATTTTAAAACAGCTTCTATTCTTTTGAGATGTGTTGAAAAATCCGAGCTATAAATGATTACGTCATCTAGATAACATAAGCAAATTTGCCATCTAAGATTACCAAGCATATTTTCCATGTTCCTCTCAAATGTAGCAGGGGCATTGCATAGTCCAAAGGACATTACGTTGAACTCATATAGGCCATGTGCTGTAGTGAAGGGTGTGTTTTCTTTATCTTTCTCCTCAACCTCAACTTGCCAATATCCTGATTTAAGGTCAATTGCTGAAAAGTATTTGGATCCTTGAAGTGTATCCAATACTTCATCAATTCTGGGAATTGGGTAAACATCCTTCACTGTTACATCATTCAATTTTCTGTAGTCAACGCAAAATCTGTACTTACCATCTCGCTTCTTGACCAAGATTACAGGGAAGGACCATGGACTCGAGGATGGTCTAATTATGCCGTCTCTGAGCATTTCATCAATTTGTTCTTTTATGATTTCTCGCTCTTTCGCGCTCACCCTATACGGCTTGTGTTTGATCGGTTTCGCGCCTTCTGTATCGATCCGATGTTTCGCTAAGTTGGATCTTCCTAATCCCGGCGAAAACAAATCCTCGTACCTTTCCAAAACTTGTTTCAATTGCTCCTTTTCCGTATATGCTAAATTTTCGTTTATCTGAAATTGGGGTTCTTCATGCTCTTTTTGTTCACTTTCTTCCATAAGATTCACTTCGGCTGGCTGGCTTCCAAAGCACAATGTTTGGTTTTTTAATGGTCGAGGGTAAGGGTTTGTTATCCAGATATATGTTTCCTTATTCACAACATTTATTAAGCTTCTCGCTAGTCGAAGTCCATTTGTTTGAAACATTTTATGGTTCTCCTCGATGATGTATTCGCCATCCTCTGCTTCTACAAATGCATTAATCAATTTAATAGAAAGTTCTGGTATAATGGCATCCTTTGCACTTTTTATTTTCTTCTGTTGATATTTGATTACGTCACGATTTTCTGTCAAGTCATATTTGATTATTTCACGCTGACAATCAATTTTTGCGTTCATTTTCTTAAGAAAATCACGTCCAAGTATAAATATTCGCAAATGTGTTCTCATTATCACAAATTGATGTGTAATTGTTTTGTCATCAAATTTTATATTTAAAATAATATTTCCTACGATATCTAATTCTTTGCCATCGGGTCCGGAGCACATTTTATCAGGATTTATTATTTCAAGACCTGTGTTAAGAGCTGTACTAAGGTCGACCACTGAAAGATCGGCGCCTGTATCAATCAAAGCTTCGCAGATACCGATTCTATCCACGTTAATGTTCATTTTATATTTGGGGTCTAACTTTTTAATTCCATTTATGGTCGACTTGCTTTGATTGACGGACTCAGGCGCGATGTTTAGTTTAAATCTTCTAATGCAGCATATCTATTCCTTGTAGGGATACTCGAGTACGGGCTATTACTTACGTCAGAGTAGAGCAGAGGTCTCGACTTCTGAGTTCCATTATCCATTCGGATTTCTTCTTCGACCTTGTCTTGTGTAACTATGGGGTCCTCTTCCACAATTCTTACAAACCTGACTCTGCAATACCGCGCTACGTGTCCTGGCTTGTTACACTTGAAACATATTGGTCTCCCGTCTTCTGTCCTATTCCTATTCGAATTTGGATTCTTATTGTATGTTTTACTTGGGTAGGCCGGTTTTGGCTCAGGATTGGGAGTGTAAGATCGTCTAGGGCAGATACCTGGGGCAGAGGCTTGTTCTGGTAATACCTCGGAGTGGGGGCCTGGGGCTTGGAGGTGTTCTGGTAGTACCTCGGAGCGGGGGCCTGGGGCTTGGAGGTGTTCTGATATGGTCTTCTGAACGACGTAGCATTCTTCCATTGCTCTTGATGATGGGGACGAGGAGAGCGTGGTCCATTATAAAGAGCTTTTGATTTTTCTGCACGTTCTTGGTAATTCTTTTCGAACAAATCCAGCTTTTTACAAATTTCTAGAAGTTCATTGGTATTTTTAGGAGGGTTTAGGTGAAGGGCAAAAGAGTATTCTTTCTTTAACCCTCCAATAACCCAGTTTATTTTAGTCTCTTCTTCCATTTGGGGGTCGACCTTGTTGCACAGTACAAGGATATCCTCTGCGAACCTGATTGCAGGTTCATTCCACTGTTGTATCCTGTTTAATCTCATCCTCATTTCTTCTTTGTTGGCGTCTGAGGCAAAATCCTCAATTAGGCGGCTCTTGAAATTTTCCCAGCTGGTGAAACTTACTTTGTGTAGGTTCAGCCAGGTTTTGGCGCTACCAATCATATTCATGGCAGCATAACGGGAGATAATGTAGTCTGCCCAATGGTACAGGAAGCCAATTTCTTCAAGAGATTCAATCCATGGGCGAGGGTCTTCTGTTCCATCATACTTGGGGATGTCGATGTTGGGATTCAGGACAACTGGGTCGGAACTAGCATCTCTACCAATTGTTGCACCAGGTTGCGGCTTGGCAGACTCTTCAGCCTTGATTCTCTCCTGTGCTGGGTCTTGCATCTTACCAGAGCGTGTTTCAACCATCCTACAAATTTATAAAAGGGAATAATGAGATAAGTCTACTTTATGTAGCCACCAGAATCATTTATTTATTTTCTCACATCAAAGAGAGCAGTGAAGTCACAGTGTACCTAAATACAAATGATGATAATCTAAAAATAATCTGTTTTAAATAAATATCATAGAATATAAAAATAAATAAATATATAATTTAAATTTCAAATATATTAAAAATAATATAATAAATACGCCATTAATCATGATGTAACAATATATATATTCCGTTTAATAAAATGAATAAATATAAAGTATAAAATTGAATTTAAAATATATGAAAAATAATATTACAAATTAAAATGAAATAGGTGCATTAGCCCTGATGCAACAATATCATAATAAATATATAGGCATAAACCTCTATTTTTAAACTTCGGCGATTTTCTGTTTCGAATAGGAGCTATAGATGATTCAGGGCTTTTATATGAAGAGAGAAGACAGGATTCCAGTCACCTGCTTATTGAATGTCCAATATTCCACAACTACAGATATCGGGAAGACATTGAATACAAAGATATTTTTATGTGTATAAATAGTAAGGACATATATTCAAAATTTAAGAAATTCTGTAAATATATCTACGATTTTCTCTCTTGGTTAAAAACCGTAATTGCTAAACCATATTTATTTTTATTTTACTGGTTGCTCTTAGGAAGGATGTGGAATCAAGAATTATTTTAATGTCCCTTTCTTTCTTTTTTTTCTTTTAAACTAGTACTAAAACCTTCAAATTAGTGAGTTTTTTTTTATGTAAAATATTCTCTGAATTTAGGGTTGTTGCTTGACGCAAACATCCCTTATGGGGATATCGCGTCTTTCTGATTTTTGAAGATAATAAATAGATAATAAATGAAAAAAAAATTGAATATCTATTTGCCCTTTCTCATTTTCAGATATGAACTGAATTGTATGAAAAACTAAATTTGTTTTTTTTTTGGCTATGCAAATTAAAATTCAAATAAACTTCAATTTTTATACATATACCACTCCTTTTTCAATATATTTCTAGCAACTTTAATTAGCTTGTGAGCGTTTCTCAATTTATTATTCTTTCACTCCGTTATCACTCTTGAAGGCCTTGACTTTCAAATTTATGTTTGAGTGCTCTTTAATTATAATGATTCAGAGATAAATCCAAATTATAAAGAGGTTAGATAGGATTTAAAATTCATGCTAATATTAGTTCCTGTATGCAATCACTCTTGCTATGAAACCTCTTTTTTCAGCCAGATTTATATATTTTATTCTATTTTGTTTGATTTAGTTATTATATTATTGTTCGACCCTTGGAAAATAATCTCCCTTCTAAGAATCATCCTTTAAACACTCTCTCGAAATATAGTCAAATACATTTCTAGCAGCATACTTATTCGCTTGGAAATTGGTGAAACTTAAAGTTTCAAATCTGAACTTGATTTGTCAGAAATGTGATGGTGTAGTCAGGATTCCTCTCTAATCATCTACTTATATAATTGCCTTATTCTGAAGCTCACGGATAGAATGCGCGCCCATTGGCTGCCGCCGGCGAACACGTGACCTCCCTGCCCCCCTCTAGACAACCCTGTTATCAGCTGTGTGATATATACACCTGTCTATAGCGGCCATTCTAGACAACCCTGTTATCAGCAGTGTGTTACATCCACCTGTCTATACAGACCACCCTGTCTATAGCGGACACTTTAGGCAACCCTGTAATCAGCAGTGTGTTACATCCACCTGTCTATACAGACCACCCTGTATATAGCGGCCATTCTAGAAAACCCTGTTATCAGCTGTGTGATACATACACTTGTCTATAGCGGCCACTCTAGACAACCCTGTTATCAGCTGTGTGATACATCCACCTGTCTATACAGACCACCCTGCCTATAGCGGTCACCTTAGGCAACCCTGTTATCATTAGTGTGTTACATTCACCTGTCTATACAGACCACCCTGTCTATAGCGGACACTTTAGGCAACCCTGTAATCAGCAGTGTGTTATATCCACCTGTCTATACAGACCACCCTGTATATAGCGGCCATTCTAGAAAACTCTGTTATCAGCTGTGTGATACATACACCTGTCTATAGCGGCCACTCTAGACAACCCTGTTATCAGCTGTGTGATACATCCACCTGTCTATACAGACCACCCTGTCTATAGCGGTCACCTTAGGCAACCCTGTTATCATTAGTGTGTTACATTCACCTGTCTATACAGACCACCCTGTCTATAGCGGTCACCTTAGGCAACCCTGTTATCAGCAGTGTGATACATACACCTGTCTATACAGACCACCCTGTCTATAGCGGCCACTCTAGACAACCCTGTTATCGGCTGTGTGATACATACACCTGTCTATACAGACCACCCTGTCTATAGCGGCCACTCTAGACAACCCTGTTATCGGCTGTGTGATACATACACCTGTCTATACAGACCACCCTGTCTATAGCGGCCACTCTAGACAACCCTGTTATCGGCTGTGTGATACATACACCTGTCTATACAGACCACCCTGTCTATAGCGGCCACTCTAGACAACCCTGTTATCGGCTGTGTGATACATACACCTGTCTATACAGACCACCCTGTCTATAGCGACCACCCAAGACAACGTTTTTAAAATATATTCGCACTCGGGTAAAACCCGGGCGTTGCCCGGGCCATTCGTCTAGTATTTTTATAAGATAGCTCACACCTTCAATTGCCTAAAGTTCCTAATCCTTTTGAAGGCATAAAGAACTGTTGGTAAATTTCCTTTGTGATCAGTCAAGGCACCATTCTTGTACGTTTGTACTCTATCTTTCATTGTACCATAAAAATATGATTCGTCAATATACTCTTTATTTTTTAACTTTACAAACCTTTAATGAATCCTCTTGAGTAAAACAAAATATAAGAATCTAAAATATTAGGAGGTTCTTATTTTTGTTGGTTAATTATTATACCTATTTTCAAAATGGATAAATCGGTTTTATTACATATATCCAAAAACATGAATCACGCGTATAATAATTCACTGATAAGCAATCCTTATATCTATAAAAATGAAATCCAAAATCGATGTTTGTTATCGCGTTGCGCAAAATCTACAGAATAAATCATTATGAAATTTCGCATGTAGGTAGCTGAAGATTTCGTTTAACATATAGGCTATTCAAAAAACTAAAAAGGTTAATGTGCTTTTTTAAAATAATATAAAACAAAAAAGCGTTAGTTCCAGCCTTTTACCGCTTGGGCGCAGCACTGGTCGCGACGATAAATGAATTTGATTGGTTAATAATTAACACGTGGTTTGTTTACACGATGAATGTTAGTTTGTTCACACGATGAATGTTTTTGAAAGGTAAGATTATCCAATCGCCGTGAAACTTTAGGAAGTTATTTACTATACTACTGGGAAGGTTTCTGGTTTGAATTTGGTTTGAAATAAATATTCTTTGCAATTTTATTTGCAAATTTTCTACTTTCACTCGCAAGCAGCGCCTCTAGCGGTATCTGGTGATATTATATTTATAAATTGTAACAATGCTTAAAATGTGTTCCAAGTATAATAAATTTAATTTGAGAATTTAGTAATATAATATTCCAATGACGTAAAAATAACTTGGAATTTCAATATTAATATATATTTAAAGAAAATATTGTAACGTTTTTGTGTTAAATGTTAAAATATATTTTTACATTGTTAATTTATTTTGTTGTTGTTTTATAATAGTGAAGATGCAAATTACATTGTTGCTGTTGTTTATTATCGTTTGTTTATATAAAAAACTTACATTGTATGTGATGATGATAACAAAAATGAATTTTAAATTAATATACAAGGTATGTCCCATAAGTTCCCGGACTGGGTCCATTAAAAAAATAAATAAATGAAAAATGTAAATGAATTTGCCTGTTTATTATAGAAAAAATATCTGGCTACACGGTGGTACCAATATCGAGGCGGTACGTGCACGCGCCCCAAAGTTATTCTAATTTATTTAAAGGTTACACATAGCGCTGCGGCGATTTTACGATGGAACGAAAATTGAAGCAGAGGATTTGCATAGAATTTTGTGTGAAACTTCAAATATCAGCAACCGAAACTTTTTAAATGCTTAATAAAGCATTCGCCAAAGAGAACAATTGTTTTTGGATGGCATTCTAGATTTAAAGCTGGCAGAATTTCTATTGAAGATGATCTTCGTCAAGGACGCCCAAAAATTTCAAAGGACTGATGAAAATGTGCAAAAAATCACCGATTTGATAAAAGAAAATCCTCGAACCACTTTGCTGGAGCTAGAGCAAGACACAGGCATCTCTAAAACAACGATTGGAAGGATCGTAACCAAATCAAAAAGACTCCTGCAAAATTCATCCAAAGATTCCTCACTAATGAGCAAAAACTGTGTCGGCTTGCAACCTGTGAGGACATGTTGGAAATGACAAGAACGGATCCGGAATGGAAAGACAAGATAATCACAGGCTACGAGACATGGGTCTATGGCTATGATCCTGAAACCAAGCATCAATCTGCCGAGTGAAGATGTCAGGGTGAGCTTAGACCCAAAAAATCCAGATTATTGAAATCCAGAAACAAGGTGTTGCTGGTCGCTTTTTTGGATAAAAAGGGCATTTTTCATCACGAGTATCTTCCTGCAGGCCAAACAGTTATCAAGGATATGTATTTGGGCATTCTTCGCCGTCTAAGGGAAGCGATTCGAAAAAAAAAAGGCCAGAAAAATGGACTAATGGTGGCTGGATCCTACACCATGACAATGCTCGCCCTCACACAGCGCACTTGATGACTAGCTTTTTGGCGAAAAACGGGACACAAACTTTTCCTGTTCCCCAAACTTAAAGCAGTTCTAAAAGGAAGACATTTTGACCCCAGGGATGACATAATAGAAAAATCGCCGTTAGCATTGAAGAGCATTCCAAAAGAGGCTTATAAAAACTGTTTCGACAATTGGGAGAAACGATGGCGCTGGTGCATTGAAGCAAGGGGGGATTACTTTGAGAAGTTTTAATAAAAAAAAAAAAAATAAATCTTACCTTTTTTTTATGGACCCAGTCCGGGAACTTATGGGACATACCTTGTATATAATTCATTGAGAAAAAAAAAGAAATAATTAATTATCAAATTCACAAAAGTGACAATATCTTATTTAAAATATAATAAATGTTTTCAAAATATAATGTGTTTCAAAATTATATTTATAAACGCATATAACAATTATTATATTTATATACGTTTATAAATCAATATGTAGGTGGATTGGATGTTTTCTAGAATCGTTTTAACAAATGTTCGTTAGGCAAACTTTTACTCGGATAAAAACCGGGCGAAGCCGGGTACATTTGCTAAATACAGTTATTTACAAATCTTCTTTTGTGGCAAGGTACTATTCCTTCAACTTCAAATTACCGAGTGGACCAATTAATACTGATTTTTTTTTCAACTTATCGAGTATTTTTTCAAGGGATCGGGAAAATTTTCAAATTATCGAGTCAGTAGAGATTGGATGTTTGCTAGAATCGTTTTAACAAATGTTTGTTAGGCAAACTTTTACTCGGGTAAAAATCAGGCGAAGCCGGGAACATATATATATTAAAATTTTACACGAATAAATTTACTGGCAATGCGTTTCTTTTTTATATATCACCAAATATTATCTCTACAGACCTTACTGCAATGATATAAGTTATTGAATGAGAAGGCTTGGCTCATCAGTAGTGAACCCTCTCAGCGGTTTCGCCAAATTAATCTCTAGACCGCTCTACTATTGTATTGGAATGGGTTTGTTATATACCCTGCATTTTCTATGGAAGGCAGCGCAGGGGTGTTCAGTGAACTATGGACATAAGCTTATAGGTCTGTAGAGGTACATAGATATAATTTCAAGGTATTGCATCGAGAAAAGCTTTTCCGCAAAAAATATGTTTTCATAACCAATATATATTAGTAAATTAAATTTTATTGCCATCTATCGTTAAAATTTTACACAAATAAATTTACTGGCAATGCGTTTCTTTTTAAATATCACCAAATATTATCTCTACAGACCTTACTGCAGTACACTTGTGTAAAATTTTAACGATAGATGGCAATAAAATTTAATAAAATAAGCAAAATTGGGGAACATGCATTATATTCAGGACATAGGCCAGATTGGAATGATATTGAGATATTTCATGGGAATATAAAATTTAAAAAAGAAAGATTATTTTTAGAGGGGTGGGTATCACGGGAAATGGGGAAAAGAACTTTAAATGTATATGAAGAAATTCCGCTACAATACAATTTGTTTTTAAATTTAAAAAAGTAATTATAAAGGGTAAGTATAAATTGTACATAATAGATATCGATTAATATATACTATTGTGAAATCTTTTAAATGTTATTATTATTTTTATATTTATTTTTGTTTATAATTTCTTAATATATATATATGTATATAAAAATTTTATTTCAAAGATCATAGTCTTTTGTGAGTTAAATATTTATTTTTGACTCGTGCTTTAGATGTTGTACAAAATTTCGAATATCGCGTGAGAACGCCCTTAGAGCCTTAGAATAATTTTTAACGCCTTGCTATATGTTTTAATTTTTGTTTGCTCCTGACGAGGACAAAAGATTTTTGTCGAAACGTCGAGGTATTAAAAAGATTTACTGGCCGAAGTATATTTTTTCAAGAAATATGAATGCCGGCCAGGCAGCCTCTATCTTCACGATAATAAAATTTAATTTACTAATATATATTGGTTATGAAAACATATTTTGCGGAAGAGCTTTTCTCGATGCAATACCTTGAAACTATATGCATGTACCTCTACAGACCTATAAGCTTATGTCCATAGTTCACTAAACACCCCTAAGCTGCCTTCCATAGAAAATGCAGGGTATATAACAAACCCAGTCCAATACAATAGTAGAGCGGTCTAGAGATTAATTTGGCGAAACCGCTGGGAGGGTTCACTACTGATGAGCCAAGCCCTCTCATTCAATAACTTATATCATTGCAGTAAGGTCTGTATAGATAATATTTGGTGATATTTAAAAAGAAACGCATTGCCAGTAAATTTATTTGTGTAAAATTTTAACGATAGATGGCAATAAAATTTAATTTACTAACATATATATATGTTTGTCGGCTATGCACGCCCTCAATATGTAACTAATCTCGCTGAAATTTGAAAAGGACAGAGTTAAATCTGGAAGAGTTTTTTTGTCGCACTTTAACCAAGAAAAATTATAGTACTGAACAACAATAATTTTTAGTCAGAAATGATAATGACAATATTGCTGTATCATGCTTGATTGACATAAACAAAATTCTTTAGGAGAATATTCACTAAAGCAGTCCACGGGTGGAGCCAGATAATAATTTTTTGTAGGCAGGAACAAAATTCTACCGCGAAACATTCACTCGAGCAGAAGGCGCACGAAGCCAGGTCATCTCTACTTATAAAATATCGTTTCTCGGCCTTTTGGCTAAGATCATGTAGTATATCTCTAGATATTTTCATTTATATATATCTTATTAAAAATCTATTCAGTAGAGAGAGTGGATATGTTTGCTCAAAAAATATATTTTCTATATTTATATAGTATATCAATTTATATTATATAATTTATTATATATTATATTATATATATATTATATTTAAATAATAAAAAATGATATTAAGATTTCTGTTGTTTTTTGATTATGTTGAGGATTATTGTAATGGTGATGCAGTCGTGGCTATAATCTTGAAAAGTAAAATAATGAAAATAGTTTTGATATGAGAGATTGTTTTATTTGAGCTTATGAGATATATAAAAACATAATTTGATTAAAGTACTGCCTGGCTTAAGGCGTAAGAATAAATAAAACAAAATATTATTTACATAATTACAAAGTTTTGGGTCGGCCATCCGGGATAGAACAACAACCAGTTTATATAGTAGAAGCGTGACCTCTGGCGGTCGAATAAAACAGAGTATTTATATCTATGAAATTATAATTTTAAATAAAATATTTTAATATAACATTTTAAATAATATCTTAATATAACATATATATATATTATTATTATATTATTTATATATAATTTATCAATAATATTCGTTAGGCAAACTTTCACTCGGATAAAACCCGGGCGAAGCCGGGTACACATTCGCTAGTATATATGTATATATTTCCGGATATCATATTTATATTATTTATAGCTGTAATTATATTAAGATACATTATCGCGCCATCTGTTATGAAAATTCGAAACTATTATAGACATGTATGATTCTTTTAAAAATTAAAAAAATTATACTGCCCTTACTGCATTGGTAAAATTATGGCTCATCAGTGGTGAACCCTCCCAGCAACCTCTTCACCATGCCGCAGTAGGAGGTATGAACTTCCAACTTATCTTGTGAAACTATTGGTCTACCACTATCTTCTTCCAGGTTAAAGCCTTGAGAGCATTGTTAGCACCCACTATATTAGTACCATTATCAGAATAAATGACTGTTGATCTCCCTCTTCGGGCTATATATCTTCTCAGAGCTTGTACGAAAGCTTCAGTACTTAATGAGGTTACAAGTTCCAGGTGTATAGCTCTGAAGATGGCACAGGCAAATAGAACAATCCACGCCTTGGTCGTTTTCTTGAGGTAAAGTGGACCAGCAAGGTCTACTCCCAGAATTTCAAAGGCTGTGGCATCTCTCACTCTATCAAGGGGTAAATTTATCGGAGTAGTTTTCACAGGTTTTGATGGAATCTTCTACACTTGGCACACTGAGAGACGACACTTCCTATGCTGCGCCGGGAATTTGAGATCCAATAATGTTCTCTGAGTTTTTCAGAAAGGATCTGAACTCCTGCATTACAATGTCTCAGATGGAATTCTCTTATCAGGCATGTGACAACATGATGTTTTCTTGGAAGCAAAATTGGGTAATGAAATAAATATTCATCATCCCTTTAAACAAGCTTGGACTTTATACAGTTCAATCTATAATCATCTCTGATTATCATCAACCTGTTGATCGAATCTCCTCGGCTAGAAAAAACTTCCTGCTGCACAAAGAACCTATCCTAGGCATGACCTAATATACAGTATACAAAAAGGATTCTATTAATATATATAGTCACGACCGTCTTTCCTCATCGGCCGCCTCTGTCACGGATGCGCGCGCACAGGGAGGTCACGTGCTCGCCGGCAGCCAACGGGCGCGCGCCGCCGGCAGGGTGGGGGGGGGCATTACGTCATAGATTATAAACACAAGGTAATAAGGCCAAATAAAAAAAAATAGTGTGTGATAAGGCACAATTTGGATTATAGATTATAAACACAAGGTAATAAGATCTAATCCAAATAAATAAATAGTGTGTGATAAGGCATAATTTGGATTATAGAATATAAACACAAGGTAATAAGACCAAATAAATAAATAGTGTGTGATAAGGCACAATTTGGATTATATATATATAAAAATGAATGTTTGTATGTTTTTTTTGTATGTACGGTAAACAAATTCGCAGTAGTTCACTAATTAAAACCAAAATTTCCATACATAGGTAAAAAAATACGGGGAAAACGATAGGCTATTTTAAAAAATATATAAATCAATTATTAAAACTATATATTTTTAGTCAGAAAATTATGATGACAATATTGCTGTATCATGTTTGATTATCAGATACAAAATATATCCTATATATAGTCACGAGCGTCTTTCCACCGTCATCGGCCGCCTCTGTCACGGATGGCCATTGGACGGCTACGATCACGTGTCATCGTTGGCGCGCCGGTGACCTTGAGTGACGTAATGCCCCCCCCCCCTGCCGGCGGCGCGCGCCCGATGGCTGCCGGCGAGCACGTACATAGGCAGATAAAGCACATATGGTATAGTTATTAACTAATATATGCATTTATTTAAGGCGATAATTTATAATTGTAACAAATAGTATTTGAATAAAACATTCAATCGGGTAAAACACGGGCGTTGCCCGGGTCATTCGGCTAGTATATTATATTAATGAAGATATGATTTATAATACGAAATATGAGGTGTGTGGTAGAAAATAGTAGCAGGGAATATTTCAATAGGAGGGTATGATCTTAAACTAATGAATTTAATTTGACTAAATAACATAAAGGGGTGATTCTCGGTAAGAATTAGACTAAGGGTAGTCCTGGGGCTTCTTTGGTCAAACGGGCAGCATGGGGAACTCTCCTTCCCTGCCCGTTACTGTGCTCGTAGAAACCCAGTTTATATCCTAATGGGGACGTCGAATGACGTCCAATCAGAGACTGCCGCTTAGATTTATAAAAAAATTATTGATAGATTTTTCATATGTCACTCGCAACCAGCGCCTCACTGCGGCAACTTCGAGAAGTAAACGACCACGTGGGGCCCTCCCACCGCGCGACGAGAATTGGTGGAGCGGGACGTTTCACAAGAAGGACGTCATGACGGCGTATGGGGCAAGAAATCACTTGCTATCATCATTTTAAGTATTGTTTTGAAAGTAGAGCAATCCATAAATAATATTTTAATTAAAAAGGCATATATTGGAACAAAATATCATTTAATTTACCAATATTTCAGTTGGCTGAACACACTCCAAACTTTATTTATTTGGTGAAATAAATGATATTTTAAACCAATATATGCCTTTTTAATTAAACATTTTAAGTATATATTAGATTTAATATATATTCATATGGTAATTTAAACTAACAACCCCATATTGTATATAACTTATAACAAGATTTTCATGTTGTATAATAGAAACACATCTGTAAATGATTATACGTATGATTGACATGTGTCATTACATCACCATATGTAATGTACTTTGTACAAACTGAGGATAAAAAAAAACTCTGTAATAGATTAAGAGTTGAGCTAACGCAAAAGGTCAAAACGTCTAAACTCGAGATAGATTTAGAAGTTCAACAACATCTGAAGATAGATTGGAAACTGTCAGGCTGGCGCCAGTAGAATTTCACCAGACGATCCACGCCCCTGTCGCATAAGGCCCCCGTCTTAACCTATAAATACAGTCACTTGACAGTCAGTTCACCATCTGCGTGAGCCCTCGTCGGTTGTACCCCAGGTCCACCTCATCCACAATGTAGCCCAGTAAGAACTCTTCTATCTCCATCTTTCGCTCCTAGCTCAACTTTTATCTGTTCACGGAACTTTCTTAGTGCAACTGTGTCTTCGTTTTGGTCATCTTGTCGACTAACTTTGTGATGAGTTACTGTTGACTCTCGCTGGTGGTGAGGTCTGGTAGCCTCTTGTTGAATCCTGTCGAATAAAACTGTGGTAAAGTTTCCAGTCGACTTAAGCTATGGTGTGAGTCCCTGTCAACTCTCGCTATACTGTGTTGACCGAGAGGAACAGTCAGGATGGGGAGTTTTCCAGTACCTCTCTGCACCTTGGAAGACCTTTTACAGTTCTCACAAAGTACAGGCAGTCGTGGTCGAGGCAGAGTGGAAAGCTTGGGAATGTCCACACAAAAATACGAAGACACAGTTGCACTAAAAAAGTTCCGTGAACAGATAAAAGTTGAGCTAGGAGCGAAAGAGTTCTTACTGGGCTACATTGTGGATGAAGTGGACCTGGGGTACAACCGACGAGGGCTCACGCAGATGGTGAACTGACTGACAAGTGACTGTATTTATAGGTTAAGACGGGGGCCTTATGCGACAGGGGCGTGGATCGTCTGGTGAAATTCTACTGGCGCCAGCCTGACAGTTTCCAATCTATCTTTAGATGTTGTTGAACTTCTAAATCTATCTCGAGTTTAGACGTTTTGAGCTTTTGCGTTAGCTCAACTCTCAATCTATTACAGAGTTTTATTTATTTATCCTCAGTTTGTACAAAGTACATTACATATGGTGATGTAATCACACATGTCAATCATACGTATAATCATTTACAGATGTGTTTCTATTATACAACATGAAAATCATGTTATAAGTTATATACAATATGGGATTGTTGGTTTAAATTACCATATTCATATATAAATCAATTTAACCAATTCTAAAATATCGTTGTGGAAATTTACATTTATTTTTATATTTTAAAAACACACACACTTTGGAGCGTGCGTTTCATAAGAGTGACATCCACGTCGCTAATTTATAATTGTAACGATTTGTATTTAAATAAAAACATTTAAATAATTAATTAGCACTCGGGTAAAACCGGGGCGTTGCCCGGGTCATTCGGCTAGTATGTTTATAAATCTCTTATGTTTACTCGAACAAGAGTTATCAACTGCTATGCAAATTTCCCGAATCACTGTCCCTTTCCCTCCCTTGTAACCGTTTCATTGGCGCCATTTTGTATTTACATATGGGCTTGTTGTTTCTATACACAACATATATAATATGACATTTATTTATATTGAATCAATATATTTTTTTGAAAAAAAAAAGACTGGTAATCAAGTTTGCAGAGAATATTTATCCAAAAACTATTTTAAAACAATTTTATTTGAAATTATGTACCCTTAAAAACAAAATCCTCACTTCCAAAGCTAATTTTATTAAACTAAATTTAATAACCTACTTTCCTCTATTTTTTCCTTAATATGCTTCCAAATTACTTTAAATATTTATTTATTTAGTTATAGGAAGTATTTCAAGTATAGAATAAAAGTTACTATATACATAAACCAAATCGACCCCAGCAGTAACAGCAAGAGGGGAGATCTGAGCTTTTCTTCTTCCCTGTCGCGCCACTGTTTTCCCTGAGCTATTCTACCAGTCAAAATAAGAGGGAGTACCATGAAACTGTTTTCCTGACAATAATTTGTTAAAAATTTCAATCGCGATTACAATGTATCTCATCAAAATTTTGTTATATAATATTTGTAGAAAAATCTTTAGTTTAAACAAGAAAACCTCTAACATTCCAGAGGAATTGACGAAAAACGTCATTTAATAGTATTTGGAATAATGCATTGATCTTGTTCGAACCATATAATATAAATTAAAAAAAATAGAAAACGAAATTATTATTGATATTTTCCTTTTATATTATAAAGGGGGCATGGTTAATTATGTGCCATCCACATATATCAAATCTTTCAACACAATGTTATCAGAAGTTTGAGATGGAATGTTTTAGCTCAAACCTCGAGACGCCCTCTTGACTGATATTATCTGTTTGTGGTAAACATGGAATAAGAGTAGAATTCCCCCGATATAAGTTATCAGAATTAATATTTGTGCAAACACTTCACAGCTAGCTTAAAAACCGCAGTAGTCGTTGTAACTTCATTCATTGGTGTTAGGTAAGTGTTCTGTCTACACCTTGTATTGTAGGTTGAATGATCATATCACTCTTTTTTGGCCCAGTTGGTAAAATTTGTGAAGACATCTGCACTCAAGTGTTTTTATATTATAAACATTTCTCGGTGATAATAAATGACTCAATATATTTGTTGAATTCATTTTTCAAATATCTGTTCTTAAATTTAGATAAAATGAAAATATCGAAATATTTTTTAAACATTATCGCAGACATATGTAAAGATCTTTGAGAGAGTGGGTCAAAGATTTTTGCCGATTGGTATTGCTTGTCTGCGCCAGGGTTATTTTTATAAACATTCCTTTTATTTGAAAACTCGTCGCCCTTTATTCTTTTTTGAAGATTCCGTAAAATGAGGATCGAATAGAGACATTCATAATTAATTTACTCTATTTAATGATACCTATCAATTTTATCACCAATTATTATTAACTATTGATGAACATTTCATGTAAAAAAATATGGCATTGCTTTGATAATAAAGAGATATGTCATTCATAAACAACAGGTATATTTTGTGTGTTGTTCTTTTGGAAATGCTCGTAACGTTTATATCATTTTACATACTTCCCGATTATCATTTGAAGTGGGATTCCACTAAATTTCGATACTACCTTTTACAAACAAGTCCACCCCCATACCATCTTGCTTTTGAAAGCGATATATTAATTCTTTTTTTTACTTATTCATATTATACACCAGTGTTAATGAAATTTGTATTTAGTACATTTATTAAATTATATATTAAAAAGAGATAAATGGAAAATAATACTAAAGGATAGACGCGCGGGCGTTGATAAAAAAAAAAAGACAATGGGTAACCTGTGATCAAGAGAATAAGCCTGTAGTTGAAAAAGATAGCTTTGGCCATAAATTGATGTGGCCTGTATGGTGGTATGTCGATGGTATTGTACACAATGGACTTATTCCTGATGGTCGTGCAGTTGATGCTGAACAGAACAAATAGCCGAGTATATGGAATTTTGAAGACTCGACTTCTGTTTTGATCAACTGAAAGATTGTACTTCTGCAGCATGCTAGGTTAATAATGCATTGAGCTAGGTTAACAATGAATATAATAAAGGATTTGGAAAGTATTCAAGTTCTACCTCACTCACCTTATAGCCCGGATATTGCGCCATCTAATTATGCATTATTTAGGTGTATGGATACATTTTTAATGTGAAGAAGCTTTGAAACATTCCATGACGTCGAAATTGCCTCTCGAGACCTTTTTTCGCTCTGAACCCCGGGAATAGTACCGTTAGAAAATATAAAACTTGGCAAAAATATTTCTGGCTGTTATTGAAAACGATGATCGCAAAAAAAAAAAAAAATGTTCTTAAATTATTTTTAATGTTTATTATATAAAATATTATTTATGAGAATAAACTTTTTATACATCCTAGTGTTTCAAATTTGAAATTAAAATGAATAAAATAAGTCTAATAAAATGATACAGTGATTTTTCTTCAATTGGAAATACTCAATAATTATATAATTGCTGCATCATCCTTAAATTTGTCTTTCCTGATTTTTCCCTTGGTATTTTGGTGGAATGCTAAGTAAATTAGGGAAGAAAACTAAAGATCGCCGAGAATACCTTGAGGCAATGGGTGCTGTGATATACATTTTCAAAGACTGGCTCCAGGATTCCACCGGCGTGTCAAAGCCAAGGTTTCCTCAAAGATAGATGTCTCTATAGACAATACTACGACAAAACCGCTCTTCACGCCCCAAGAAAAAGGACGCGAAGGTACTAAGTACTAATTTCCAAGGCTTCGATGGAATCTTTGATAGAATTACTTCAGATCCATGTCAGTATCTACAATATTTGCAAATTTTTAATTAATTGAATATATATCAAATTAAATTATTAATTAAATAATTGCAATTCAATTAAATCGCTGCGTCATCTTGAAGTTTGTCTTTCCTAATTTCCCACTTGGCAATATATAAAAACAGATGTAATAAAATGATATATTTTTATATGTATCTTGATCGATTTCCTGTTCAAGGTGTTCTACTTGGAACTTCAGACATAAAGATGACCTCCCTACTAGCTACCACGTTACTGCTGGCCCTTGGACTCCTCGTCGCTGCTGATGATGTCCTGGATATCGAGACCATGAAGGAATATGAAGATGCACTACGAGATCATCTACGAATCCTCGTGGTAGACCGATATGAAGACTAGTAAGATAATTCTATGTTTATAAAAAATAAAATTAAAATCTGTCGTTGAAATAGGCGTTTTATTTAAACGCCATCTAATAAAAAAACTACTCAAACTAGCGGATTTGGGTCAGAGATAATCAGAGTTAGAGGATGTTGCTTTGATTCAATGTCTCTATTTTAAAATGATATGTGACATTCATATTTTTATGAATATCCCTTTGTGGTATACAAGGTAGGAACCAAAAGTACGCGAACCTTTCGAAATTAATAATTTATTCATAGTATAGTAATTTGAACATCAAATATTTCAAAATAGGAGCGTGAAAAGAGCTGTTGAAATAAAAGTTAAAAGTCAATTTTTCTAAGTTTGTCGCATTTTCAATTACTTCTGATGATGATGAAAAGCGCCTCCCTTTTAACGTCGTTTTGTGTTTTGGAAATAAGAAGAAGTCACATGGGGCGATATCAGGAGAGTAAGGAGAATGCGGCAAGACAGATAGAGAGTGTTTGGCTAAATAGTCTTGGAACAATAATTGCTCTATTTGCAGGGGCATTATCATGTAGCAATTTGCATTGTTTTGATTTGAAGAGTTGGTTTCTTTTTCTTCTTATCGCATCACGAAGGGGCAAAAGTATTTATTTGTATGCCTGTTTATTAGTAGAAACCCCCTCTTTATCAAATTCATAATAGACAAGTGATTGATAATCGAAAAACATTACAAGCATCAATTTTCCTTTGGACTTGTCAAGACGAACTTTCTTCATCATAGGAGAACTTGTTGTGTGCCATTCGAGTGATTGCTTTTTGGTTTGTGGATCAAAAAAAAAAACCATGTTTCATTGCCAGTTATTTTTGTTTTAAATAAATCAGAATCATTATTTACAGTTTAAAATAAATATTTGTAAATTGATAATCTGGTTTCTCTTTGTTGATCTGTTAAATTTAATGGGACAAAACAACCACAAAGTTTTTTCTTGTTTAAATGTTCACCAATAATTTTTTGGCAACTACCATACGAAACTCCGAGTATTTCTGATAGATTACCAATATAATTTTTTCTATCAACAACAAGTGAATCATGTACCTGTCCAATATTGCGATCCGTTGTTAACGTCAATGGCCGACCTGACCTTGAATCATATGCGATTCTCTTACGGCCATCTTTAAAACGTTCATACCAGAAATAAACTTGCGTTTGTGACAATTTTTCGTCTTCATAAGCTTCATTAATTAATGCTGAAGTCTCTGTGAATGACTTTTTTAATTTTACACAAAATTTAATATTTTCCCTTTTCTCAAAAACTATGCATGCGGATTTACTGGCGTTGCTAAATTAAATTTTAGTTAAACTTTGTTCTTTACATAAAATTGATTTTACCTTTTTCAAAAGTTGTTTATATATATATTTTTAATAAATGTTCGCGAACCTTTTGATCCTACAGTGTATATTTTCACGCAATTGAAAATTTATTTTAACTAAAGGCGAATTTATATTTGGACTCGTAGAAAATTTTCGATACTCAAAATAATTGATGGGGAAATGTATAAGGACTAGGTAGACATCAATATCCTCACAATAAATGAGGCTATCATACTATTTTCAACATTGTTATTTCTATATCAGAATAGATTTTGATGCTTTTTTTTTGTATTTGTGTAATGGGAGGTGGCTTGGGTAAAGTTGAACGAGTGTCCGGTGGAATTTATATGTTGGAAAATTTGGGATCTATTGTTTTGGTTTCTGATGCATATTTGATTATCAGTTATTCTGATACCAATTGTTCTACCTGTCTCACCTACATAGCCTGCACTGCATTTGAGCAGATTACAGAGTAAACTGCTTTGTTTTACGTAAGGTCTCTGAGGTGGTTGAACTTTTGTTAGAGTAGTTCTTACATTTGTGACTAGGTTGGGATAATTATAGAAGAAATGGCTGTGCCAAATTTAGGGATGTTTTTTACATGAAGTTGGATACTAATATATATGAATAGGCACATATGTATATAAACAATTTATCTTCTTATAGTTTTTTTATTTTTCTCCTGTGGGGAAAGGCAGTAATGTTCGAAAGCTAGCCAAAACAATTAAAAACCTTGAAGAAAACATTCGCCTTATAGTTTAGCGCTTTTTATAAAATATAAAATATCTAATGAGAGAGAAAACCCTTTTCAATTCGAACATAATAATAATATTTTATTATGATTGAATTTTGAAATATAGAATAATGATTTTTTTTTCATTTCTTTCTTTATGATAAGATATGTTCATCGTTTTTAAAATACGTGACCTTCAACATATTAGGAATGGATAAACAAAGAAAATTCTACCCAAAAGGTTATTTACAAAATTTTGGAGCTTAATTTGCTGTAACATAGTATTTTTTACATTTACCATTGATTATTTTCGAAGGCAATATTCATATTGTAGTAGTTAAATTAATATCTTACTGATGTGTACTCTCTGTAATATCTACGATAATAACTATGCTACCTATGATAATCCATGTGAAACTTTCAGCTGTGGAGCTTGTGAAGAGTTGGCCCCCATATACGCAAAGGTGGCTACATATTTCAAGAAAAATAACCCCGGGATCACTCTTGCTAAGGTCAGTGCATCCTATATCTAACACATGTGACATCATATATTTCAAAAGCATATCAGACAATATCAATATTATGGTGATTTTAAATATTTCTGCATGATTTACAATCGTGAAAAAACCCTTACAATATGACAAACACTTTTTTTAATTACTATAAGAATATTTTAAAAATACAATTTATGAAAAATTAGAAAGTATTATTATTTTAAAAGTAGCTTGAATAAATATTTTTTGAAGCTAGGTTATAAAAATTTAAATTCTGCAATTAGAAATAAACGATGAATAGGTTACAAATTTAAATTGTGTCGAAAAATTTTTCTACGAATATATATGGAGTAATATTAAAATAATATATAAACAAGCATTTTTATTATTATATATGCAATATAAAATAATATAAAATACAAATTAATACTTATTAACTGATTTACATCTTGAGTACAGCTGAATTGTGGGAATGTCCCGGAGTATTGCCATGATGCTCCTTACGTACCCTATGTGACTGCCGTCACGCCAGAGAAAATATATATTTACAAAGGAGATTATGATTACGGTGAGTATTGACCTTAGTATAAAACGTAAAAACCATTAATATTATAATACAATCATGCTATTTTTCAGCATTGAACTTCCTTTTACACTGGAGAGGCTATCTATTACATTTCTCATTGACTTTGTACATGAGTATTCAACATATTCTTAAAGCGAGGTTGATCTTTCTCATCCTAATTTTGATAGCTATCAAACAATTAAGCTTATCATTTTACAAATTTCACTGAAGCATATTCGAGGCTCTATATTAGTAGAATGAATATAAACACCAACCTTCCAAATTAACTCTGTGAGCCATTATTTTAGTTATATAGTGTATAGCAGTATTTTCGCAGTGTATCATCATCCTAAGATGTGTCTTAGTGTATGTTCTGTCGCTATTCTATATTGTTCAACCAGTACCGATTTTTAGAGACAGAGAGCTTTGCCAAGAAGTTTTGTCATTTTGTACTGATTTTGTAAGCCGCCAAAAAGGAATTACTAACTAAATTAGAAGTCATTTCAATGAATTATCAATGATTAATATAATATATATTGTTTGTTTAGTTAGGAGATCAGATTTCGCTTTTAGACATAAAAACACATAAATGAATAAAAATAATTTTTTGATGAGTGTCTTTTATCATGAATGTTGTTATTAATTTTCTTTAAATTTTTAGTTGAGAAATATTTTCCCGGCTTGGTGGTGTTTAGTAGACAAAAGTATTCCCAAAAAGAAGGAGTAGGATCAATTAAAGCGAATGCAATAAGCTACTTCATAAGCCAAACAAAAATCATGAACAAATGATGTTCAATGGGAATATTCTCTGAATAAAAGTTAAATGTTAGATCTATATATTCCAGAAAAGTTTGACAACGATTGTAAGGGATATAACAAGGAAAATATTCTCATAAAAGTGAAACATTCAATATTCTAGTGTATCTATAAACCGCATTAATGAAATATTGGACACAATCCCACATATTTGAAGAGAAATTGCAATAATAACTTTAAAATGAGCCAGTACAGGGTGTACCAGGTAAATTGGGAATTTCAACAATGGTATTTTAACTGAAATTTTTTGCAAGTAAAAATTAAAATATCCGAATGAAATTTGACACAGTAGTAGATAAAAGGATATAGGTTTTATTTATTCAATGTAGTTTCCATTATTAGCTACAGCAGTCTCGAGGCGAGTGCGGAATGAAGCACAGGCCTTGGCGACGATGACCTTGTCCATTTGGGTCATCACCGTGTGAACTGCTTTCTTGACAGACTGGATGGTGGAATGAGGAGCTTTGTTGACATCTCTCTCAACAACGCCCCATACATAGTAGTCGAGGGGATTGCAATCTGGAGAATTAGGGGGCCAAATATCAGGACCCCAGTGACTAGGGACGTTAAGTGTCAGCCACGATTGTGTCTTTTTTGCCTTATGGGCTGGAGCTGAGTCCTGTTGGAAGACATACTTCCTTCCTGCGGCCACCATGTCCATCCAAGGCTTCACAACGGTCTCCAGAACATTGATGTAGGTGTCAGCGTTCATCCTAAGGCCCTTCTCAAAGAAATGGGGAGGCATGACATCACCTTCACTGCTGATAACGCCAAGGACCATTACGGAGGCAGGAAATTTCGTGTGCATCACGACAGGTATCTCTGAGGGGTCTTTACAGATCCAGCGATCATTCCTGGGATTTACCTTTTGGTCCACGTCAAAGTTCTTTTCGTCAGAGAAGAACCTTAGCATGCCAAAAGAGTCGTGTTTCAGGTTGTTGAGGAGGGCAGCAGCCTTTCCTTTTCTGTTATTCTTCATATTCTCAGTCAGCAACTGACCTTTCCGAAGGGCATAAGACTTGAGACCAAGGTCCTCATGGATAGTTCTGACAATTGTCATAGAGCCAACGTCCATTTCCTTGGCTATGGCCCTCATGCTCTTCCCAGGGTTTCCATCAATCTTCTCCTTGACATTTTTGACAAATTCTTCGCCTCTTACCCTGTCCGATCGACGCGAGTGCTTTTTCCTTGTAGCTATCCCCTCTTTGTTACTGTCGGCCTCATCAAACTGCTTCTTGACACGATAAATAGTGGTTTTGGGCAACTTAAGAAAATCCACTATCTCTTTGGGGCTCCTTCCGGCGCGCAGAGCAACGATGATGGCAGCTCGATTTTCAAATTCTCGGTTACTCTTCATCACTACACTGCGCACACATGTACTATTGCATTTTACATGAATATGGCTACGTAATGAAAAAAAAAACAAGTTTTTAATCTCAAGTAGTTTTTGTTTTATGGACTGTCAAATATAGTCTCAATTTACCTGGTACACCCTGTATATTTATTCGGTATTTTTGAAGCCAAACTGAATTATAAATGGAAGAATATCCATTAACCTTGTATCCGCCTGATATAATATCCCAAAATTAATTAAATTTATTCAGAAGTATCAAATGAAGAGGTCATCCTTGAGAAAGAGGAATATAGTATAAATTTTCAAAATAGTATTATTTAGAATGCTGAAAAAATGAGAGACCTCGGTAGTAGCATATATTTGTAAAGTGTATTTTAAAGGATATACAAATATATGTACTACATATACTTGTATATCACTGATCCTTTTTTATATTTGTAAATTTCTGCTCCTTGGTGTTTTGTTTCAGTTTCTCTACCACGGCTTATTTTTATTCTTTTTTGGGACACAGAGAATATGTGGTACAGGGTAAATGTATTTTACAGTGTATAAATCACAGAAACCTTTTCACCGGTCATTTGTTATAGTCTCTGTTCTGAATTATATGTATTCTATTTTTTTTATTTGAGAAGATAGATTTATAATTTGTTCGAAAACAGAACTGTATAAATAATAAATATATAATAAAATATATAGGTATCGATATTTTAAAACAAATATACTATTCTACAAAATGTCTGCCACAGTTTAAATTTAACACCAAGTGTGTTCACAGAACAGATAAAGAATTGGGTCCTTGAATGTTGGAATGCCTCGCAAAACGAAAATGGTAAGCAATGCCTTTTTCTTAATAAACCTCTTTTACATTTAATAATAACTTTTCTAAATTTGTATTTATATTTACAATTTTCGTATTCCGAATTTTATATTTAATATCAATTTTATAAATTTATATTTTAAAAATGATTTTTATCTGATATTTCTCCAAATAAAGCTGTGGCGAGTAAAATAATATATTCTATTAAGCATTCAATTGAACAAATATTCAACTATACCACCTACTCAACTTCTGAAAAGGTTCAGGGGAGAAAATTCTTTTAAAAAATTTTGAATATGCATTTCTGATCTGATTTGAATATATCATACCTTCTCATAGCTATATTTATTATACAAGCAACAATTTCCCTCCTTTACATCACTTTTGTTTCTAAAAAGTAAGTTCATATTTTTATTATGAAACATTATGTATATATTCCCATGTTACATTTCTCATAGATTGTTTACATGTAGGTTCTGAAATATTAACTGTTTCTCGAAAATATCTATTACGAATTCTGTCATTAGCCCTTTATATGTGATTTTATTCAACATGGACAATAAAGTTTGAGAGATAGTACATATTTATATATGAAAAAACAATAGAAAAAAAAAAAAAAAGGTCAGGTGTTGATATTAAAAATGAAAGAGGCATATGCCTTTTTCATTTTCAATATATATATATGGAAGCACAGGGCGCCTCTTGCGTCAAAATAAACGTCAAAACCTGACGCTATTTATTGACCGTCGCTGCAACTAGCGGCCTCGGGTCGGTGACAAAGCCACAACACCAGCTTTGGCAAACTGAGAAGCGTCCATTTAGAGACCATGATTTCAGGCTAATGGCCCTCGTCAGTCTAGGGCGGACTAATGGATTATTTTCCTCCCGGCACATTTTCCATTTATAGAATCTGTCCACATATATTGTAAGCAATTTTTACTATACTTATAGAGCACGTAGGAATCTGAAATCTGGTAAACCTTTCAAAACCCGATGACAATGTAAGTTGACATATTTTCAGACTTCTCAGTTGTCAGGGTACCAGGAAATTAACAAATTTTCAAATTTCCTTTAATATTTTGTAATTAATTTTATTATATATCCAGACTACATTGGAGTATGAAATTTTAACACTCACTCAGTACAATGAACAGTGAAAGTGTACAAATCTTCAGACATCCACGTGGTCGGAGTGGCCAGGAATGAACAAATTACTATATTTCTTTTCAAGTATTATGTAACATTCCTTACAAGGAATTGACCATTCCGCCGTGAGCAGGCTTTCATCTATATAAGTCCTAATCTCTAATGAACTTTTGAATTTATGTTTGTTAAATTTTGATGATTAAAAACTAACTAAATAACTAATGAAGAAAAATACATTTAAAAAAAACTTTTATTTAAATGCCCTAAAAATAAAATATTTTATCTTCTCTCATTGAGCAATTATATGTATCTGTGTGGAAATAAAAGCAGCGGGGGACGATTATATCTAGAGAAGAGGTAAAAATAGAGCAAACACTTATAAAAATCCCTAATCAGTTTTTACCTATTAAATCAAATTACGTTCGAAATTCATGATGATCGTCCTCCCCGCTTTTATTTTCATTCCGATACATCTAAATTCTCAATGAGAGAAGATAAAATATTTTAATTTTTAGTTCATTTAAATGAAAGCTTTTTCAAAAATGCATTTTTATTTATCAATCATCTTCTAAGTCAGTTTAAATGAAAAACTGAACAATTCTACACAAGCACATTCTAATTTTAGTTTTAAAGAGTGGTATCATTGAAGGTTGTATAAAATTTGCCCCTATATAAATAAGAATATTGTAGCGAGTAATTGGTTTTTATGTAAATATTTTAATTTATTTTTAATGCCTGATTTTTGCATAGGTTTTTGTTCTATTTTGATTCCTATGTATACTTTTGCGTGTATTCATTTAGTTGTTCATACTTTTCGGTTGTTCTTCTTTTGACCTCGTTTTGTTTGGTTATTAAAATAACGTTCTTTGTTTACGGATTACCGACTCTACCTTTTTGCTACGCTACAACTGGTGGAGACGCTGGATCGTCAAGACCGATATCCCTTCAGACATAAGAGAAGGACTGAAACTGTAAAACGGGAGGATAGGGTAGAGCTCAAGGAGATGACCGTGAAAAAAGAGGAAGCTACCCAGGTGGGCAATTATTTTGTTCAGCACTTACCAAGAAATCCTTCCATGTTCTCCGGGGAGGATGGTGAGGATCCCCTTACCTGGTTGAAAGGTTACAACCGTGTGGCAAAGTATAATCATTGGGACGAAACCCTCTGTCTTGCCATTGTCTACTTTTACCTGAATGGAACTGCCCTCAAGTGGTTTGAGAATAATGAGGAGACCATCCGGAATTGGGGAGAGTTTACTACTCAATTAGAGAGTGTATTTGGGAAAAGTGAGAGTCTGCGGCTGCTTGCCGAGAAAAAACTTAAAATCCGGGCTCAGTTAAAGGGTGAAAGCACCGAGTTCTATATACAAGACGTCCTACGACTCTGCAAAGAGGTGGATCTCCAAATGAGCGAGGAGGATAAAATCTCCCACCTCATGAAAGGAATAGTGGAGGAACTTTATCAGGCGCTTCTTCCAAAAGACATAAACAATACGGATCAATTTGTGTCTGAGTGCCGCCGCATTGAAGCGCTTCATCGTCGGCGTGTGACCCCCGCCAAGTACGAACGCTTGCCCAATGTAGCATCCCTTGATGTCTGCAATGATAATACAGATTTGTCATCAATGATTAGACAAATTGTCCGCGAGGAGGTGCAACGGGCCTTGGCCGCTCCTCGAGAAGAACCAAGAATCGCCACCATTGAAGATATGGTGAGGGAAGAAATTGATAAAACCCTCGCTCCAATAACAAATCCTTCCAGAGGCTCCCCTAAATATCGAACCTATACGCCGTCACCAATCGCTAGAAGAGAGACGGCCGCACCCCAGATTCCCCGTCCCAGAGCTCGGTACCCGAAACAGGGAGAAAGACTGGACACAAGTGAATGGCGGACCACTGAGGGAAGACCAATTTGCTTCCATTGCGGACGCCCTGGCCATGTCGCCCGTAACTGCCGTGACAGAAGGAGACAGAATGACGAAAGAGAAAACGGATATTCCCAAGGGAGGCAAGAGCCGATGTTCTTTTATGGATCCCGTCCCAAATTCCCGGCGCTCAATGACGACGAGCCAAGGGATAATTTTAGACGTTACCGAAGCCCTTCCCCATACCCTGGCCGAAACGGACAACATTCGTCGCCTATTAGAGGGTCCAGTCGGTCACCTCGCCGTTCCCGCCAGGAAAACTAGAGGTTGCGACCTATTTTGGAGGTGGGGCCGCAAAATTTGGAAACCCTCCCTCATCGACTACAGTGGATATGAAAGGAAATTATATAAATATTAAAATAGAAGGAAATATAACTAGTGCTCTTGTTGATTCTGGGGCTTCTTACTCTGTCGTGTCCGAGAGGTTCAGACTCAAATTGAAGAAAATAATGTTTGCCGAAACTGCCGTGAGCTTAAGAGTGGCCAACGGTAAAATTATAAAACCGAAGGGACGCTGCTCTTTAAAATTGGACTTGAATGGTCTGCAGGAAAATTTCGAATTTATTGTTCTGGAGGACTGTAGTCACGATGTGATCCTCGGATGGGACTTCTTGAAGTTGTCCAGGGCGGTAATTGATTCTGCAGAAGATAAACTTTTTTTAGAGGAATTCCTAGTCGAGGACACACCCAGGAACAACTCACCTCTCTACGCGGAACGGGAATACAGAATAGAGCCCGCATCTTGTCAGCTGATAGAGGTATTAAGCAGAGACATCTCAGATAATGCAACTGTGGTGGCAGAAAGTCAAAGGGGTCTATCGCTGGAAAGAGAACTAATGGCTCCCTCCTCTATCATCTCGCTTACCAGTAACAGGGGAAAATTGTGGGTGGCAAATTGGAGCCCATATCCGAAGATAATTCCCCAGGGGATGCACGTGGCCGATGGTGTCGTCATCGAGGATAGCCAGCTTTGTGTACTTGCTGAGGGCAACCACGTAGGAACAGATATAGGCCATTCCGAAGATTCAAAATTTGCGGAAATTTTAAATATAGATGATTCACTTGACGATTTTCAAAAAGAAAAATTAAGAAATTTATTGAGAAACTATAGAGATATTTTTGATTTCAGAAAAAAAGAAGCGTCCAAGACCGATAATGTTAAGCATCGAATTAGCACTGGAGACCACCTTCCCACCAAACAACGACCGTACCGAGTAGCACCAGCGGAACGTCAAATTATTCAAGAGGAGGTAAATAAAATGGAAGAAATTGGTATTATTCAGCCCTCTGCGAGCCCATGGGCCTCACCGGTCGTTTTGGTCAGAAAAAAAGATGGCAGCTGGAGATTCTGCGTCGATTACCGCCGCCTTAATAAGATAACAAAAAAGGATGTTTACCCGCTCCCAAGGATCGACGACACTTTGGACTGTTTACAGGGAGCACGATTTTATTCCTCTATGGATCTCCAATCTGGATACTGGCAGATCGACGTGGAGGAATCGGACCGTGAGAAGACTGCATTCATAACCCCAGATGGATTGTATGAGTTCAAAGTGATGCCATTTGGGTTATGTAACGCCCCAGCTACATTCGAACGAATGATGGACGGCCTCTTGAAGGGTCTTAGGTGGACAATCTGTCTTTGTTACCTTGATGACATAGTCGTCTTTTCCGATGATTTTGAGGAACATCTGAGACGCCTTCAGCTGGTATTGGGCTGTTTGAGGAAGGCTGGCTTGTGCCTCAATCCGGGGAAATGCAGGTTTGGTGCGAAAACTATAACAGTTCTTGGACATAAGGTGAGTGGAGATGGAATATGTCTCGATCCAGAAAAAATTAGAGCAGTCCGTGACTTCCCCAGACCAAAGTCGCTAAAAGAAGTTAGAAGTTTCCTAGGGCTATCTTCCTACTACCGCCGTTTCATACCTAATTATGCCCATATGGCCCAACCATTAAACGCTCTTTTAAAGAAAGATTCAGTGTTTAGTTGGAACATAGAAGAGCGGCACGCATTTGAAGCTCTCAAGTCAGCCCTAATTTCTGAGCCTGTCTTGGGACATTTTGATCATTCATCCCCAACAGAAATACATACTGATGCGAGCAACTATGGAATAGGAGCAGTTTTAGTGCAAATTCAGAAGGGAAAGGAAAGAGCCATTGCCTATGCATCGAGAACGCTCAATAAGGCGGAAAGAAATTATTCAACGACTGAGAGAGAATGTCTTGCTGTTATTTGGGCCATTGGCAAATTCCGGCCGTATGTTTTTGGACGTCAATTCACTATCGTAACTGACCATCACTCCTTGTGCTGGCTAGCCAACCTCAAGGACCCATGTGGGAGGTTGGCAAGATGGGCTCTTCGGCTGCAGGAGTTTGATGTTACTGTTGTGCACAAGAGCGGAAGAAAACATCAGGACGCTGACTGTTTATCAAGAAGTCCCCTAAATTGTAGTGAAGATATAGAAGAAGATATTCCTTGCATAGTTGCCTTACAAAATTTTGGACGGGAACAAATGAAAGACCCGGACCTCACGAAGATAGCCGACAAAATCCAACAGGAAACATCTAACAAGTCCTTTATAAAAATAAACGATACTCTCCATAAAAAAAATTACGATCCAATGGGAAGGGAATGGCTTCTGGTGGTCCCCCGCCACTTGAGGCCTGAAATACTGAGAAACTTACATGATTCTCCCACTTCAGGACATCTTGGATTTACTAAGACATATGATCGAATAAGAAAAAAATTCTACTGGCCCGGAATGTATAGGAATGTTAGGAAGTATGTGGCTCACTGTCCAGATTGTCAGCGACGCAAACGCCAGCCCCAACTCCCTCCAGGACTTTTGCAGCCGATACCTGTGCCTATAGCCGCCTTCGAAAAAGTGGGAATGGATCTCCTTGGAAGGTTTCCAACATCTATGTGTGGGAACCGCTGGATCATTGTCTGTACGGATTACCTCACCAAATTTGCGATCACGAAAGCTCTACCAACAAGTGAATCAGTGGAAGTAGCGAAATTCTTCATTAAAGATGTAATTCTGAAGCACGGTGCGCCGAGGGAGGTTATCACAGATCGAGGACGAAATTTTACATCTTCAATGATTCGTGATCTGAATAAACACTGCAGAATAATTCATCGGACAACAACCGCCTACCACCCTCAGACCAATGGACTCACTGAAAGGTTGAATAAGACAATAGCAGATATGCTGTCCATGTATGTGGACGTCAACCAGAAAGATTGGGATGAGATTCTCCCATTCGTGACGTTCGCATACAACACGGCGAAGCAAGAGTCCACGGGGTTTAGTCCATTCTACCTTGTGCACGGGCGTGAGGCGGAGACCCCACTGGACTTGCTATTCCCCAAATTTCCTTCAGAGGATGAAGATGACTTCATCCAGACTCTAGGATCAAGGGCCGAGGAAGCGCGACAGCTGGCACGCATTCACACTATGAGGTCCCAGGGAGAAAATAAACTCCGTTACGACGCCCATCACAGAAACATAGTCTATCAGCCCGGAGATCTCGTTTGGATCTATATCCCTGTGCGCAAGGTGGGTTTGTCTGAAAAACTAATGCGACGTTATTTCGGCCCGTATAGGGTGACAAGAAAAATATCCGATGTGACATATGAAGTAGAGACATTTGGAGACCAGCATGGTCGTCGTAAAACAAAGGACATAGTTCACATCTGCAGGATGAAGCCCTATTTAGATCCAGAGAAGCGGGAGGACCACCTAGAGGAGGACATGGAGGACAACTTATCAAGTCCTCAAGGGGAAGAAGTTTCAGTGGAGGGGAGGCGACCACCCTTGGCCCAGGAGGAGGTCCCCAGACCGGGAGACCTGGATATCCCTGGCCCTGTTACGCGGTCGCGGGCTCGTAGACTGGAGGCGCAGGTCTCCTGCTGAACATCGGGTCGATGTCCTTTGAGAGGGGGGCTATGTAGCGAGTAATTGGTTTTTATGTAAATATTTTAATTTATTTTTAATGCCTGATTTTTGCATAGGTTTTTGTTCTATTTTGATTCCTATGTATACTTTTGCGTGTATTCATTTAGTTGTTCATACTTTTCGGTTGTTCTTCTTTTGACCTCGTTTTGTTTGGTTATTAAAATAACGTTCTTTGTTTACGGATTACCGACTCTACCTTTTTGCTACGCTACAATATAATACAAATATATAGAACTATTTTTCTTTTGAATCATATAAATCATAACAATGGATCATAACTGGGGCCCATTTGAATAAAAGTAATAAAATTACTTATTGTCAATTAGATATAAAGTTCCCCAAACATTAATTTAAAAATTTGAAAGAAAATTTGACATATCTATGAATACCCCTTTTTCTTCAAAAAGGAAAAAATCACTTTTTATGTAGAATTTAGAAAATATAAACCTCAGAATTACATGAAAATATTTAATACACAACAAAATAAAAACATAAGATACCAGAGAGGGAAAGATTGAGGTATATATATTTTTAAATATAAAAATAATAAATTTACACACAAGAAAACGCTCATAAAATAAATAATTTTTTTTTTCAGAAATAACATATCATATTAGGTAAATGCACTTTCTATTAAGAGATTTTCTCAATATAACTCTAAATATTTTGAGTTTATAGGTTTCATTTTAAATGGCTCTAAAAATATGCGTACCCAACTCTTCGAAATTATAATCATACATTAAAATGATCATTCTATTTAAATAAATATGCATGGAAGTGTGTGATTGGAATTTTATTCTTTAATAATATAAAAAAATTGATTTCCAAGTGACTTTGGATAGTTTTTGGCATTTTTAATGGCAATTCAATGAAGGGTCTAGAATTACAGCACTTCTATGTCTATCAAATGTGTTTCAACAGATGAAGAAACAACCCAAGGGCAAACATGATGAAATCTTGAGCAGCAAAAATATTATTAGGCAAATACCAATCTTCAAAATGAATAAATAAGTTTTATTACATATGTCCAAATAGATAATCATGCTTATAAGAAATAACTGGTAAGCATTATCTCATGATATCATATTTATTCAATATTTATAGTTGTAATTTGTTCAATATTCTCCAGAACCCTTTATTGTGTGCTACATTTATTTAAAGATTGATTTTAATGAGAAATAATCCGACTCTCTTAATGCTTACATCTCAATTTGCGCAGAAGGTTTAATGAAGATGATTTTGAAGCAGAGTCGCCAGTAAAGGTGAGTGTTTAATTTCTGTCAATTAAATTTAAAAATATATATATTGATATACAACTATTCAAAATATCTCTTAAAATTTTTCATTCATATTTATATTTGAATACACTGTAAACCTTCCTCATTCCTTATCTTTTATTTTTCCTTCATAGTTTGTTCTTGTCTCAAATAAATTGCTGTCATCCTGAAGTTTGTCTTCCCTAATTTTCCACATAGCAATATATCCAGGTTGCACATATAGACAGCTTTTATAGTTTTTCAGTTGAAATCATGTTTTAAAGTGATTTGTATGTTTCTTAAAGGAGATCTTTCTCATAAACACTAGGTATAGGTTTTTCATCCCTAATTGAAAAAAAAAAATGAATTGTCGAAATCGATGAAATTATGATATCTGTGTAAATATATGTGCCTATGTCTTGGTGATGCACGATTCCAACTTGGGAACTAGTGTGAGTTGAGGCTTTTACATAAATTGAAAGAATAGTAGTAGTTGTTATAGGAAAATGCAAGTATTTAGTTGTTTCTTTTATATATATATATATTAATTTGAGGCTTTCGAGTTTTGTTTTTAGAAAAATAAAAGCTTTTTAAATAATTAAAAATGAGGTTTTAAACCATAACACTATCACAGCTTTTAAAATATTCGCAGTGGCGCGAAACGCGTTCGTGGATGGCTTTTATTGATTTATCAAGTAATTGGGTTGGCCAAGTATCAGGGAACAGGCTAAATCAATGTTAAGTTGATTTCTGTTCCACCAGATGGCGCTCTGCCTTCTCAAAAGCACATGTGCTCCTGGTCATGATATGCCTTCTTTTTTAAAAATATTTATATATATGTGTCAAATCCTATCGACTCTTGTCGAATCCTGTCGTTGTGGAATCCACTCGACTTAATCTATGGTGTGAGTCCCTGCCAACTCTAGCTATACTGTGTTAATCGAGAGGAACAGTCAGGATGTGGAGAGTTTTCCAGTACCTCTCTGCACCTTGAAAGATCTTTAAAGGTTCTCGCAAAGTACAGGCAGTCGTGGTCGAGGCAGAGTGGAAAGTCTGGGAATGTCCACACAAAAAACGAAGAGACACAGTTGTAGTAGGAAAGTTCATTGAACAGATAGGAGTCGAGCTAAGCAGCGAAAGATATAGATAGAAGAGTTCTTGACTCTACATTGTCGATGAGGGGAACCTTGGACACAACTGACGAGGGCTCCGCTGATGGTGAAGTGACTATGAAGAGACTATTTATTTCCGCGAATTGACAACTTTATTATATCTTTTCCGGTAGGAAGTATTGAATTTAAGCGGATGCAACAAGGACGTGGATAGGAGGAGATATTGCACACTCTGGCAACGCCCTGACATCTTATAGGCCTCGTTGTACTTCAATATCAATCTCTTGGTTTGACTCAACTTTTAATATATTACAGAGCTTTATTTATTTATCCTCAGTTTGTACAACGTACATTACATATGTTGATATAATGACACATGTCAATCATGTTTATAATTATTTATAAAATTTTCTATTATACAACATGATATTCTTGTTATATTATTGTGGTTGTTGGTTTAAATATATATATAGATAGAAGAATGAAGATATCTGAATATATATATATAAAACCTGTATATAAAATTTATAAAAAATAATACAGAATGAAAAGTGAAGAAAAATATAGTGATAAAATATTATTAAAATGAAATAATTTTATACATTTTCATACACATTCATCTTTGCCTTTTATTCTGGAATATAAAAAATACAAACTACTTTTCTTCTCTCATGATAAGATCTTGGTTGTGCAGGGATACCTAACCTCATCTCAAGATTTATTCCACCCAAGTACAAGTTCACGGAAAATAATTACAAAATAAAATTTGTTTTTGTAAATCACCCTCAATTTTCTTACAATAAAGACCAAAAGTACATCACACCATAATATATCCAGGGACAGAGCGCGCCATATTAACAATGTGTGTCACATAAAATGATGAGCACAATTAATCCTCGACATAAAATTAGATGAGTGACGCAATCATTTAATACATTTTAAAATAGAGATATGCCTATTTTGGTACATTAATGTCATCCCCTCACAACTTTATTTTGTTTTCTATTTCTAAAATCCGCTTGTCACTTCACTAGCCCAAACCTCTATTTTTGACCAATTCGCCCGATTTCATAACTCCCCGCGTAGGACGTTATGAAATTGTGCCGTCCCGATAGAAATTATAATTTGTTCATGTTTTTATATATATTTTGACGCATATATTTATTTTCTCCTAAATATTTCCAAATTAATATATATTAAAATATTATCTAAAACAAATATATGTAAATATAGATGAATGTACCTGCTTTGCAATCAAGACCTCGATATTTGACCTAAAAGGATGAAATTTAGAGTTAAACCTGAATGGAGTCATTGTCATAGAATCTCATCTATTATGCAAGGTTTTTAAATAAGCATATTTTGGGCCAAGGCTATGTATGATTACATATATTTTATCAATAAAAGCAATACTATATCTTGATATAATCAAATGGTTGAATGTATTTGTGCTTTTATTTGTTCCAAATATAATTTATTATTATTATTAAATAAAATTCCTAATATGAAGTAATATATGAGGGTAATATATAGATATATTTTCGGCTACATGAACTCAGTAGATTTTGTTTAAATAAATACGAATAAAAGATTACATGAGGAGCTTCTTTTTCGATTTATTTCTAGCTTTCGAACATTTCGGTTCTTCTACAGGCATGGATAGTATGAATATACTAACAGGATATATACGCGTTTGAGCCATTATATACAACATAACATTTACATACGAAGTAGTATTTCAAATATAATTAAAATAGAAATAAGAATTATGAACTATAAAAATATAAAACTATATGCAAATAAAATTTAGAAATTTTTAAAATTTGATAAAATTCGGGAGAGAAATACATTTATATACACTAAAAATTGGAAATGAACGGTAAGCAGGGGTCCCTCCAACCAGGTTACACTATGAGGGTTATCTAGGGCCACACGGAACATAATTATTGTATTAAAATATGGTAGGCTTGAGGAAGATCTATTTTTCTGTTGATACTGTTAGTTTGAGTGGAGATGATTGATTCTAGATATAATCTAACCTGCTTGCTGCGTATATGCTGATAGAGGATCTTAGGGTGGTCCAGATTAAATTCATGGCCTGTGTGTAATATATGTTGATATATGAGTGATTTAGGATCCCTATTATTTATGTTACGTTTATGTTTTGTCAATCTGATGTTTGCGGTTCTACCAGTCTCGCCCACATAGGAGGCTGGGCAACTGGACCTACTTGATTCGAGAATCCAGGGATGCTATTCCAACATCAGATTTCTTTCCAAAACAGTCAAAGGCCTCATCTTTCATATCGTCCAGCTTATTTCTACGGAATAATTTACAGATATAATCAAGTCCATTACTAAAGACCTTAAACTCAGAGAAAAAATCCTCACAGACAGGCAGCAGGCAAAAATATCCTTTTGGGTAAAAAAGTACCACTTCCCGGAATCCGCACTCTTTGGAGATAACACCCCTACAGGAATACTCAACTTGACCTCCATTTCTCTAACAGAACAGGAAGAGAAGATGTTGTCATTGGGATTACAATACATTCCTCCTGCCAAACCCGACATACCCAGAATGATAGCCGGAGTTGAAAGGGTAATGAGTGCTCTGAACCACCAGGAATCCCTCAAGACATGCTGTTGCTCAAGTCTTTAACAGGCCCTCTCATCGGTTGGCATCTGCACATAACCATCGCCCCATTATCAATAAACTGAGGAAGTCCCTTTCTTTGGTCATCACCAAAGCAGATAGGGGAAATCAAACTGTTTTATTAAATCGCTCGGATTATGAAGAAAAAATGATGAGTATACTTAGATACAGCTCCACGTTCACAAATATTTCACTACAGGAGAAAGACGCCATGATTAAATTATTCAAGTCATCGCTAAGGAACATGAAGAAGGCGAATATCATCACCAATGAACAATTGGCTCAATTCACTAGTTCCTTGGGACATGATGCGTATATGTATGGCACTCCGAAAATACATAAGCCAGGTGTCCCACTCCGACCCATCATTGCCTACCATCTCTCCCCTGCATATTTATTGGCTAGTTTTCTATCTAATCTAATGTCCGGTCTTGTTCTAGTTGCTATGTAAATTAACTTTCCAACAATTTCTTGATAGTATTTTTGATCAATCGATTTACTATTTTCAAATAAATCATAATTTGTAGAAATGCATAACGGAGTTTTCGAAGGATTGCAATCACGCAAATTATAGGCTTCCAATATTTCTTCAATATATTTCTTTTGATTTATAAAAATGCTATCATCCCTATACTCAAATTCCATTCCAAGAAAGTTTTTTGCAGCTCCTAAATCCGTGATATCTATCTCTCTTTTTATCTTTTTCCAAATATTTTCCTCAAAATCGTCACCAGATCCTACACTTAGTATGTCATCTACATGAATTCCCAGATATAAGAAATGATTTTTAAAATTGCAATAATATAAACATGGATCATTCGCAGATTGTTTCATTCCGGCATTGGTTAATAATTCATCTAATTTCTTATTCCACATTCTACTCGCTTGTTTTAGGCCATAAATACTTTTCATCAGATAACAAATCTTATTGTTTCCCTTTTCAAATCCAGGAGGTTGAAGCATAAAAATTTCCTCCTCTAAATCACCATATAAAAAAGCTGTTTGAACGTCCTTTTGCTGAGGAATAACTTTTTTCATTGCAGCTATTTTTATTAGAATTCTTATGGTTAGGTCGTATTGTTGGAGAATAAATTTCGTGGTAATCACTACCCAGTATTTGATCATATCCTGTAGCTACTAGCCTCGCTTTGAAGTTTTTAATTGATCCATTATTATTTTTCTTAATAGAAAAAATCAATTTTTTATCTTTAGGCTTATCTATTAATCTCCAAACTTTTAAATTAGTAATCCTTTGCATCTCATCTTCCATGGCTTTAATCCATTGCTCTCTATTATCAGAATTAAGTGCTTCTTGGTAATCCCTTGGACATTTAATCTCATAAGTTCTATCAGAAACATTTTCTCTATTCTTCATTAGTCTTAATCTTTCAGAGCTCTTCACACCCTTTTTTATAAGTTCTTCTTCCTCGGTTTCTCTCAGACGAAGATCTCGTTCTTCTCTCATTTCTCTCGTCATTCCTGGTTCTGGTCCTCTTCTACGTAGAGTAATTATTTCATCAGGAGGTATTTCATCAATTTCACTCAAATCTATATCATTATCATCTTGAGGAATATGCTCATCATCGATGTTAAAGTTTTCCACTCGGTCTTCTCTATTACCACCAAAGTCTTCATTCCTGTGAGAAATCAAATTTTGGTCTTCTCTACTAAAAAAGAAAAGTTCATTTTCATCAAGATTTCTACCTCTATTATTCATTAAATAATATCCTAACTTAGCTTCATTAAATTTAACATCTGATACTTCAAGAATTTCATCCATTTCTGGTAAATATATTCTATAGCCTTTTCTTATCATACTGTATCCCATCATGATCCCTTTATGAGCTTTTGGTTCCATCTTCTTTCTCTTTTCTTTCCTAATATGAACATAAGCCTCGCTTCCGAACCTTTTTAAATAAACAATGTTTGGTTTCCATCCCTTGTAAATCTCGAAAGGAGTTGTATTCATTTCTTTGATTTTAATTCTATTATTTATATGAACAGCCACTTTAACACTTTCGCTCCAAAATTTTTATAGGTAATTTAGAATCAATTAGCATGGTTCTTGCTGACTCAACTATGGTTCTATTAAATCTTTCGGCTTTTCCATTACTTTCAGGAGTATAAGCAGTAGTGAATTCTTGTTTGATGCCCTTACTAGATAACCATCGCCTCAAATAATTTGAAACATATTCTCCTCCATTATCATTTCGAATCCTCTTTACTTTCTTTCCAGTCTGTCTTTCTTCTTGCATAATCAAGTTTATTATGGAATCTGCTGTTTGAGATTTATTAGCAATTGGTATAACGAAAGTAAAATTACTATAGTCATCAACAATAAGAATGAAATACTTATATCCAAATGAATCATTTAAAGGTCCAACTATGTCGGTATGCCATAGATCCAAAATATCTTCAGATTGTTTATATTGAATACTTTTGTAAGATTTTATATGTAATTTTCCCAATGTACAAGATTCGCAATTCCCTTTGTTATTATGTAAATTTTTCAATCCTAATACAGTTGAATTATCATACATTTCTTTCAATTTCTGAAAATTTACATGAGCAAGTCTTTGATGCCATAGCATATCATCTACTTCTGCTTTTCTAGCGATTTCCATCACATGACTTGTATATTCACTATTATTTTGTCTGTTTATTCCTCTTCTAGGCCCATTAAAATTATACTTTGCATGACATTCATTTCTATACTTTTTACATATTGTCGATTTATGACCAAATCCTCCACATTTAAAACATTTGATCTTGTTTCTACATTCTTTAGAAATATGACCTATCTTTCCACAGTTATAACATTTAATAGAAAAATTTCGTCTTCCCGATCGGCCTTCTCTAGCTTTAGATGCAATCTCTTGTTTTTCTACTTTTTCTAGTTTCCTATATTTTATTTTTTCTTCTGTTTCCTTCAGGATTTGTCTTATTTTGTTCATATTCTTTTCTTTGTCAGATTTGATAATTTTTACGTCAAAATCAAATTCTATTCTCAAACCTTCTAAAACGAAGCAAATCAACTCTTCATCTCTTATTTCATCTCCTGCTTGAATGCTTCTGCTCTTTATAATCACTGCTCTATTCAAGTAGTCATCAACCGTTTCATCTTCCTTCATTTTTAATTTTGATAATTCTATTTTATTTTTCATTTGCATATCTTCATTCCCAGCTGCCATTTCTTCCTTTATTAGATTCCATAATCTTTTAGCACTTCTTTCACTTGAATATTTTAGCACTTGAGTGTCATTCATTGTTCGGTTTATCACATTTCTAGCAATTGCATTGTCGTCATCCCAGTCTTCCCAGATTTTCACTTTTTGTTCAAATTTTTCGTCTGTTTCTATAGGCTTTTCTATCTCTTTTCCTTCTATGATGCGTCTCCATAACTTCAATCCTCTCAATTCACTTTCAATTCTATTTGCCCAGATCTAGTAATTATTGTCTGATAATTTTTCTATTGGAGATAAGTTAAAATTTTGCATCTTTTCTTTTTCTAAAAATTATTCAATTAATCTTGATTTGCATCAATTTAAATTCAACCGCTCTCTGCTACCAATTGTTGGGAGTATCTTAATAAATTAGTCTCTATTAAAACTTAAAACTTCTTTATTGAAGGTACAAAAAACAATGACTATAATTAAAAACTAAATACTCTTACTCCTTAACGTCTCCTCATATACTATCTCCCACACTTACTCAAAGAAATACACATATTTATATACATACAACACCACAGAATAAATTATTTCACAGATTAATTAAATCATAGAATGAAAATGAATATTTTAAATGATAAACATCAACAAAGTGGTGATGGGATCCTTGTACCTGTGGATCAACCAAACCTTGCCTTCTGACATTCATTATTGGAGGAGATATGTAGATGATATATTTTGCATATTCAAAACAAATAAGCTCCGACACATACTTAATACTCTACACACTTTCCATGCAGATATTAAATTCACACACGAATCTGAAATAGACCTAGTTTTACCCTTTCTAGATATCCTGATTATTCGCACCCCGCACAAGATACACACAACAGTATTCCACAAAAAGAACATACCACCTCTATATACCCATTTCTCCTCCAATAGTCCCATAGCCTATAAAATAAATACAGTCAGGACCTTAACTAAAAGAATATACACACATTGCTCTTTACCCATATTCAAAACCATAGAAAAATCCAGAATCATTTCCCTTTTGACCACTGCAGAATATCCCAGATATTTCATAGAAAAACATTCTTTCGATCCCATTGCTCCAAGGTCAACCACTGTTTATAGAGCCACTTGTATCTTTCCTTTTTCCCCGGTCTCCATTGCTATCTCCAGAATTCTTCGTCCTTACGGCATTCAGGTATTTTACAACAGTCCTCCTAATATTGCAACCCTTCTCAGGAATCCCATCACCAAAGCAGATAAACCTAACAACCTCATCCATTCCACTGCTGCTGTGTACGCGGTTTCTTGCCATGATTGCCCAGCCTCCTATGTGGGAGAGACTGGTAGAACCGCGCACATCAGATTGACAGAACATAAACGTAACATAAATAATAGGGATCCTAAATCACTCATATATCAACATATATTACACACAGGCCATGAATTTAATCTGGACCACCCTAAGATCCTCTATCAGTATATACGCAGCAAGCAGGTTAGATTATATCTAGAATCAATCATCTCCACTCAAACTAACAGTATCAACAGAAAAATAGATCTTCCTCAAGCCTACCATATTTTAATACAATAATTATGTTCCGTGTGGCCCTAGATAACCCTCATAGTGTAACCTGGTTGGAGGGACCCCTGCTTACCGTTCATTTCCAATTTTTAGCGTATATAAATGTATTTCTCCCGAATTTTATCAAATTTTAAAAATGTCTAAATTTTATTTGCATAGTTTTATATTTCTATAGTCATAATTCTTATTTCTATTTTAATTATATTTGATATATTACTTCGTATGTAAATGTGTATGTTGTATATAATAGCTCAAACGCGTATATATCCTGTTAGTATATTCATACTATCCATGCCTGTAGAAGAACCGAAAGGTTCAAAAGCTAGCAATAAATCGAAAAAAAAGCTCCTCATGTAATCTTTTATTCGTATTTATATAGATATATTTAACTGATATGGAGTAAGTCTGAAAACAATGCCATTGTTTCACTTATAGATAACATGGAAATTTATTTGCCATGTGAATAAATGCATATAACGAGAGTATGAAAAACGTGTGCATTTAAGTTCCAAATAATTGGAAAGAATCATTAAGAAATTATTAAACATATTGTAAAAGGTGTGGTCATTAATTTCCAGAATTGGTTGAGAAAAATATATTTTCCAAAATCTAGTGAAAATAATTTAATACACAGTTAATGAGACATAAGAGTATCAGTATGACCCGGAATAAAAAAAACCTTAATCCACCTGATAGATTGAAAGAAGGGAACCTAAGCCCAAAAAGGCAAGGTTTGCAAAATCCGATATCTAAGACATTTCTTGTTATGTCTTTTTTATATTGACGGTTCGATTCACAAGGAATTTATTCATTTTGGACATTAATTTAATCGAGAGGTTCATTTGAGAATAATAATAAGGTAAACGTTTGCCTTAAAAGACCTGAATGAAAGCACACACAGCCTATGTTGTTTTGCAGTTTCTGGCCAAGCACTCAACCAGGAAATTTCTTCATCCACCCTATTCTCCTGACTTAGTCCTTAATGACTTCTTTCTCTATCTTAAAATGAAAATGAAATTAAATGAAGGAAATTTGATACGTTAATATAATACAAGCTGAATCGAAAGCAAACTTGAGGAGCCTCTTAAACAATTATTTTATCTCCTGCTCTGACAATTGTAAAAAGAAATATGAAACAAGTGTATCGAGGCTATAGGATCTTATTTTTAACACATTGCATTTTTTTGTATTTTTTAAAATAGGGACAGTGCTGGAAATTGATGAACGTACCTTGTAGATTCACAAATTCAATATGGACACTAATTGGGGATTTCTATTACCCTTAAGTGCCAATTATTGAGAGGCTACTGTATTTGAGACTACCTTCACTTCACATATACTGCTCTTCTATTAAAGGGTATATCAATACAGATAATTTAAACACAAAGTTTGATTTATATTTTCATATAACATATAACTTTGCGTGATGATGATTTTCATGTACTATAATGTAAAAAAGTAATACCATTCAGAATTTGACAACAGAATTTGAAATATCATGAATATAAAATCTTCTAAAATAATATATAGTGAGATTTAAACCATGTAGGATGAAATAATATTATAAATGTTAAGATGTTGTCTTAAAAATATATGAATAAAAATTTTAAGTTTTAATACAATCAACAATACAAAGAAAATTTAATACGAATTTTTAATATTTTTTATGTATAAAGTATTCAATTCTTTTAAAAGCACTTTAATATTTAATATATCATTTATATTAAAACAATACTCATTATTTCAATTTATACTTATTTTTATACGTATATATTGTTGCACCAGGTTGCGGCTTGGCAGACTCTTCAACCTTGATCCTCTCCTGTGCTGGGTCTTGCATCTTACCAGAGCGTGTTTCAACCATTCTACAAATTTATATAAGCCAATAATGAGATAACTCTACTTTGAGTAGCCTCCAGAATCCTTTATTTATTTCTCACATCAAAGAGAGCAGTGAAGTCACACAGTGTACCTAAATACAAATGATGATTCTATAAAACATATATTCTGTTTAAAATACATATATTCTGTTTATAATACATATATTCTGTTTAATAAAAAAAAATAAATATAAAATATAAATTTGAATTTATAATTTATTAAAAATAATATTACAAATTAAAATAAAATAGGTTCATTAGCCATGATGCAACACTTCCCCCTCTCCAGAGGTCTTCACCCCTTCGTCAGTTACCTCATCAATTCTCTCAAAATAGGGTTTGAGTCTTGAGACATGGACAATCAATGGGTCTTGACCAGGATTATTTTTCAGCTCAATTAAGGAATTTACGTTAGACAGCTTCTTTAATATTCGATATGGGCCGAAATATTTTCTCAATAGTTTTTCACATTTTCCGATTTTCCTGACTGGTGTCCAAACTGCCACTAAAGGTCCCGGTTCATAGAATTTATCATTGTGTTTTTGTCATAGTTTCTTTTCATTCTTTCCTGAGTCTTCTCTGTGTTGTTAACGACTACCTGTCTCGTCCTTGCAATTTTATCTAGGTAATTTTCTATATATTCGTCGTAATCATTCATGTTACTGTCCATTGGGATATTCTCGTCGTCTAAGAGGGACATGGGTTCCCTCCCAAACAACAGGAAAAATGGAGAGTAGCCTGTGGTTTCTTGAATCGTGATATTATACGCGTGGGTGGTAAAAGGGAGGATTTCGTCCCAGTTCTTCTGGTCTGTGTTCACATACATGCTGATCATATTGATTGAAGTTCTAATTAGCCGATCCGTTAGTTCGTTAGAAATGGGGGTGGTAGCTCCTTGTGAAGCAGTGTTTAACTTTGCACATTTTCATTACCTCCTTCATCAAATTGCTAGTTAATTGTGAACCTCGATCGCTAATAAAAAATATTGGGGCCCCGTGACGTAAAATAATATGTTTGATTAAAAATGTAGAGACTTTTCACAGTTGCTTCTGATACTGCCTTTGTTTCAGCATACTTGGTATAATAATCAGTCACCACAATTATCCACTTCCTTCTTCTTTTCTTTGATGGCAAGGGGCCAAGAAAGTCGATTCTGATTCTTTCAAAAGGGTAGTTAGCAGGGGGAATAGGTTGTAAAAGTCCAGAAGGCAAGTGATTTGAACCTTTCTGACTTTGGGAAAAGTGGCATGTCTTTACAAATTCTGAAAATTCTTTCAGCATGGAAGGCCAATAATATTTATTCTTCAATCGGTAAGTGGTTCTGGCGACGCCCAGATGGCCATTCAGCATATGGTTGTGGTATTCGCTAATGATTTCCTTCCTTTTCTTCTTGGCACTACCAGCAACCATGCCCTACCTCCAGGATTTGGATTTTTCTTGTAGAGACACCCATTTTCTTCTTTAAAATTCTGTGTAATTGAACGCTTGTTTCCACTAAGGTTCTTCTTAATATTTTCAATAAAATCATCCTTTTAGTCTATTATTTGATTCAGAAATAGTCTTTCATAATCTTCGTCCCATTCGTTTTCCGGTAAGGGTCCTCTAGATAGACCATCAGTGTCCAGATGTTTTTTACCCAATTTGTGTATAATTTCGAAATTATATTCCTAAATCTTCAGTGCCCATTGTGCTAATCGGCTGGTCGGATCTTTCAGATTCTTAAGCCAGCATAGTGCATGATGATCAGTTACGATTTTGAAGTGCCTTCCATATAGGTAGGGTCGTAACTTGGACATTGACCACACAACAGCTAGACCTTTTTTTTCGGTAGTCGAATAATTTTGCTCAGGTTTGCTCAGTGTACGAATTAAATATGAGATCACCTTTTCTTTATCGCCGAACTTTTGGACTAATGTTGCATCCAAGCCGATTTTAGATGCGTCAGTATGAATGTAAGTAGTTGCATTCGGATCAAAGTGCCCTAATATTTGGGGATTTATCAATGCTACTTTAAGTGTTTGAAATGCTTTTTCTTGATTTTCTGTCCAGGTAAAAGGTACATTCTTTTTTATAAGACTGGTTAATGGATCGGCAATTTTCGAAAACCTTTGATAAATTTTCTATAATATGAACACATTCCTAAAAATGATTGAACTTCTTTTATCTTTTTGGGTCGAGGAAAATCTCTAATAGCCTTGATATTATGCTCCGCTGGTTTTATACCATTTTGATTAGTTATATGGCCAGGAATCTCCAGTTCTTCGAACGCAAATTGGAATTTTTGTTGTTCAATTTTAAATTAACCTCGCGAAAACATCTGAGAACAGCTTCTATTCTTCTGTGTTTTGTTGAAATATCCGAGCCATATATGATTTCGTCATCTAGATAACATAAGCAAATTTGCCATCTAAGATTACCAAGCATATTTTCCATGTTCCTCTCAAATGTAGCAGGGGCATTGCATAGTCCAAAGGACATTACGTTGAACTCATATAGGCCATGTGCTGTAGTGAAGGGTGTGTTTTCTTTATCTTTCTCCTCAACCTCAACTTGCCAATATCCTGATTTAAGGTCAATTGCTGAAAAGTATTTGAATCCTTGAAGTGTGTCCAATACTTCATCAATTCTGGGAATTGGGTAAACTTCCTTCACTGTTACATCAATCAATTTTCTGTACTCAACGCAGAATCTGTACTTACCATTTCGCTTCTTGACCAATATTACGGGGAAGGACCATGGACTCGAGGATGGTCTTATTATGCCGTCACTGAGAATTTCATCAATTTTCTCTTTTATGATTTCTCGGTCTTTCGCGATCACCATACGGCTAAGTTGGATCTTCCTAATCCCGACGAAAACAAATCCGCGTACCTTTCCAAAACTAGTTTCAATTGCTCCTTTTCCTTATATGACAAATTTTCGTTTATCTGAAATTGAGGTTCTTCATTCTCCTTTTGTTCACTTTCTTCCATAAGATTCACTTTGGCTGGCAGGCTTCCAAAGCACAATGTTTGGGTTTTTAATGTTTTAATGGTCAAGGGTAAGGGTTTGTTATCCATATATATTTTTCCTTATTTGTAACATTTATTAAGCTTCTCGCTAGTCGAAGTCCATTTTTTGAAACATTTTATGGTTCTCCTCGATGATGTATTCGCCATCCTCTGCTTCTACAAATGCCTTAATCAATTTAATAGAAAGTTCTGGTATAATGGCATCCTTTGCACTTTTTATTTTCTTCTGTTGATATTTGATTACCTCACGATTTCCTGTCAAGTCATATTTGATTATTTCACGCTGACAATCAATTTTTGCGTTTATTTTCTTGAAAAAATCTCGTCCAAGTATAAATATTCACAAATGTGTTCTCATTATCACAAATTGATGTGTAATCGTTTTGTCATCAAATTTTATATTTAAAACAATATTTGTTACGATATCTAATTCTTTGCCATCGGGTCCGGAGCACATTTTATCGGGATTTATTATTTCAAGACCTGTATTAAAAGCTGTACTAAGGTCGACCACTGAAAGATCGGCGCCTGTATCAATCAAAGCTTCGCAGATACCGATTCTATCCACGTTAATTTTCATTTTATATTTGGCGTCCAACCTTTTAATTCCATTTATGTTCGACTTGCTTTGATTGATGGACTCAGGCGCGATGCTTAGTTTAAATCTTCCAATGCGGCATATCTATTTCTTGTAGGGATACTTGAGTACGTGTTATTACTTACGTCAGCGTAGAGTAGAGGTCTCGACTTCTCAGTTCCATTATCTATTCGGATTTCTTCTTCAACCTTGTCTTGTTTAACTAAGGGGTCCTCTTTCACAATTCTTACAAACCTTACTCTGCAATACCGCACTACATGTCCTGGCTTGTTACACTTGAAACATATTGGTCTCCCGTCTTCTGTCCTATTCCTGTTTGAATCTGAACTCTTATTGTATATTTTCCTTGGGTAGACCGGTTTTGGCTCAGGATTGGGAGTGTAAGATCGTCTAGGGGCAGATACCTGGGGCAGAGGCTTGTTCTGGTAGTACCTCGGAGTGGGGGCCTGGGGCTTGGAGGTGTTCTGGTATGGTGTTCTGAACGAAGTAGCATTCTTCTATTGCTCTTGATGATGGGGACGAGGAGAGCGTGGTCCATTATATAGAGCTTTTGATTTTTCTACACGTGCATGGTAATTATTTTCAAACAAATCCAGTTTTTACAAATTTCTTGAAGTTCGTTGGTATTTCTAGGAGGGTTTGGGTGGAGGGCAAAAGAGTATTCTTTCTTTAACCCTCCAATAATCCAGTCTATTTTAGTCTCTTCTTCCATTTGGGGGTCGACCTTGTTGCAGAGTACAAGGATATCTTCTGCAAACCTGATTGCAGGTTCATTCCATTGTTTCATCCTGTTCAGCCTCATCTTCATTTCTTCTTTGTTGGCGTCTAAGGCAAAATCCTCAATTAGGTGGCTTTTGAAATTTTCCCAGCTGGTGAAACTTATCTTGTGTATGTTCAGCCAGGTTTTGGCGCTACTAATCATATTCATGGCAACATAAAGGGAGATAATGTAGTCTGCCCAATGGTACAGGAAGCCAATTTCTTCAAGAGATTCAATCCATGGGCGAGGGTCTTCCGTTCCATCATACTTGGGTATGTCGATGTTGGGATTCAGGACAACTGTGTCGGAACTTGCATCTCGACAAATTGTTGCATCAGGTTGCGGCTTGGCAGACTCTTCAACCATGATCCTCTCCAGTGCTGGGTATTGCATCTTACCAGAGCGTGCTTCAACCATCCTACAAATTTATATAAGCGAATAATGAGATAACTCTACTTTGAGTAGTCTCCAGAATCCTTTATTTATTTCTCACATCAAAGAGAGCAGTGAAGTTACACAGTTTACCAAATACAAATGATGATTCCTTAATACATATATTCTGTTTAATAAAATAAATACATATAAAATATAAATTTGAATTTAATTTATATGAAAAATAATATTACAAATTAAAATAAAATAGGTTCATTAGTCATGATGCAACAATATATCATATATATCATCTCACACAACAACTTTATATTTTACATGTATAGTACAATACACTTGATCGAGAAAATATTTTTCTTAAACAATCTTAAAATTAGAGAGTAAAATTTATTTTTTGAATGTTCAAACTGTGCACTCAAGGATAGCCATTATATATAAAGCACTTATATATTTGAAGTAATTACTTAATATTCAAAAAGTACAATGCTGGATATCATGAAGCTTCCCACAGGCTTCCTACTAAAGAGAAACATATTTCTGCCGCAGTGAGGGGGGGATGGAAACTTTTGGAAAATGTGTAAATACTTCTAAGAATATTCGAGACAGAGAGAGATAGAGACCTGAAAATTTGACAATAGATTTTTCCAAATTCAACTCTGCATACTGTTAAAATATTCAGCCAGATTAGTTACGTATTGAGGCCATGTATAGCGAACAAACATATATATGTATATTACTAAACTGGCTGAAATTTCATTATATATTATATATATGTATATTGTGACGGTGATTTGACCCACCGCCAATTTTGAAGTCTTTTCAACCGCCACCACCTCGGCGGGCCGGGTACGCAAAGTTGGCGCATGCGCGGCAGCGATTGCGTGGTAAGCACGGGAGAGGATACCATTGTTTTGACGCCTCCACCAGCTAGCGGCCATTTTCATCCTCACATTTCATCAAACCTTTTCAAACTCTTCTTTACTAGATATTAATTTGTAACAATAATAATCACTAAAAATTAACTTTGATATTTTTATTTTTATATTATATCTGTAATAATTAAAATGCCTTGGAATGAATAATTGAATCATTTTTTAAAAATCAGACGAACCACCACAATATAATATATATATGTCGTAAACTCGGGTAAGACAACAAGTGAGTTGGAAGCAGTCGGGGTTGAGTGGCAAGGCGTGCAGAGTGGGAAGTCCGCACGGGACAGTAAGGACAAAGTTTAGGATCAAAAAACGCTCTCCTAGTACGTCTCATGTGGCACCAGGACCAGGGGAAAGTTTAGGATTAAATGAGAAAAGCTCGGCGTCTTGTTTGAAGCCGCGGAGGCAGGGAGGAACCAAAACGGCGGCCACGAGGGCCGCCGTGAGACCTAGCACTGAGCGGGCCTCTCTGAAAATATCCACTGTAACCTAACTAACTGTCAACATCCGGACCAAATCCCCTTTTTTGTCCCTCCTTGAATCCCCGGGTGTTCGGTGGCAAGCTGGTGTCCCTTTGAGACGACTAGAAAAGACGTCATACTTTATTACTTACATATCAAATTGTTTAAATTACGATAGAATGTGCCCCCGGTGAGAAAGGTTTGATTAGAGGGGTGAAATAAAATGGAGCGAAAAGCTAGCAAACCAATTAAATGGGAAATAATTTGGGGCACAAATTAGTCACTAGAATAAAAATAAAGATAAAGGGGAGTAGTGGTGACACACTGATATAATATTATAAAACTACAGAAACTATATATAAGGAGTATATAGGAAGGATAAAAGGGAAATCAAGAGGAAAGTGGTGAGTTTCTTTATTGAGCTGTACACAAGCTTTCGGACGTCACCCGTCCTTCATCAGGTGTTGACATGAATAAGAAGGAGATGCTATATTTATAAGCGACAGTTTAAAAGTATTAAAAATATTAAAAACAATCTGATGCACGCCCGCGAGAGCACATGCTAATAACAAAATATTTTCAATTTTACTCTGTATAAATATTATTTTGAGTTTGTATTATACAATATATACAAACTCAAAATAATATTTATACAGAGTAAAATTGAAAATATTTTGTTATTAGCATGTGCTCTCGCGGGCGTGCATCAGATTGTTTTTAATATTTTTAATACTTTTAAACTGTCGCTTATAAATATAGCATCTCCTTCTTATTCATGTCAACACCTGATGAAGGACGGGTGACGTCCGAAAGCTTGTGTACAGCTCAATAAAGAAACTCACCACTTTCCTCTTGATTTCCCTTTTACACTTCAAACGTGGCTATATCTCTTCTACCATAGGAAGGATAAATTTAAAGTAAGCACACACAATAGCGAGGGTAAATATTTGGGAAAGTTTGGTATACTGTTTACAGTTTTTTGTTACTTAAGGTGCCATGAGTATTTACAACATAGTTTCAGGGGTGTAATACAGGAACGAGGACAAGTAGAAATAATATAGGTAAAATAAAATATAAAAGAAAATAGACTTAAGCAAAAGGTTCGGGATATGCAGTGACGCAGTGAAGAATAAAGGAAGAGGATCTGAAATGGTTTCTGCAAAGGACATCTCAGGAGTCCTGCCCTGCAATACGAGCTTAAAAGCGGAGTATTGTTTGCAGGGATCAGATATCTCAAGATGCCCAGTAAGTAGCATTAGATCAGATGGGCAAAAGGCGTGGAGATCGAAGGAGAGGTAGGTAATGGGAGAATAGGGGAAAGAAAAGCTTGCTGAGAGAGGTTAAAAAGAGATGGAGGCTCAAGAGCTGCGCTGCTGTCGGTGATTGAGCTCAACCAGATGAAAAATAAAAGTAAAAGAAAAATGAGTGGGCGCATCATACTGATGATGGCGATGGGTCGAGCGTGAGAAAAAAAAATCTCGTTGGTTACTCAAGCTCTCCGTGTGGAGTTAACATGGGGAGGAAGAGTGTACCACGTCAATGAATCATAAAAAAAAAAAAAAAAAAAAGTTGACGAGCAGGAGTCTCAGGAACTGTTAAACAGGTTAGAGGATGGAGGTAGATTGTGAAAACAGGTTTCGATTGTTGCCATTGATTGATTGAACCCGGGTTTGAGGAAAAAAGAATGAAACGAAGAATGCTGGGACGGTGACCCAGGTGTAAATAAAAAAAATACAAATAAGCCATGGATTTTCCTGAACACACCATCAGGATGGGATGGCGAGAAAGGAGTAGTCCTCTGGGGCAAACGAATAACAAAAAAAGTCGGCGAACAGGAACTCTGCGATGGACGCGGTGTGGTTAGAACGAAGGTGTAGAGAGCCTATGGAAAAATATCAATGTTGATTCTTGCAATGGCGTTCGGCAATGCAATACGTGCCTGTGTAAGTGAGGTATTGTTTTCATTGATCGAACTCCCAAGACTTTCCATAATCAACATTAGATAAGACAGGGAGGGTAGGTAAGTTGAAAGTGGAGAAATGGAAAAGGTGGAATCAAGAGTTGCTCTGTTGCCAATGATGATTGAGCTCGGATGAAAATTGAAAAAAAAAAGCAATAAAATGGTAAAAATGATGGTTGTAATGATGATCCGAGCATTGATCGAAAAAAAAAAAAAAACTCGAACTGGTCGCCTGAGCTCACTGTTGGGAAATGTACAGCGAGGAAGGTTGAGCCAGCTGGTTGAATCAAAATTAATTTTTAAAAATTGTATGGCGAACAAGAGACTCTTGACTGTAGGAAATAGGAAAGGTGAGGATTGTGGAAGGTAAAGGGTACTGTTGCCATTGATGATTGAACAACCCGAAATTTTTGAATGTAATAAATGATGTTGTCGGGTGATGGATAAAAAAAAAAAGAATCTTTTGATTTCCTGAACTCGTTTTTGGGAATTGTATACCGAGGAAGGTTTCTAACATGAGTTTCTAGCTGAATAGACTTGGACTTAGGTGACTAAAGGAATTTTCATAACGGAAGACCAAAGGTTTTTCAGGGTTGCCAATTAAGCCATATGTAAGGTGTCGAAAAGGTCCTATTTGATAGTTCGGTTTCTTGTTCTCTAACTTAGGCGGCGAAATATGGAGAACTTCTTCGTTATAATAGCGTAACTTATTTACATGTACTGTATCCGTAGAAATACCTAGGTATTGATTGGGCCGGTCTTTACAAACTACATTATCTGAAATCCTACCTACTTTGGTATACGGCCCTGAGAAAGATTGCATAAGTTTACCACTATTGGGTTGTTTATAAACTTTGATTAGAACTACACCACCTATTTCAAAATGGGGCTCTTCATGCTTACTATCGTACCTAATCTTTTCCTTAAAATATCTTTCATTTGTACGTTGTATTGCTAATTTCCTACTCTATATTATATTTGGATATGGGTCAATATGATTATTTAACTCAGGGGGAACTATAATATACATTAAAAAACGGGGGGAAACCTGTCACTGTATGGGGCGTATCATTATATTTTTTAGTAACTAACTTAATTAACTTCCTCCAGGAGATTTTGGGGTTCTCTAGGTGTAATAACCTTAGCTTGACTGTGAGCGTAGATTTGAGTCTCTCGCACAAGCCATTCGCTTGCGGGTTATTAGGAGTTGTCAGAAGAGGCTGTACCCCGTTTTGTACCAAGAATCTCCTGAACTTTGGGGATGTAAATGCAGGGGCTCTGTCCTAAAGTAGGCGTTTTGGACGTCCACATTGCATTACCTTTTTGATACATTGTATATAAGTAACGGTACTTGTAGACTTACTTGAAAGGTCCATGTATATCTACTTATATGATCTACAATTACGTGTAAATGAGACTTAACATTACCACTAGCCGGATGACCCGGGCAACGCCCGTGTTTTACCCGATTGAATGTTTTTATTCAAATACTATTTGTTACAATTATAAATTGGAGCCGTGGATGTCACTATTGTGAAACGTCCCGCTCCAAACCTTACATGTACATTAGGTCAGCTGGTATTACCCCTCATTTTCACCGCTAGAGGCGCGAGCGAATTGACTTTTTGTAAATATACATAATTATAAAGATAGAAGCTTCTATAGAAGATAATGATCATAATGATGATGGGCTCGCATCCTTGACATGAGGAATTGAGGAAAGACGGTCGTGACTATATATATTAATAATAAAATAATAAAATAATAATAATAATATAATAATAATTATTATTATTATTATCATTAGATAATGATAATGATCATAATGATGATGCGCGCTCATCCGTGACATGAGGAAATGAGGAATTGAGGAAAGACGGTCGTGACTATATATGTTGATACTTAGAAAATCCTGAAATCGTATCTATGGAAAACGTACCGTAGGTTCTAAAGCTACAGGAAGACGTTCTGATCTACCATAAGTTGGACCGTTCGTTTTTTTTTATGAATTGACAAGAAGGGCAAGACTTATTGTACTTCAATATTGCTTTGGTCATCCCGAGCCAGGTGTATTGCGTGGAAATTGTTGATATCAATTATTTAAAATATTAATTTTCATTCTGTGATTGAATTGATCTGTGACTTAATTTATTCTGTGGTGTTGAGTGTATATATATATTATATTTAAAAAAAGAAATGAGATTTGAGTGTTTCTGCTTGATATTTGATCATGTTGAGGATTATGCTATGGTGGTGCAGTCGTGGCTATAATAATAATAAAAATAGTTTTGATCAGATATTGATTTATTGTGCTGAGGATAAACATAATTTGGTAAAATTACCGCCTGGCATAAGGCGTAAGAATGGTTAAAACAAAAATATTATTTACATAATTACAAAGTTTTGGGTCGGCCAACGGGGAAGAACAACAATGAGATTTTATATGGGAAGCATGACCTCTGGCGGTCGATTTAAACAGAGTATTTATATCTATGAAATTATATAATATTTAAAATAAAATAATATTTTTATATAACATTTTGAATAATACCTTTATATGACATTTTAAATAAAATATTTTAATATAACATTTCCCCCCTGTGAAGAAAACAATATGGGTTAATTCAGAGAAAAGTGATAAAAATATAGCTTTAAAAAAAGATAAAATGATTAGAAAGAAAAGGTGAGGTGATATTCACTTATCATATTGGTTTTTGGATAGTAACCAATAGACAGGAAAGTACAAAATGGTATAAAGTGTGAATGATTACAAATATGTGGTATAGAGTGAAAATGTGGCATAGAGTGAAAAAAGTGTTCCATAATCGTATTGGCTTATTGTGAACCAATAGATAGGGAAGATAAATAATAAAATTGACATATGATAATAAGAATGAAGAAAGAAAATAAAATGCATGATTATTAAAAGCATGATTATTATTATATGTGTTTCTTTGAGTGTGTGTGGGTGTGGGAGAGAGTATATGTGGAGACGTTTAGGCGTTAGAGTTTTTCAGATTTATTTTAGGAATTTAAATTCATAGTTTTTTTGTGCCTTCAATAAAGAAGTTTTATATTTTAATAGAGAGTAATTATTACGATTCTCCCAACAATTGGTAGCAGAGAGCGGTTGCTTAAAATTGATGCAAATCAAGATTGATTGAATATTTTAAAGAAAAGCAAAGATGCAAAATTTCAGCAATTTGTCGCAAATAGAAAGGTTATCAGACAATAACTACTTGATCTGGGCAAACAGAATAGAAAGCGAATTGAGAAGTTTGAAATTATGGAGACGTATCATAGAAGGAGAAGTAATTGAAAAGCCTAAATAAACCAAAGAAGAAAATTTCGAACAAAAGTTGAAAATCTGGGAAGATTGGGATGATGACAATGCCATTGCTAGAAATGTGATGAATCAAACGATGAATGTCACCCAAGCTTTAAAATATTCAAGCGAAAGAAGTGCCAAAAGATTATGGAATATAATAAAGGAAGAAATGGCAGCTGGGAATGAAGATATGCAAAGGAAAAATAAAATATAATTATCAAAATTGAAGATGAAGGAAGATGAAACAGTGGATGATTACTTGAATAGAGCATTGATTATTAAAAGTAAAAGCATACAAGCAGGAGATGAAATAAGAGATAGAGAATTGATTTGCTTCGCTTTAGAAGGTTTGAGAAGAGAATTTGACTTTGATGCAAAAATCATAAAATCTGACAAACAAAGTAATATGAACTCAATACGACAAATTTTAAAGGAAACTGAGGAAAAAATTAAATTTAGGAAACTAGAAAAAGTAGAAAAACAGGAGATTGCATCAAAAGCTAGAGAAGGCTGGACGGAAAGAATAAATCCTAATATTAAATGTTATAACTGTGGAAAGATAGGTCATATCTCTAAAGAATGTAGAAACAAGATAAAATGTTTTAATTGTGGAGGATTTGGGCATAAATCGGCAATATGTAAAAAGAATAGAAGTGATGGGCATGCAAGATATAATTATAATGGGCCTAAAAGAGGAATAAACACACAAAATAATAGTGAAGCTACAAATCATGTGATAGAAACAAATGAAGACAATTACGGAGAGGAATAACAAAAGGAAGACAAAATTAGATGGAATATTGATTCAGGAGCCTCTAGTCATATGGTTAGTAAGAAAGAACTATTTATAGAATATAAAGAGGAAGAAAGAATTATAGCAACAGCTGAAAAAGGTGCAATAATGAAATCTTCAGGAATTGGATAAATAAGAATGAAGTAAAATGTAAATGAAAGATTCATAAAAGTTGAAAATGTTTTACATGTACCTAATTTAAAAGAAAATTTATTATCAGTTAAAAAAATATAGATCATGATTTTAATGTATTGTTTACAAAGAACAAAGCTGAAGTAATAGAAAAAAATGGCGATGTTTTATATGAAGCAAAAAGAACTGGTGATAAATTTGAAGTAGAGGGACTCCTAATTATGGGAATTGTAAGAAAACCAGAAGTAGATGATATGCTATGGCATCAAAGACTTGCTCATGTTAATTTTCAGAATTTGAAAGAAATGTATGATAATTCAACGGTATTAGGATTGAAAAATTTACATAATATCAAAGGGAATTGCGAATCTTGTACATCAGGAAAAATACATAGAAAATCTTACAAAAGTATTCAATATAAACAATTTGAAAATATTTTAGATCTATTGCATACCGACATAGTTGGACCTTTGAATGATTCTTTGGATATAAGTATTTCATTACCATTGTTGAGGATTATAGTAATTTTACTTTCGTTATACCAATTGCTAACAAATCTCAAACTGCAGATTCCATAATAAACTTGATTATACAAGAAGAAAGACAGACTGGAAAGAAATTAAAGATAATTCGAAATGATAATGGAGGAGAGTGTGTTTCAAATTATTTGAAGCGATGGTTATCTAGTAAGGGCATCAAACAAGAATTCACCACAGCTTATACTCCTGAAAGTAATGGAAAAGCCGAAAGATTTAATAGAACCATAGTTGAGTCAGCAAGAACCATGCTGATTGATTCTAAATTACCTATAAAATTTTGGAGTGAAAGTGTTAAAGTAGCTATTCATATAAATAACAGAATTAAAATCAAAGAAATGAATACAACTCCTTTCGAGATTTACAAGGGATGGAAACCAAACATTGTTTACTTAAAAAGGTTCGGAAGCGAAGCTTATGTTCATATAAGAAAAGAAAAGAGAAAGAAGATGGAACCAAAAGCTCATAAAGGGATTATGATGGGATACAGTATGATAAGTAAAGGGTATAGAATATATTTACCAGAAATGAATGAAATACGAGGTATGTTCAAAAAGTATCGCGACTTTTGTGTTTTTTCAAAAATTATTTATTTATTCAAGAATACCTATTTTGTCCCCTTCAAAGTAATCCCCATGAGATATTATACACTTGTGCCAACGGTTTTCCAATCTTCGAAGCACTTCAAAAAATCATTTAAAAAAATCTTTTTCAGCTCCTTCTTCGATGCCGTCTTTATCTCGTCAAGCGTAGCATAACGTCGTCCTTTCATGGGCCTCTTCAGTTTAGGGAACAAGAAAAAGTCACAGGAGGCCAGATCTGGGTAATACGGTGGCTGCGGCATCATTAGTGTGTTGTTTTTGGCCAAAATGTCGCGCACAAGCACGATGTGTGAGCAGGGGCGTTATCGTGGTGCAAAAGCCAATTTTTGTTCTTCCACAAATCCGGGCGTTTCTGGCGGATTGCTTCGCGTAAATTGCGCATAACTTGCAGGTAAAATTCCATATTGACCGTTCTACCCTGTGGCAGGAACTCATGATGCACCACGCCCCTGCAATCGAAGAAAACTGTCAGCAAAACTTTCACATTCGACCGAACTTGGCGCGCTTTTTTCGGTCTTGGTTCGTGCGGCAGCTTCCATTGAGATGATTGAGCTTTGGTTTCCACGTCATAACCATAAACCCACGCTTCGTCACCTGTTATGACCCTCTGGAGCAAATTTGGGTCGTCGCGGACAGAGTCCAACATCTTATTAGCAATGTTCATGCGATGCTGTTTTTGGTCGCAATTGAGCAATTTTGGTACGAATTTGGCGGCGACCCGTCTCATGCCCAAATCATTGATAAAAAATCGAATGGCACGAGCCAATCGATATGTTTAGGTCCTCAGCAACTTCTCTAACGGTGATTCGACGATTGGCCAATATCATTTTCTCCACTTCATTAATTTTTTCGTCTGTTGTTGAAGTGCTCGGGCGTCCGGCACGCTCTTCGTCGTTCACATCTTCTCGGCCTTCTGAGAACATTTTGTACCACCGATAAACGTTGCTTCGGTCCAAGGTAGCTTCTCCGTATGCCACAGTCAACATTCGGAATGCATCCGCGCACTTAATTTCGTTTTTCACACAAAATTTGATACAGGTTCTTTGATCCATTTTTTTAATAGGTAAAAATCGAAGACGATCCAAAACACCTGCAAGCAAAGCAGCTGTCAACAATTAAGTGAACATTCAAAATGGCCGAGCTTGTCGGCATAAGTGAGAGACATGAGTACCAACATAAAGCCACAAAAAGATCGAAATTCGAATATACGTAACCCGCGAAAATTCAAAAGTCGCGATACTTTTTGAACACACCTCGTACATGAAGTATCAGATGTAAATTTTAATGAATCTAAACTAGGATATCATTTAATGAATAATAGTGTAAGAAATCTCGATGAAAATGAACTTTTCCTTTTTAGTAGAGAAGACCCAAATTTGATATCTCACGGGAATGAAGACTCTGGTGGTGATATTTATAATAGAGAAGACCAAGTAGAAACTTTAACATCGATGATGAACATATTCCTCAAGATGATAATGATGTAGATTTGAATGAAATAGAAGAAATACCTCCTGATGAAATAATTACTCCACGTAGAAAGGACCAGAACCAGGAATGACGAGAGAGAAATGAGAAAAAAACGAGATCTTGGTTTGAGAAAAACCGAGGAAGAAGAACTTATAAAAAGTGGAGTGAGGAGATCTGAAAGATTAAGACTAATGAAGGATAAATAAAATGTTTCTGATAGAACTTATGAAATTAAATGTCCAAAAGATTACCAAGAAGCACTGAATTCTGATAATAGAGAACAATGGATCAAAGCCATGGAAGATGAGATGCAAAGGATCACTAAGTTAAAAGTTTGGAAATTAATAGATAAGCCTAAAGATAAAAATATAATCAAAAGTAAGTGGATTTTTTCAATTAAGAAAAATAGTGATGGAACAATTAAAAACTTCAAAGCGAGGCTAGTAGCTACAGGATATGATCAAATACTGGGTAGTGATTACCACGAAATTTATTCTCCAACTATAAGACCTGAGACCATAAGAATTCTAATAAAAATAGCTGCACTAAAAATGTTATTCCTCAACAAAAGGACGTTCAAACAGCTTTTTTATATGGTTATTTAGAAGAAGAAATTTTTATGCTTGAACCTCCTGGATTTGAAAAGGGAAACAATAAGATTTGTTATCTGATGAAGAGTATTTATGGGCTAAAACAAGCAAGTAGAATGTGGAATAAGAAACTAGATGAATTATTAACCAATGCTGGAATGAAACAATCTGCGAATGATCCATGTTTATATTATAGCAATTTTAAAAGTCATTTCTTATATCTGGGAATTCATGTGGATGATATACTTAGTGTAGGATCTGGTGACGATTTTGAGGAAAATATTTGGAAAAAAATAAAAAGAGAGATTGATATCACGGATTTAGGAGCTGCGAAAAATTTCTTGGAATGGAATTTGAATATAGGGATGATGGCATTTTTATAAATCAAAAGAAATATATAGAAGAAATATTGGAAGCCTATAATTTGCATGATTGTAATCCTTCAAAAACTCCGTTATGCTTTTCTACAAATTATGATTTATTTGAAAATAGTAAATCGATTGATCAAAAATACTATCAAGAAATTGTTGGAAGGTTGATTTACATAGCAACTAGAACAAGACCGGACATATGTTATGCTATAAGCAATATGAGTAGATTCAATAAAGACCCTAGAGAGGTTCACATGAATGGATTGAAGAAAATATTAAGATATTTAAAGGGAACTATGAACTATGAATTGATCTACTCTAGGGGAGATTCAAGTATTGTGACTTATACTGATGCGAGTTGGGACAGAACAGCTGATGCAAGATCGTATTCTGGTTTCATTATAGAAATGGGAAACAGTTTACTTAATTGGAAGAGTAATAAACAAAGATCTGTTGCCTTGTCAACTGCAGAGAATGAATTGGAAGCCCTATCTGAAGGAATTAAAGAAGTAATTTGGACCCGTAACATCATTAGAGAAATAAAGATTAATTTGAAAGAACAAATTACTGTTTATTGTGACAGCCAGAATGCCATTTCAATGATTAAGTCAAAAAATATGAAAGCAAGTACGAAGTACTTGAATAGAAATTGCCACTTCATTAGACAAATTGTGGAAGATGAAGAAATTGAAGTTTTGCATATCCCTTCAGAAGAAATGAAAGCGGACCATCTCACCAAGACTGTGGATGCTGTCAAGCTTAAGAACTGCATAAGTGGTGGAGTTAATTTTGAGAAATGAAAATTGAAAATTTGAAGGGGAGATTTGTTGATGTTAATTATTCAAAATATTAATTTTCATTCTGTGATTGAATTAATCTGTGACTTAATTTATTCTGTGGTGTTGAGTGTATATATATATGTATTTCTTTGAGTGGGTGTGGGAGAGAGTATATGTGGAGACGTTTAGGCGTTAGAGTTTTTTAGATTTATTTTAGGAATTTAAATTCATAGTTTTTTGTGCCTTCAATAAAGAAGTTTTATATTTTAATAGAGAGTAATTATTACGAATCTCCCAACAGAAATTAACCTAAGCATTTGTGAGACCCCTAGGATAATTGTTTCCTACGTGTACCTGATTAATTAAATTATGCTATAAGGAGGAGGGAACAACTATCTTAGTGACACCTTTACGTTTAATTATATGGGAGCCCTCTATATTTGTTTTAACGAAGGGGAACGGATGCCGGAGGAATTGGTGTTCCCTAATTTGATCGGCTGTAAGGAAACCACATAGTGGGTTTCGGGATAATAGGTCCGCCTCGAACTGCATTTTACCTTTAAGGTATCTGACGTTATAGTCGTAGCTGGACAACTTTAAACTCCAACGGAAGAATCTTCCGGATGGGTTTTTAATGGTTTTTAACCATTTTAGGGCATGCATGGTGGTCGGTGAAGATGGTGAATTTCACACCGGTGAGGTAGATGCGGAATTTTTCCACACTATCGATTATGGCGAGGCCCTCCAACTTCGTGATGGTGTAGTTTTCTCGTGGGGTCGGAGTGCTCTGCTATAATATTCCACCGGGTGTAGGGTGCCGTCGGGGCGTTGTTGTTTTAAAATCCCATATATTCCTTGAAGCGAGGCGTCACAAAATAGCTGGCATGGCAACCCTTCTTTAAAGAGGTGGAGGACTGATTGGGAGGTCAGACACTCTTTAAGAGATTAAATGATTGTTGGCATTTGGCGTCCCAGTGCCATGGAGTATCTTTCTTAATGAGGTTATTAAGGGGGACTCTGAAACGGGCATGGTCTTTTATGAATTTATTATATACATTGATGGCGCCTAGGAATGATTGGAGGGTTTTGATATTAGTGGGGACTTTAACTGCATTTATAACATTTAGAATTTTAATTGAAGGGGGTGTATGTTCCAGAGGATATTGTATAACCTAGGAATTATATCGTAGTTTTAAAAATATCGCATTTATTATAATTTAACCTAATGTTTTCTCTACTACACATATCAAAATATTGCTGGAGATGGTGTAAATGTTCGTCTATGGAATTTGAGAAAATAATAAAATCATCGAAATAATGGGCTATATATAGAATCTATCTTATTTCTTTGCAGGATTTGTTGTATGGCTCGTTCAAATAACTGTGGTCCTACACTAATGCCATAGGGGAGTCTGAGAGAGGTTATTGTGCGTCTAAGGTAACAAGGATAAAAGAATCCTATCGAAGGGACTTATTTCTAGGGACCAGTATGCGGAAGAAAAATCGGCTCGGGAGAAGTATTTGGCATGCGTTAACTTATGTAAAATGTTGTCTATGAAGGGAAGAGAGTGTACGTTTATACTTATCCTTTTTGGTAACTAAGGTAACAGGTGAGGAGTAAGGCGAAAAGGAGGGTTCTATAATATTGTATTTTAATATATCTCTGATTTGATCTTGTATTTCATGTTGGTCGGCAAGAGATGCGCGGTATGGCCAGACACTTATAATTTTATCGGAGGTGGTCCTTATCCTAACGGGGGGAATTTTCAATTTAGGGATATCATATTTATTGATTGAAAAAAAATATGGTTATAATTATTTATAATCTTTAGAAATTTTACAGGGATCTCATTCCTAGTGTATATATTAAAATATGGATTAAAGATTTTACAAATGTGTTCTAATGGACAGGGTGATAATAAAGAACGTAAAGAATGGGTATGGCATATGGTTTGACTGGGTGCATTTTTGACAAAGGTTTGGGTAGAGGTCAGGTTATAGGGACAAGGTGGAGGTTTGACATTTTTCCCCTGCAAGGGCGACTTACCCTCTCCATCATTAAATGGGTGTACATAAGTTATGTGGTACCATCTCTTAGACAAAAGGCATTGTATTGATAAATAGAAGGATTATGCAAATTTAATGTTAAACAAAATTTACTGATTGAGTTTAATGATAAAATGCCGAAGGGTAATAAAAAATTGATTACATAGAATTAATCGATTTGGTTATGTTTCCATAGTTATCGTTAAAAAGGTGTATCCTATTGCACTTACATGTTTGGTTATGGAATTAAAATAATTTTACATGGGTATAATTTTAAAATTTTGGGCAAAGTCCTATTAAGATGATTAGGGATATTTAAATTAATTATGGAAGCTTCTGTGTCTAAAAGGAATGGACATTTGACAAAGTTATTGATATAGGGAATGCAGATGATATGGTGCAGTTCAAGGGGGTTAGGCGGGGGGCACTCCGCCGTCATTAGATGGTCGCGGTGACCTGGAAGCGGCCGTCGTTGCGCCGCGAGTTTCTGGCTGAAAGTTCTGCCTTCGATTTTGGTCGGGAAAGTTTGGGGCTTTTTAGTAATGGGCAATCATTGTTTCAATGATCCTCGTTTCAATGTCTACAGGGGGATGGTGGTTTTCGGACACTTGTTTGGTATCACGGTGTACTGTGAGTGAGGTACCACTGGTAGTTCCGACCCCTGAAGGGGTTTTGGGCACCGTAGGGAGTGTCATGGTCAGTAGGTGCAGGCCTGGGGGGCTCCGCCTGTGCGGCCATGGAACTCACGCCCTGATGCTGGTGATGGTAGCATATCATTAGGTCAGCGAGATGGGGGCTACTGCTCGCATGAGGCGTCGGTCTTGGTGGGATAAGCCCTCCGTTAGGGCCTCGGTTATGATGGGGCTAGTTAGCCCTAGTTTGAAGCCCATTTTTAATTTGTTCCTATAGTACTCTCCTATGGAAAGTTGACCAGTCAGTCTATATGACATGAAGTCACTGAAGGTGTCGATGTCGTTCCGCACGGCTTCCAGTTGCCCGAAGAAGTTTTCCTGCCAGATAAGTCCCGTCGTACGGTGCCATAGGCGGGGCATAAGTACGTGGCGCCGTCACTTCTTGAAGGGCCTCTGTGAGTCGGTCCATCAAGGTGTCCACGCTGGGCCAGAAGAAAGTGGCGGGCATCTCAGAAGCGTCCACGTAGTTTTCCCCGTCTTCGTCCATAGTCCTTCGTCCACTGTCCGCCATCATAATCCTGTCGACTTATACGGGTCTACTGTCGTAAACCCGAAAGACAACAAGTGAGTTGGAAGCAGTCGGGGTTGAGTGGCAAAGCGTGCAGAGTGGGAAGTCCGCAAGGGAGAGTAAGGACAAAGTTTGGGATCAAAAGAACGCTCTCCTAGTACGTCTCACGTGGCAGCAGGACCAGGGAAGAGTTGACGATAAACTGAGGAAAGTTCGGCGTCTTGTATGAAGCCGCGGAGGCAGGAACCAAAAACGGTGGCCACGAGGGCCGCCGTGAGACCTAGCACTGAGCGGGCCTCTCCGAAAATAGCCACTGTAACCTAACTAACTGTCAACATCTGGACCAACGCACCTTTTTTTCCTTCCCTGGATCCCCCATGTGTCCGGTGGCAAGCTGGTGTCACTTTGAGACGACTAGAAAAGACGTCATACTTTATTACTTACATATCACATTGTTTAAATTACGATATATATAAATATATATATATAATATAAATGGTTATTTAATTATATACTCTTTCAATAATTATTATTAATATAACCATTGTACATATATTTTATATACAGTGACATATATATAACACTGTTGTTCTCACGTGTGAACAACTGCTCCGACGTAAAAAAAGAAGGAGTTTTTGCATTAAATTGTATCTGGAGATGAGAGGTGGGTCCATTACAATGACTAAAAACTTAGGGCAACGTAGGAATACTCCCTTGCTTTGCCTCATCATCGACAGACAAACCAAATATTCTTGAACAGAAGATTATGCTGTGAATAGGGTGGGACTATCTAGAAGTGGTATACTATGACCTGCTACAACTGGACGAAAGTATCACTGGGGAGGTCTACCGAAGACAGTTGATGCGCTTGAGCTAACCCTTGCGAGAAAAATGGCTGCAATACGCCAATAGACAGGACAAAGTGATTATAAATGATGAAAAAGTTGACAAACTTGGCCACATGCTGCAGCACCCAATAAAACCAATTTAGAAACGCCAAAATAGGAAGCCTTACCTCATCCATCATATAGCCTAGACATTGCTACTTCCGATATATATATATATATATATCAATGCAACATTGCCAGGCTGTTGTGTGTGTGTTTCCAACTCATCTCAAAATACGAAAATAAAAAAAATGGATCGATGAATAGATAGCGACCAAAGATCTGGGCTTTTAGCGCGATGGGTTTTGTCTATTGCCAGAAAGAAGAAAAGGGTAGTTGCTAGCGACAGACAATACTTTGAACATTGAATATCTAACCAATTTTTCACAATGAAGCTTCAGTTTTCGAAAAAAATCCAGCAAGAAATAAAATATATTCTAAATATATTAATATATATATATTTTAAAAATAAAGAAGGCATCTCCTGACCACAAGCACATGTGCTTTTTAGATGGCAGAACGCCATCTAGTGGAGTAAAAATAAACTAAACGTTTATTTAGCTTACTCCGAGATATTTGGCCAACCCAAAAAAGCACATGTGCTTGTGGTCAGGAGATGCCTTCTTTATTTTTAATATCAACACCTGACCCACTTATCTTTTATTTTTTCTATTATTTTTTCATATATATATATATATATTAATTAAAGGACATATTTTGGATCTAAAATAAAACAAACAAATTTTGGATGATTTTCGCCCGAGGAGATTGTGAGACGCCCTTGTCTCAAGTGTAACGCGCGTCTCGCCGCGAAAAGGGATGAGATCCTAGAAAAAGATGGTCGTTTAGCCCATCGAAATATCGGAAATAAAAAGAGTATTTATTGAATCCAAGATGTGCCCTTTATGAACACATATATATATGGTGATTTAGGCCAACAACCCCATATTGTATATAACTTATAATAAGAATTTCATGTTGTATAATAGAAACACATCTGTAAATGATTATACGCATGATTGACATGTGTCATTACATCATCATATGTAATGTAATTTGTACAAACTGAGGATAAATAAATAAAACTCTGTAATAGATTAAGAGTAGAGCAAAGAGATAGAAGTCAAAAACGTCTAAATTCGAGATAGATAGAAGTCACAAAAACATCTAAAGATAGATTGGAAGCTGTCAGGACGGCGCCAGTTTAGGATGTCACCAGACGACCCACACTCTTCACATCTGGTGAAATGCAAAACTCCCTTTCTCAGAAAAGGTATATAAATTCCCCGTCCTAGCTAAAAATACAGTCACTTGACAGTTAATTCACCATCTGCGTGAGCCCTCGTCGGTTGTACCCCAGATCCACCTCATCCATCATGTAGACAAGTAAGAAATCTTCTATCTCTCCATCTTTCGCTCCTAGCTAAACTTTTATCTGTTCACGGAACTTTCTTAGTGCAACTGTGTCTTCGTTTTTTGTGTATGGACATTCCCAAGCTTTCCACTCTGCCTCGACCACGACTGCCTGTACTTTGTGAGAACTGTTAAAGGTCTTACAAGGTGCAGAGAGGTACTGAAAAACCCCCATCCTGACTGTTCCTCTCGGTCAACACAGTATAGCGAAAGTTGACAGGCACTCACACCATAGTTTAAGTCGACTGAAAACCTCATCACAGTTTTAGTCGACAGGATTCTACATGAGGCTACCAGACCTCACCACATATATGTAGTATATTTTAAACTGTATAATAATGTCACTTTAGTATAATTCACATATCTCCGAATTAGTTAGAGCAAGTACTTTATAAGATCATACACTTCTATTAAAATGTACACTGCTCCTATTTGCTACAACCCCAATATTACAATAAATGTAGGGAGAGTTGAAATTTTGCTTTTATTCACCCCAATATTTTGTATATATGCTCTATCTTTATTAGTATAACTTGTATCATCCTTATTTGTATTTAAATTCAAAATGATGACGGCAAAATAAAAAAGAAAGAGTGGTCAGCTGGGGACAGTTGCGAGGAAAAGTGGAAGGACATAGCCGACGCCCAGATGGGTTCCCCTTCCAGGGCTTTTTATAATCGACCCCTCCCGGGGTCAACAAAATAGTTTTAGCTCAGAGAGTCCAAGCAGGTTGTGCTACAGTGTGTCCTTCTATGGCAGAGGCCGTTTCTAGCTCTCTCTTTCTCTCTCTCCCTGTCTCGGTGATAGGTACCCATGTTTGTGTCATGGCCTTCACCTCTGTTCCGTTGGCTACCTCCGACCTGCTTGGTGCTAACATCTATCCCTGCCTCTGTTTCTTGTTGTCCGCGTGTGAGAAGAACATCAAAACTCGCCTTACGTGTACGACTTCCAGTTTTATCTTACGTTTAAAGGATATTTGCAGCAATATGACATATATGTATATATAATATAATATTTTCACGCATAAAATATATTCTGCATCCCTTAACTCCTGGACCTTGTTCGCGTTTTCAACGCTGGCCTCTCTTCATGTTAACATCCAACCTGCCTCTTTTTTTGCTTAACTATTGAGGACTTGAACTATTGTGGCCTCATGAGTTCATAACTTTCCTACCACATATAAATATTTTAATATTCGTTGTTTGATAAAAAGAACTAAATGATAGGAAATTTTCCATAAATAAGTAATTTGTTTAAAAGATAGGTTAAAGTATTATTTTCTTCTTATATTAATTAATTTTAAAAATATAGTAATTGAGTGTTCCTTAAATATTTTTACTTCAAACATTTTTACCCAAATTTATCTAATATTTGTGTTTATTTCATAAATTTTTCCAAGATATTTGACCTCTTTGAATGGAATTTTAGCAGAATATTGAGCGTTTGTCAAAGGAAAATATCTCACAAGGTTTTGAACCTTGAATATAAAATTAAAAGATTTACGACTACATTATTTATTTAAGTCTGAAATTTATTATAAAATCTTTAATATTAATATATATTATTAATATTTTTATTGATCATGTTCAAGCAAAAAAAAAAAAAAAAGAGAGAAAACGAAATGACTATTAGTAGAATATCCCTTTTAGATTAAGAGGGGAGGTGGTTATAATGTATCATTTACCTATGCCAAATGTTTTAACACAATGTTATCATATGTGTGAGATGGAATGTCTTATCTCAAAACTCGAGACGCCCTCTTGTCTTACTTTATCACTTTGTGGTAAACATGGAATGAGAGTAGAGTGCCCAGATAGAAGATAGCAGAATTAATATCAATGCAAGTACTTCACAGTTAGCTTAAATACCGCAGTAGTCGTTGTAACTTCATACTTATTGGTGTTATACACACATAATACATAATTTATTAAATTTAAAAATATAGTTGTGAAATTTTACATTTTATTTTATATTTTAAAAACACACGCAATTTGGAGCGGGACGTTTTACAAGAGTGACATCCGCGTGGCTAATTTATAATTGTAACGATTTGTATTTGAATAAAAACATTTTAAAAATATATTAGCACTCGGGTAAAACTGGGGCGTTGCACGGGTCATTCGGCTAGTATGTTTATAAATCTCTTATGTTTACTCGAACAAGAGTTATCAACTGCTATGCGAATTTCCCGAATCACTGTCCCTTTCCCTCCCTTGTAACTGTTTCATTGGCGCCATTTTGTAGTTACATATGGGCTTGTTGTTTCTATAAACAAAATTTATAATATGACATTTATATTGATTCAATATATATATTTTTTTTTGAAAAAAAAAAAGACAGAAAATCAAGTTGTCAGAACATATTTCTTCAAAAACTTTAACTTTAAAAATAATTTTATTCAAAATTATGTTCTCCTAAAAACAAAATTCTTAATTCCAAAGCTAATTCTATTGAACTAACTTTATTAATCAGCTCTCCTCTATTTAGCCCTCAAAAGATGCAATAAGTTTTGACTTCCTTACATTGCATTGATAGTATCGCGAGGTAAAATAATTAAATATGCTTCCAAATTACTTTAAATCTCTATTGGGACCTGGATCTGGAAAGGTTACCCCATTTAAAAGGCTTAAACAGCCTTGGTGGACCGAGGAGCTGGAGATCGAGAGGAAGAGAGTCAGTGCCAAGAGGAAGCTATTCCAGAATAGTACGGGCGAAGAGAGAGTTAGGAGAAGAATAGCTTTCCAGAAGGTCTTACCAGGGTACAAGAGACACACCAAAAGGGCGAAGAGGAAACACTGGAGGGAGCAGTGCAAAACCGTACTGGAGATTAATCCATACGGTCTCCCTTACAGGGTTGTGTCTGGGAAGATAAGGTGCTCCGCTAACTTGAGGCTACTTGAAGGGGAAGATGAGTTCAAGATCCAGGATCTGAAGGAGACCCTGGACCTCATCTTGGATCGGCACTTCGGAAACGAAGAACCAGAAGACTTGATCACTCTGACCACTTGTGGTTTGGTGGATCCGCCCTTTTCTGAGAATTAGGTGAAACGGACGGCTTTCAAGTTCGGGAATAGGAAATCTCCTGGGCCCGACGGGATCGATAACATGGTCGTGAAAGCCCTGGTAAGGATGCAGGTTATTCTATAGGTGCCTGGATACTGGTACTTTTCCTGAGGCATGGAAGGTTGCCCGAGTAGTTCTTCTCGAAAAGTCTGGTAGAAAGGGTAATTCTCCTAATGATTATCGCGTCCTCTTTCTCTACTAGAGTATCTAGGTAAGGTCCTGGATAGCCTACTAGTTCAGCGCCTGAAGCACTGGCTAGAGAGTAATGATCTGCTTTCCTCTTCCCAACATGGTTTTAGGGAAGGAAAATTCACAACCACTGCTCTAAACGAGGTGTTAGAAGGGGTTGAGATGGGCTTAAATAAGGGTGCTTGGGTTCTTCTCGTGGCCCTGGACATTGATGGCGCGTTCTACTCCATGAACTGGAACAAGCTGTTAAGTAATTTGGTAGACATGGGTTGTCCAGATAATTTGTGCAGCTTGGTTCGTGACTTCCTGAGGGATAGACGGATTAGCCTCAGCTTTGGGGCGCTGAAGTTGAAAAGAAACTGTGCTAGGGGTTGCCCCGAGGGCTTCTGTGGAGACCTATTCTGTGGAATATCCCCGTTAACACCGTTTTCCAGGAGGAGCTACCTGAGAGAGCCAGGCTGGTTTTCTATGCCGACGACCAGTTCCTCATCATTGAGGCTGCTTCGTGAGCAAAGGCTAAGAAGTGTGTTAAACCTCTCTCCAAATCCTCTCAAACTGGGCCCATGACTCTAGCCTTAAGTTCAATGTCTCCAAAACTAAAGCCCACAGCTTTAAGTCAAGAGACATAAGAACTAAAAGGAAAGAAATCAAATGGGAAAATAAGCCGGCTATCCGGAAGGACGAAGGGTAGCGTTGGTCAATAGGATGACCATCCTGGGTGTATCATTGATGACAAGATGGGTTGGCAATACCACGCGGAGGAGATGGTGGCGAAAGGTAGGGAGGCATTGTGCAGGCTGTCGTGGTTGGCTCTCAACAGAGGGGGGAGTGCACTATCTTTAGGAACCTCTACCTCTCCTGTGTCGAGCCAATCCTGCTATATGCTTCCAGGGCTTGGTGGCGCCGAAACAGGGTTCAGAAGGCGGCAACAACTCTAGAGAGAGTGCAGAGGACAGCGGCACTCAGAATTACAGGGGGATATCGCACTACCAGCAGTGAGGCCTTATTGGTCCTCGCTGGGGTAATTCCCCTGGAATTGACACTAGAGGAGGAAACCATCAGACAAAAGATCTGGTGAGAACAGGGAGGATGCCCTGGGACTTGAAGCGAGTGCCCTTAAATGGAAGAGGGACCCAAGGAGGCCTCCGCAGAGGTTGCTAAAGTGGAACGGGAGTCCTGGAGTGCCGAGAGGGATTGGCACTCTTCCAAGAAAGCTTAACACTCAAAGTGGACGAACTGGTCTTTTCAACCGAACTGGTTGCCATCAGGGAAGCCCTCAGAGTGTGTGCCGAGAAGAACTTCAGCCCGGACCGCCTCTATTCAGATTGTATGTCGGCCCTCGTCGCCATCAATCTGGAGAAAGGGCAACTCGCGCATCAAATAATCCAGGAGCTGGAGATGAAGAAGCAGACTCCGGAGCTCCATTGGGTTAGGGGACACAGCCTCATCGAAGGTAATGAGTTCGCAGACAGGCTCGCTAAGGCAGGATGCTCTAGAGGTAGATTAGTGCGGAACCCGGTGACCAATAAAGAAGTGTATAGGAAGATCAGGGGGCACGTCCAGGGCTTATGGTTGGACAGATGGAGGAACAGTGAAAAGGGGAGGGAGGTATTCAATTGGGTAACAACACCCAAGTACCTCTGTAAGGTAATGTCTCACAAACTCATTAGGGTAGTTTCGGGACATGGGTCCTTCCCCAGGAGTCTCCACAGATTTAAAATTAAGAGCAATCCTTATTCCTTCTGTGAAGAAAGGGATGTAGATGCACGCCACTACGTCTAGGGGTCCAAGGGTAGTGGATGTGCAGGAAGAGAGAAGGACGGCGAGGAGCGCAATCGAGAGTGAGCTGCTGAGAAATCACAGCAAGCTTCTTTAAAGCCTACGACGTGGCAGCTGAGCTTTTTCTCAGCTCTGAGTGAACAGAGTACACCGGTGGCCGCCTCCCCGCGGTCCCTGCTGGACACAGTAGATAGTTTCATATTTTGCTGTGACCAAAGGCTACCGGTATAGAAATCCTTCCAGACACGTTGTCTGGGAGGTGGTTTTTCCAGGTACAATGTCCAAGCACTAGGTTGGATACCATTACTGGGCTTATGAGTTGAACAGGATAGCAGCGAAGGGCATGCCTCGCATGCCGGCTTGTAGACCGAAAGGTCTGAGTGGCCATCTGCTTCTAGGGTGTACCAACTGTGCTTAGGTTGGATCCTCCAGTTCTTGTTTATTTTTGTTTTGGCTACTGTTTCTATTTCTTTAAAAGTAAGTTTATTTTTTTGTAGCAAGGGTTCTTTTGTGCCTTTTTTTGCTAGCGCATTAGCAGCTTCATTGCCCTCAATGCCAACATGTGAGGGTATTCATTGAAGGTGAAATTTTGAGGTTTTTGAGAATTTCTGGAGATAACGAATTATGTTTCCGCTTACTTTGTCTCTAAGTTCCCCTGTGTGACTCAAGTGTTGTATGGCACCTCTACTATCAGTAAGACTCCAGATATTGTGATGTTTAGTGTTTCTGATAGATTTTAAGGCTTCATAGTTGGCTATAAGTTCTGATATGAAGACTGAACAAAAATCTGAGTTTCTTCTGTTTATTTTCTCAATGTCATTTGTGGTTTTAATGAGAGGGCCACTGCCGGTGTGTCCCAACTCGTCTCTGCTACCATCGGTATGGATAGTTATTGCATTTTAGGAATCTTATTAATTATTTCTAATGATAATTGTTTTAAGTATTCTGGATTTTGGTATTGTTTGTTGTTTTAAAGTGGCATTAAAAATAATATTTTGTTAGTGGTTCGCATGAAGATATTTTTTCTGCTAAATATTTTTTTTCCACTTTATATTTTAGAAATCCATTTCTTGTGGCCAGGTGGAGAGGGCCTTCTTTTTTGAATCTTATATTGGATTCCCATTTAAGTATGTAATTGGAAGCTCTGTGTTTGTTTCCATAACTCTTGATTTTGTTTATATATTTTGGCAGATTTTAGCTTCTTCTATCCTTTAAGGGCATAATGTCTGCCTTGTAAAGTACAATATCATTAGGGCAGTTATTTCGAAAATCTGTAATAACTCTAGCTGCACTTTGTTGAATCCTTTATAGTGTTTTTAGATTTGTTTCAGATGCTGTACCATAGATGTGATACCCATATTCCAAGATAGGTCTCATTAGAGATGTGTAAGTTATTTTAGTGTTGTTTCATCAGCTCCCCACTCTCATCCTGAAATATATTTCAAGATTTTTAGTCTGTCTCTTCCTTTTCTAACAACTCCTTTAATATGTTTACTGGAGTTAATTTCTGGATCCAGGGCGTAGCCGAGATATTTAGGATGTTTATTATATTGCAATTGTTGTTATTTCAGAATAATATTTGGTTTTATTTTGTAGTTTCTTATTGGTAGTAAAAAGACAGGTTTCAGATTTTTGGGGGTTAAATTCTAATTTATGTTTATTAGCAAATGTTTCTAGGTGGAGAAGAGTCTCGTTCAAATCCCTTTCAGCTTTTTCCAGTTAGTGTTGCTGCTCCATAGAATAAAGGCATCATCGAAAAGTCCAATATTGGTTTTATGTAAAACGTTTTATTTTATGCCTTCAATAAATAGGGTGAAGATATTTGGGGTAAAGACTGATCCTTGTGGTAATCCTTGATACAATTTGAAGATTTTTAATAGAGTGCCATTATATTTGACCATGATGTATCTATTTTTAAGGAAATCATTTATCCATGTGATACCATTTCCATCGATTTTGAAATATTTTTATAATTTTGTAATTAACTTGTTTTTCCATACCTTATCAAAAGCTTGTGTTAGGTCTAAAAAAGCAGCTATTGTGTGGTTAGTTGGTTTTCTGTTTTGTGCATATTTTACCTTTTGTGTGAAAATAAGAGTTGGTCTATTGTCCCATGTCCTTTCCTAAATCCATATTGTTGTTCTGGTAAGAAATTTCTTGTGTCGAGGTGGTAGGTGAGTCGTCTTTGTATAAGTTTTTCCATTAATTTGCAGCAAATACTTGTGAGGGAGATAGGTCGATAGTTTTTTTGGGTCATCAGCAGATTTGTCAAGTTTTTTAATTGGAATTATTGTTGCAGTTTTCCAGTCCTGAGGCAATTTTCCAGTTTTCCAGGAGTTATTGAAAATATGGAGAAGTCTTTCTTTGCCATTTTTGCCCAAGTTTGATATCATTTGGCCATTGATTCCATCTGGCCCAGGAGTCTTGTTTAGGTTAGTGTTTTCTTATGCATAAGCTAGCTCTTTCATATTGATTTTTCATGGAAAAAAATTATAGTGATGGTGACAATTTTACAGTCATGAATAATCTTTCGGGCCTTTTTTTCAACTTTCTTATCTTTTATTTAAATTTGATTTTACTACTTATTTTAAATAAATTACCTAAAAGATTCGCAGCATTTTAGTCATTAGTTGCTGGGTAACCATCTGTATTCTTAATCATATTTGTGTTTTCAGTTTGTGATTGGGATCTGTCAATTTGTTTTGTCAAATGCCAAAGTTTAGATTTGGGTTTTTTGGGTTCAGGTTTTCACAAGTTTGTTTCCATTTTTCCCTTTTCATATTAACGTATAATATTTTTATTTTTTCACTTACAATGTTCAGTTCAGTTCTACAATTTTTTTTGGTTTTGGGTGCACTTTTTTGTAGTTCATTTCTTTTAGTTATAAGTGTTTGAATATCTTTTTCCTGGTGTGTATAATTTGGAATCCATTTCTTAATATTACCTCTTGGTATTGATATTTTGGCTGCTTTAATAATGGTGTTTTTGAAAGATATCCAATTAGCCTTTTTGAAGTTCCAGAATTTTTCTTAATTGAGCTGGTTTTGGTCTTGGTGCTAATTTCTATAAAAATAGTCAAATAATCAATTCCAATACTTTTTAATATTTGCCATTTGCATTTGTGGAAAATATCAGGATTGTAAAAACCTATATCAAGTGCTTGTGCAGTATTATAGCTGTAGGAATGCTGATAGGATTCTCATAATTTAAGCACATGAAGGCTTTGTCGTTAAATATGTTTGCTAGTATTTTGCCTTTTGGGTTTGGCGTGGAACATCCCCATAGTTGATGTTTGGCAAGCAGCGTTGGGTAGTCTTTCGAACACTATGCGCTTGTTCACAGGTTTCTTGTTTGAGTTTTATATTTTTCTAGAACAACCTAATAAAATCTTCAGTGGTGTCTATTTCCAAAACGACAATTGACCTATAGATATTCTCCGATATACCTTTCAATAAATGTGCAACTTTCTCGCTTTCGCTCATTTTGGGGTCGATTTTCTTGCACAGATTGAGGACTTCTCGAATGTAGAAGTCACAAAGCTCGCTTTTTCCCTGAACTCGGGATTTTAATTTTTTAATCAAGGTTTCTTTTTGGTTGGTGTGATGACCGAAAGTCAGAGAGAACATTGTCTCAAACGAATTCCACGAGTTACCTGTTCCTCGATATTCTCGAACCAGCTTCTTGCTGTTCCCGAAAGGAAAAAAAAAAACGTTCGCAAGGCTAATTGTGTTGTCCCAGTGGTTATGCAGAGCCCAATGAAATTCCTTTAGTCATTTTTCGAGATTTTGGCCAGGTTCTCCAGAAAAACAGAGGGGTTTCTAAAGGGTCTAATAAATTTCTCTCCTTTGGGAACTTAAATAGCTTGTTCTGTCTTCATTTTTTCTTCTAAAGGCTCTAGTCCTTGTATTCTACGGCTTCTTCTGATGGATTTGGCGAAAGTGTTAAAAGTATTTTTCATGTGGTAATTTACAGCTTGGTATGGGGTGATGACTATGCAATTATTTATGATGATAAACAACAGAATATTTAAAATAGTTATTCAGTGACAATATATTAAGAGGTTGTAGGGTTAAATACATGTCAACCACATATGTCAAATGTTTCAGCACAATGTTATCAGAAGTGTGAGATGGAATGTTTCAGCTCAAATCTCGAGACGCCCTCTTGACTGATATTATCTGTTTGTGGTAAACATGGAATAAGAGTATATTGCCCCCCCCCCCCCCCCGATATAAGTTATCAGAATTAATATTTGTTCAAGTACATCAAAACTAGAATAAATACCGCAGTAGCTGTTGTAACTTCATTCATTGGTGTTAGGTAAGTGTTCTGTCAACACCTTTTATTGTAGGTTGAATGAACATATCGCTCTTTTTTTGGCCCAGTTGGTAAAATTTGTGAAGACATCTGCACTCCAGTGTTTTTATATTATAAACATTTCTTGGTGATTATTAACGACTCAATATATTTGTTGAATTCATTTTTCAAATATTTATTCCTATATTTAGATATAATAAAAATATCGTAATATTTTTTAAACAACTCTTTGAGAGAGTGGGTCAAAGATTTTCGCATATTAGTATTGCTTGTCCGCGCCAGGGTTATTTTTTATACACATTCCTTTTATTTGAAAAATTTGAAGATTTCGTAAAATGAGGATCAAATGGACATTCATCTTTACTTTACTTTATTTTATGATAAATATCAATTTTATCGCCAATTATTATCAACTATTGATGAAAATATCATGTATATATGTATATACTGATGAGCCAAGCCCTCTCATTCAATAACTCATATCATTGCAGTAAGGTCTGTAGAGATAATATTTGATGATATTTAAAAGAAACGCATTGCCAGTAAATTTATTTGTGTAAAATATTAACGATAGATGGTAATAAAATTTAATTTACTAATATATATTGGTTATGAAAACATATTTTGCGGAAGAGCTTTGCTAGATGCAATACCTTGAAACTATATGTATGTACCTCTACAGACCTATAAGCTTATGTCCATAGTTCACTAAACACCCCTAAGCTGCCTTCCATAGAAAATGCAGGGTATATAACAAAACCAGTCCAATACAATATTAGAGCGGTCTAGAGATTATTTGGCGAAACCGCTGAGAGGGTTCACTACTGATGAGCCAAGCCCTCTCATTCAATAACTCATATCATTGCAGTAAGGTCTGTAGAGATAATATTTGATGATATTTAAAAGAAACGCATTGCCAGTAAATTTATTTGTGTAAAATTTTAACGATAGATGGCAATAAAATTTAATTTACTAATATATTTATATATATATATATATATATATATGGCATTGCTTTGATATAAAATAGATATGTCGTTCATAAAGCACCAGGTATATTTTGGGTGTTGTTCTTTTGGGAAAGCTCGTAAAGTTTCTTTCATTTTACAGACCTTCTGATTATTTTTAGAAGTGGGATTCCACTAAATTTCGATACAACCTTCTACAAAAAAGTTCACCTCCATGACATCTTGCTTTTGAAAGCGATATATTAATTCCTTTTTTTTTACTTAATTATATTTTACAGCAGTGTTAATGAGATTTGTATTTAGTACATTTTATTACATTATGCATTGAAATGAGATAAATGGAAAATAATAATCAAGAATAAACGCGTGGGCATTGATAAAAACAAAACAAAAAAACAAACATTGGGTAACCTGTGATAAAGAGACTAAGCCTGTAGTTAAAAATTATAGCTTTGGTCATAAATTGATGTTGCTTGTATGGTGGTATGTCGATGGTATTGTACACAATGGAGTTATTCCTGATGGTCGTGCAGTTGATGCTGAACAGAACAAATAGCAAAGTATATGGAATTTTGAAGACTCGACTTCTGTTTTGATCAACTGAAATATAGTACTTCTGCATCATGCTAGGTTAATAATGCATTGAGCTATGTTAACAATGAATATAATAAAAGATTTGGAAAGTATTCAAGTTCTACCTCCCTCACCTTATAGCCCAGTTATTGCGCCATCTAATTATGCATTATTTAGGCGTATGGCTAGTTTATTAATGTGAAGAAACTTTGAAACATTCCATGATGTCGAAATTGCCATTCGATATTTTTTTCCGCTCTGAACCCCGAGAATATTACGTAGGAAAATTTAAAACCTGGCAAATATATTGCTGGCTGTTATTGAAAATGTTGATCTCTGTCTACAAAAAATAAATAATTTTTCTTCTTAAATTATTTTTAATGTATATTATATAAAATCCTATTTATGGGAGGAAACTTTTTATACATCCTAGTGTTTCAAAGTTGAAATTAAAATGAATAAAATAAGTCTAATAAAATTATACAGTGATTTTTCTTCAATTGGAAATACTCAATAATTATAAAATTGCTGCGTCATCCTGAAGTGCGTCTTTCCTGATTTTTGGCTTGGTATTTTGGTGAAGATACTAAGTAAATTAGGGAAGAAAACTAAAGATCGCCGAGAATACCTTGAGGCAATGGGTGCTGTGATCTACATTTTCCGAGACTGGCCCCAGGATTCCACCGGCGTGTCAAAGCCAAGATTTCCTCCAAGATGAGGATTTCTCTATAGACGATACTACGACAAAACCGCTTTTCACGCCGCAAGAAAAAGACGCAAAGGTACAAAGTACGAACTTCCAAGACTTTGATGTAACCTTTGACAGAATTATTTCAGATTCATCTCAGTATCTACAATAATTGCAAGCTGTGTTTCACAGCTCCCGTGAAGATGGAGCTATGTAGCAAACATTTATAATTCATTAATAAAGTATCATCTTTTATGTTTGTATTTTGTTACTCTGTAAACTTGCTTTATTGCATATCTTATGTTTCTCATTCATAGTTTGTTCTCGCCTTTAACTAAATCGCTGCGTCACCTTGAAGTTTGTGTTTCCTAATTTTCCACGTGGCAATATATATTATATTATTATATTTTATTATATTATATTATTATATTATATTAATATATATTATTCTATTTGTATCCTGATCGATTTCACTGTTCAAGGTGTTCTATTTGGATTTTCAGACATAAAGATGACCTCCCTGCTAGCTACCACGTTTCTGCTCGCCCTCGGCCTCCTCGTCGCTGCTGATGATGTCCTGGATATCAAGACCTTGGAGGAATATGAAAAGGCACTAAAAGATCATCCCCGATTTTTAGTGTTAGACCGATATCAAGCATAGTAAGATAATTCTATGTTCATAAAAATAAAATTTAAATCTGTTGTCAAAATAGGCGCTATATTTAAGCGTCATCTAATAAATAACTACTCAAACAAGAGGATTTGGGTCAGAGATAATCAGATTAAAAGGATAATGGTTTGATTCAATGTCTCTATTTTAAAATGATATGTGACATTTATATTTTTATAAATATCCCCCTGTAGTATACAAGGAAGGAATCAAAAGTACGCGAACTTTTTTAAATTTAATTATTTTTTCATAATATAGAGTAATTTAAACATCAAATATTTCCAAATAGGAGCCAGGGTTATCTACACATTTTTTCCAGCATGAAAAAAGCTGTTGAAATGTTAGTTCAAAGTATATTTTTCTAAGCTTTTTTAACTCCACCGTCGCATACTAAATTACTTCTGATGATGATGAAAAGCGCCTTCCTTTTAACGTTTCAAGTTTTGGAAAGAAGAAGTCAAATGGGTCGATATCAGTAGAGTGAGGAGGATGCGGCAAGACAGATACAGATACATTGATTTGAAGAGTTGGTTTCTTTTTCTTATTATCGCATAACGAAGGCGCAAAAGTATTTCTTTGTATGCCTGTTTATTAATAGTAACCCCTTCATTATCAAATTCATAATAGACAAGTCCTTGATAATCGAAAACACTACAAGCATTACTTTTCCTTTGGACTTGTCGAGACGAACTTTCTTCTTCATAGGAGAACTAGTTGTGTGCCATTTGAGTGATTGTTTTTTGGTTTGCGGATCAAAAAGAAAGCACCATGTTTCATTACCAGTTATTATTGCTTGTAATAAATCAGAATCATTATTTGCAGTTCCAATCAAATCTTTGCAAATTGATAATCTGGTTTCTCTTTGTTGATCTGCCAAAATTCATGGGACAAAATAACCACTGAGTTTTTTTCATGCTTAAATGTTCACCAATATATTTTTGGCAACTACCATACCAAATTCCAAGTATTTCTGATATATTATCAATAGGAATTCTTCTATCAGCAACAATTAAATAAAGTACCTGTCCAATATTGCGATCCGTTGTTGACGTCAATGACCGACCTGACCTAGAATCATATGCGATGCTCTTACGGTTATCTTTATAACGTTTATATTAGAAATAAACTTGCGTTTGTGACAAATTTTCGTCTTCATAAGCTTTAATAATTAATGCTGAAGTCTCTGTGAATTACTTTTTTAATTTTGAACATAATTTAATATTTTCCCCTTTCTCAAATAATGACATTACAGAAACAGAAATACAAAAAAAATATGCCTAAAATAAAAACTACGCATGCGCATTTACTGGCGTTGCTAAATTAAATTATAGTTTAGCCTTTGTTCTTTACAGTAAAATTGGTTTTACCTTTTTAAAAAGTTGTTTTATATATTCATTTTATAAAAGTTCAGGAACCTTTTGATCTTACAGTGTATATTTTTATGGAATTGAAAATTTATTTAAACTAAAGGAAATTTATTTTGTAAAGAGCAGAGAGAATTATCATAGGTTTAGCTATTTTTGTAGATATATTTATGATTATCTTTCAAACCTGAAAGGTTCAGGTTCCTGAATATATATTATTGTTTCTCTTTCTATTTTGATTACTCTTTCTTGCATAATATGTTTATAACTTTTTCGGTTTCAAAAATGTAAATCGACGCAATTATCCCTAGCCGGGATATCGCGTTTTGTTTGTTGAAATAAATAAATAAAAATAAAGGTGAATTTATATTTGGACTCGTAGGAAATTTTCCATATTCCCAATAAATGATGGGAAAATGTAAAGGACTAGGTAGTCATCAATAACCTCATAATAAATGAAGGCAAACTAATATTCTCAACAATTGTATTTTTATATCAGAATTGGCTTTGATGTTTTTTCTTTGTTTTTAATGGGAGTTGGCTTGGGAAAAGTTGTTTTGGGTAAGGTGTCTGGGGTGGTTGAACTTTTGTTAGAGTAGTTCTTATATTTGTGCGTAGGTTGGGATAATTATAGAAGAAGGTGGCTGTGGCAAATTTAGGGATGTTTTTATATGAATTTGGAGACTAATATATGTAAATAGGCACATATGTATATAAACAATTTATCTTCTTATAGTTTTTTTTTATTTTTCTCCTGTGGAAGGGCAGTAATGCTCGAAAGCTAGCCAAAAAAAAATTAAAAACCTTGAAGAAAATTTTCGCCTTATAGTTAGCGCTTTTTATAAAATATAAAATATCTAATAAGAGAGAGAGAAAACCTTTTCAATTCAAACATAATAATAATATTTTATTATGAATGATTTTTTAAATTTAAAATAATGATTTTTTTCATTTCTTTCTTTATGATAAAAAATTTTCATAGTTTTTAAAATACGTGACCTTCAACATATTAGGAATGGATAAACAAAAATAATTCTACCCAAAAGATTATTTACAAAATTTTGGAGCTTAATTTGCTGTAACATACAAGGTATGTCCCATAAGTTCCCAGACTGGGTCCATAAAAAATTAAATAAATGAAAAATATAAATGAATTTGACTGTTTATTATAGAAAAAATATCTGGCTACACAGTGGTACCAATATCGAGGCGGTACTTGCGCGCGCGCCAAGGTTATTCTAATTTATTTAAAGGTCACACCTAGCGCTGCGGCGATTTTACGATGGAACAAAAATTGAAGCAGAGGATTTGCATAGAATTTTGTGTGAAACTTCAAATATCAGCAACCGAAACTTTTGAAATGCTTAATAAAGCATTCCCCAATGACGCCCCAAAGAGAACAACTGTTTTTGAATGGCATTCTAGATTAAAAGCTGGAAGAATTTCCATTGAAGATGATCCTCGTCAAGGACGCCCAAAATTTCAAAGGACTGATGAAAATGTGCAAAAAATCACCGATTTGATAAAAAAAATCCTCGAACCACTTTGCTGGAGCTAGATCAAGACACAGGCATCTATAAAACAACGATTGGAAGGATCGTAACCGAAGATTTGAAGCTCAAAAAGACTCCTGCAAAATTCATCCCAAGATTCCTCACCAATGAGCAAAAACTGTGTCGGCTTGCAACCTGTGAGGACATGATGGAAATGACAAGAACGGATCCAGAATGGAAAGACAAAATAATCACAGGCGACGAGACATTGGTCTATGGCTATGACCCTGAAACCAAATCTCAATCTGACGAGTGGAGAGGTTAGGGTGAGCCTAGACCCAAAAAATCCAGAAACAAAGTGTTGCTGGTCGCTTTTTCGGATAACAAGGGCATTGTTCATCACGAGTATCTTCCTGCAGGCCAAACAGTTATTAAGGAAATGTATTTGGGCATTCTTCGCCGTCTAAGGGAAGCGATTCGAAAAAAAAGGCCAGAAAAATGGACTAATGGTGGCTGGATCCTACACCATAACAATGCTCGCCCTCACACAGCGCACTTGATGACTAGCTTTTTGGCGAAAAACGGGACACAAATCCTACTTCAACCACCCTATTTCCCAGACATCGCACCAAATGACTTTTTCCTGTTCCCCAAACTTAAAGCAGTTCTAAAAGGAAGACATTTTGACACCAGGGATGACATAATAGAAAAATCGCCGTTAGCATTGAAGAGCATTCCAAAAGAGGCTTATAAAAACTGTTTCGACAATTGGGAGAAACGATGGCGCTAGTGCGTTGAAGCAAGGGGGGATTACTTTAAAAAGTTTTAATAAACAATTTTTTAAAAAATCTTACCTTTTTTTTTATGGACCCAGTCCGGGAACTTATGGGACATACCTTGTAGTATTTTTTACATTTACCATTGATTCTTTTCGAAGGCAATATTCATATTGTAGTAGTTAAATTAATATTTTACTAATGTGTACTCTCTTTAATATCTACGATAATAACTATGCCACCTATGATAATCCATGTGAAATTTTTCAGCTGTGGAGCTTGTGCTATGTTGGCCCCCAAATACGCAGAGGTGGCTACATATTTCAAGAAAAATAACACCGAGATCACTCTTGCTAAGGTCAGTGCATCCTATATCTAACACATGTGAAATCATATATTTCAAAGGCATATCATATAATATCAATATTATGGTGATTTTGAATATTTCTGCATGATTTACAATCGCGAAAAAACCCTTACAATATGACAAA
>CP092866.1:37480921-37507154 GCA_030710605.1 Cordylochernes scorpioides | reverse complement strand
TTTTAACTGACTTAGAAGATGAATATAAATAAAAATGCCTTTTTTGAAAAAGCTTTTATTTAAATGAACTAAAAATTAAAATATTTATCTTCTCTCATTGAGAATTTAGATGTATCGGAATGAAAATAAAAGCGCGAGGACGATCATCATGAATTTCGAACGAATTTGATTTAATAGGTAGAAACTGATAGGGATTTTTATAAGTGTTGTTATATATTTACTCTTCTCTAAATTGATCGTCCCCGCTGCTTTTATTTTCACACAGATACATAAATTGCTCAATGAGAGAAGATAAAATATTTTAATTTTAGGGCATTTAAAAAAAGTTTTTTTTTATGTATTTTCTTCATTAGTTATTTAGTTAGTTTTTAATCAACAAAATTTAACAAACATAAATTCAAAAGTCACTAGAGATTAGGACTTATATAGATGAAAGCCTGCTCACGGCGGAATGGTCAATTCCTTGTAAGGAATGTTACATAATACTTGAAAAGAATAATAGTAATTTGTTCATTCCTGCCACACTCCGACCACGTGGATGTCTGAAAGATTTGTACACTTCACTTGTTCATTGACTAGTGAGAAGATAAAAAACTCAATATACACCAATTAGTCTGAATATAAAAAATTAATTACAAAATATTAAAGAAATTTGAAATTTGTTAAATTTCCTGGTACCCTGACAACTGAGAAGTCTGAAAATATGTCAACTACATTGTCATCGGGTTATGAAAGGTTTACCAGATTTCAGATTCCTACGTGCTCTATAAGTATAGTAAAAATTGCTTACAATATAATGTGGACAGATTCTATAATGGAAAAATGTCCGGGAGGAAAATAACCATTAGTCCGCCCTAGACTGACGAGGGCCATTAGCCTGAAATCATGGTCTCTAAATGGACGCTTCTCAGTTTGCCAAGCTGGTGTTGTGGCTTTGTCACCGACCCGAGGCCGCTAGTTGCAGGCGACGGTCAATAAATAGCGTCAGGTTTTGACGTTTATTTTGACGCAAGAGGCGCCCTGTGCTTCCATATATATATATTGAAAATGAAAAAGGCATATGCCTCTTTCATTTTTAATATCAACACCTGACCTTTTTATTTTATTTTCTATTTTTTTTTCATATAAAATGTACTATCTCTCAAACTTTATTGTCCATGTTGAAAAAAATCACATAATAAAGGGCTAATCTATATATGACAGAATTCGTAATAGATATTTTCGAGAAACAGTTAATATTTCAGAACCTACATGTAAACAATCTATGAGAAATGTAACATGGGAATATATACATAATGTTTCATAATAAAAATATGAACTTACTTTTTAGAAACAAAAGTGGATGTAAAGGAGGGAAATTGTTGCTTGTATAATAAATATAGCTATGAGAAGGTATGATATATTCAAATCAGATCAGAAATGCATATTCAAAATTTTTTAAAATAATTTTCTCCCCTCAACCTTTTCAGAAGTTGAGTAGGGTGGTATAGTTAATATTTGTTCAATTGAATGCTTAATAGAAAATATTATTTTACTCGCCACAGCTTTATTGGAGAAATATCAGATAAAAATCATTTTTAAAATATAAATTATAAAATTGATATTAAATATAAAATTCGGAATACGAAAATTTTAAATATAAATACATATTTAGAAAGTTATATTAAATGTAAAAGAGGTTTTATTAAGAAAAAGGCATTGCTTACCATTCTCGTTTTGCGAGGCATTCCAACATTCAAGGACCCAATTCTTTATCTGTTCTGTGAACACACTTGGTGTTAAAATTAAACTGTGGCAGACATTTTGTAGAATAGTATATTTGTTTTAAATATCGATACCTCGTATATATTTTATATATTTATTATTTATACAGTTCTGTTTTCGAACAAATTATAAATCTATCTTCTCAAATAAAAAAAATAGAATACTTATAATTCAGACAGAGACTATAACAAATGACCGGTGAAAAGGTTTCTGTGATTTATACACTGTAAAATACATTTACCCTGTACCACATATTCTCTGTGTCCCAAAAAAGAATAAAAATAAGCCGTGTAGAGAAACTGAAACAAAACACCAAGGAGCAGAAATTTACAAATATAAAAAAGGATCAGTGATATACAAGTATATGTAGTACATTGTATTTGTATATCCTTTAAAATACACTTTACAAATTATTGCTACACCGAGGTCTCTCATTTTTTCAGCACATTCTAAATAATACTATTTGAAAATTTATACTATATTCCTCTTTCTCAAGGATGACCTCTTCATTTGATACTTCTGAATAAATTTAATTAATTTTGGGATATTATATCAGGCGGATACAAGGTTAATGGATATTCTTCCATTTATAATTCAGTTTGGGCTTCAAAAATACGGAATAAATATACACTGGCATATATACAGGCTCATTTTAAAGTTATTATTGCAATTTCTCTTCAAATATGTGGAATTGTCTCCAATATTTCATTAATATGTGGTTTATAGATACACTAGAATATTGAATGTTTCACTTTTATGAGAATATTTTCCCTGTTATATCCCTTACAATCGTTGTCAAACTTTTCTGGAATATATAGATCTAACATTTAACTTTCATCAGAGAATATTTCCATTGAACTCATATTGTTTATGTATTTTTGTTTTTTTTTCGGCTTATGAAGTAGCTTATTGCATTCGCTTTAATTGATCCTATTCCTTCTTTTGGGAATACTTTTGTCTACTAAACACCACCAAGCCGGGAAAATATTTCTCAACTAAAAATTTAAAGAAAATTAATAACAACATTCATGATAAAAGACACTCATCAAAAAATTATTTTTATTATTTATATTGTTTTTTATGACTAAAAGCGAAATCTGATCTCCTAACTAAACAAACAATATATATTATATTGATCATTGATAATTCATTGAAATGACTTCTAATTTAGTTAGTAATTCCTTTTTGGCGGCTTACAAAATCAGTACAAAATGACAAAAATTCTTGGCAAAGGCTCTCTGTCTCTAAAAATCGGTACTGGTTGAACAATATTAGAATAGCGACAGAACAAACACTAAGACACATCTTTGGATGATGATACACTGCGAAAATACTGCTATACACTATATAACTAAAATAATGGCTCACAGAGTTAATTTGGAAGGTTGGTGTTTATATTCATTCTACTAATATAGAGCCTCGAATATGCTTCAGTGAAATTTGTAAAATGATAAGCTTAATTGTTTGATAGCTATCAAAATTAGGATGAGAAAGATCAACCTCGCTTTAGGAATATGTTGAATACTCATGTACAAAGTCAATGAGAAATGTAATAGATAGCCTCTCCAGTGTAAAGGAAGTTCAATGCTGAAAAATAGCATGATTGTATTATAATATTAATGGGTTTTTTACGTTTATACTAAGGTCAATACTCACCGTAATCATAATCTCCTTTGTAAATATATATTTTCTCTGGCGTGACGGCAGTCACATAGGTACGTAAGGAGCATCATGGCAATACTCCGGGACATTCCCCACAATTCAGCTGTACTCAAGATGTAAATCAGTTTTGAGTATTAATTTGTAATTTATATTATTTTATATTGCATATATAATAATAAAAATACTTGTTTATATATTATTTTAATATTACTTCCATATATATTCGTAGAAAAATTGTTCGACACAATTTAAATTTGTAACCTATTCATCGTTTATTTCTAATTGCAGAATTTAAATTTTTATAACCTAGCTAAAAAAAAGATTATTCAAGCTACTTTTAAAATAATAATACTTTCTAATTTTTCATAAATTTTGTATTTTTAAAATATTCTTATAGTAATTAAAAACAAGTGTTTGTCATATTGTAAGGGTTTTTCACGATTGTAAATCATGCAGAAATATTTAAAATCACCATAATATTGATATTGTCTGATATGCTTTTGAAATATATGATGTCACATGTGTTAGATATAGGATGCACTGACCTTAGCAAGAGTGATCCCGGGGTTATTTTTCTTGAAATATGTAGCCACCTTTGCGTATATGGGGGCCAACTCTTCACAAGCTCCACAGCTGAAAGTTTCACATGGATTATCATAGGTAGCATAGTTATTATCGTAGATATTACAGAGAGTACACATCAGTAAGATATTAATTTAACTATTACAATATGAATATTGCCTTCGAAAAGAATCAATGGTAAATGTAAAAAATACTATGTTACAGCAAATTAAGCTCCAAAATTTTGTAAATAACCTTTTGGGTAGAATTTTCTTTGTTTTATTCCATTCCTAATATGTTGAAGGTCACGTATTTAAAAACGATGAACATATCTTATCATAAAGAAAGAAATGAAAAAAAAAATCATTATTCTATATTTCAAATTCAATCATAATAAAATATTATTATTATGTTTGAATTGAAAAGGGTTTTCTCTCTCATTAGATATTTTATATTTTATAAAAAGCGCTAAACTATAAGGCGAATGTTTTCTTCAAGGGTTTTAATTGTTTTGGCTAGCTTTCGAACATTACTGCCTTTCCCCACAGGAGAAAAATAAAAAAACTATAAGAAGATAAATGTTTATATACATATGTGCCTATTCATATATATTAGTATCCAACTTCATGTAAAAAACATCCCTAAATTTGGCACAGCCATTTCTTCTATAATTATCCAACCTAGTCACAAATGTAAGAACTACTCTAACAAAAGTTCAACCACCTCAGAGACCTTACGTAAAACAAAGCAGTTTACTCTGTAATCTGCTCAAATGCAGTGCAGGCTATGTAGGTGAGACAGGTAGAACAATCGGTATCAGAATAACTGATAATCAAATATGCATCAGAAACCAAAACAATAGATCCCAAATTTTCCAACATATAAATTCCACCGGACACTCGTTCAACTTTACCCAAGCCACCTCCCATTACACAAATATAAAAAAAAGCATCAAAATCTATTCTGATATAGAAATAACAATGTTGAAAATAGTATGATAGCCTCATTTATTGTGAGGATATTGATGTCTACCTAGTCCTTATACATTTCCCCATCAATTATTTTGAGTATCGAAAATTTTCTACGAGTCCAAATATAAATTCGCCTTTAGTTAAAATAAATTTTCAATTGCGTGAAAATATACACTGTAGGATCAAAAGGTTCGCGAACATTTATTAAAAATATATATATAAAACAACTTTTGAAAAAGGTAAAATCAATTTTATGTAAAGAACAAAGTTTAACTAAAATTTAATTTAGCAACGCCAGTAAATCCGCATGCATAGTTTTTGAGAAAAGGGAAAATATTAAATTTTGTGTAAAATTAAAAAAGTCATTCACAGAGACTTCAGCATTAATTAATGAAGCTTATGAAGACGAAAAATTGTCACAAACGCAAGTTTATTTCTGGTATGAACGTTTTAAAGATGGCCGTAAGAGAATCGCATATGATTCAAGGTCAGGTCGGCCATTGACGTTAACAACGGATCGCAATATTGGACAGGTACATGATTCACTTGTTGTTGATAGAAAAAAATATATTGGTAATCTATCAGAAATACTCGGAGTTTCGTATGGTAGTTGCCAAAAAATTATTGGTGAACATTTAAACAAGAAAAAACTTTGTGGTTGTTTTGTCCCATTGAATTTAACAGATCAACAAAGAGAAACCAGATTATCAATTTACAAATATTTATTTTAAACTGCAAATAATGATTCTGATTTATTTAAAACAAAAATAACTGGCAATGAAACATGGTTTTTTTTTTTTTGATCCACAAACCAAAAAGCAATCACTCGAATGGCACACAACAAGTTCTCCTATGATGAAGAAAGTTCGTCTTGACAAGTCCAAAGGAAAATTGATGCTTGTAATGTTTTTCGATTATTAATCACTTGGTCTATTATGAATTTGATAAAGAGGGGGTTACTACTAATAAACAGGCATACAAATAAATACTTTTGCCCCTTCGTGATGCGATATAGAAGAAAAAGAAACCAACTCTTCAAATCAAAACAATGCAAATTGCTACATGATAATGCCCCTGCAAATAGAGCAATTATTGTTCCAAGACTATTTAGCCAAACACTTCTCTATCTGTCTTGTCGCATTCTCCTTACTCTCCTGATATCGCCCCATGTGACTTCTCTTATTTCCAAAACACAAAACGACGTTAAAAGGGAGGCGCTTTTCATCATCATCAGAAGTAATTGAAAATGCGAAAAACTTAGAAAAATTGACTTTTAACTATCATTTCAACAGCTCTTTTCACGCTCCTATTTTGAAATATTTGATGTTCAAATTACTATACTATGAATAAATTATTAATTTCGAAAGGTTCGCGTACTTTTGGTTCCTACCTTGTATACCACAAAGGGATATTCATAAAAATATGAATGTCACATATCATTTTAAAATAGAGACATTGAATCAAAGCAACATCCTCTAACTCTGATTATCTCTTACCCAAATCCGCTAGTTTGAGTAGTTTTTTTTATTAGATGGCGTTTAAATAAAACGCCTATTTCAACGACAGATTTTAATTTTATTTTTTATAAACATAGAATTATCTTACTAGTCTTCATATCGGTCTACCACGAGGATTCGTAGATGATCTCGTAGTGCATCTTCATATTCCTTCATGGTCTCGATATCCAGGACATCATCAGCAGCGACGAGGAGTCCAAGGGCCAGCAGTAACGTGGTAGCTAGTAGGGAGGTCATCTTTATGTCTGAAGTTCCAAGTAGAACACCTTGAACAGGAAATCGATCAAGATACATATAAAAATATATCATTTTATTACATCTGTTTTTATATATTGCCAAGTGGGAAATTAGGAAAGACAAACTTCAAGATGACGCAGCGATTTAATTGAATTGCAATTATTTAATTAATAATTTAATTTGATATATATTCAATTAATTAAAAATTTGCAAATATTGTAGATACTGACATGGATCTGAAGTAATTCTATCAAAGATTCCATCGAAGCCTTGGAAATTAGTACTTAGTACCTTCGCGGTCCTTTTTCTTGGGGCGTGAAGAGCGGTTTTGTCGTAGTATTGTCTATAGAGACATCCTATCTTTGAGGAAACCTTGGCTTGACACGCCGGTGGAATCCTGGAGCCAGTCTTTGAAAATGTATATCACAGCACCCATTGCCTCAAGGTATTCTCGGCGATCTTTAGTTTTCTTCCCTAATTTACTTAGCATTCCACCAAAATACCAAGGGAAAAATCAGGAAAGACAAATTTAAGGATGATGCAGCAATTATATAATTATTGAGTATTTCCAATTGAAGAAAAATCACTGTATCATTTTATTAGACTTATTTTATTCATTTTAATTTCAAATTTGAAACACTAGGATGTATAAAAAGTTTATTCTCATAAATAATATTTTATATAATAAACATTAAAAATAATTTAAGAACATTTTTTTTTTTTTTTTTTTTTGCGATCATCGTTTTCAATAACAGCCAGAAATATTTTTGCCAAGTTTTATATTTTCTGACGGTACTATTCCCGGGGTTCAGAGCGAAAAAAGTCTCGAGAGGCAATTTCGACGTCATGGAATGTTTCAAAGCTTCTTCACATTAAAAATGTATCCATACACCTAAATAATGCATAATTAGATGGCGCAATATCCGGGCTATAAGGTGAGTGAGGTAGAACTTGAATACTCTCCAAATCCTTATTATATTCATTGTTAACCTAGCTCAATTCATTATTAACCTAGCATGCTGCAGAAGTACAATCTTTCAGTTGATCAAAACAGAAGTCGAGTCTTCAAAATTCCATATACTCGGCTATTTGTTCTGTTCAGCATCAACTGCACGACCATCAGGAATAAGTCCATTGTATACAATACCATCGACATACCACCATACAGGCCACATCAATTTATGGCCAAAGCTATCTTTTTCAACTACAGGCTTATTCTCTTGATCACAGGTTACCCATTGTCTTTTTTTTATCAACGCCCGCGCGTCTATCCTTTAGTATTATTTTCCATTTATCTCTTTTTAATATATAATTTAATAAAATGTACTAAATACAAATTTCATTAACACTGGTGTATAATATGAATAAGTAAAAAAAAAAAAGAATTAATATATCGCTTTCAAAAGCAAGATGGTATGGGGGTGGACTTGTTTGTAAAAGGTAGTATCGAAATTTAGTGGAATCCCACTTCAAATGATAATCGGGAAGTATGTAAAATGATATAAACGTTACGAGCATTTCCAAAAGAACAACACACAAAATATACCTGTTGTTTATGAATGACATATCTCTTTATTATCAAAGCAATGCCATATTTTTCACATGAAATTTTCATCAATAGTTGATAATAATTGGCCATAAAATTGATATGTATCATTAAATAGAGTAAATTAATTATGAATGTCTCTTTTCGATCCTCATTTTACGAAATCTTCAAAAAAGAGTAAAGGGCGACGAGTTTTCAAATAAAAGGAATGTTTATAAAAATAACCCTGGCGCAGACAAGCAATACCAATCGGCAAAAATCTTTGACCCACTCTCTCAAAGATCTTTACATGTCTGCGATAATGTTCAAAAAAATATTTCGATATTTTCATTTTATCTAAATTTAAGAACAGATATTTGAAAAATGAATTCAACAAATATATTGAGTCATTTATTATCACCGAGAAATGTTTATAATATAAAAACACTTGAGTGCAGATGTCTTCACAAATTTTACCAACTGGGCCAAAAAAGAGTGATATTATCATTCAACCTACAATACAAGGTGTAGACAGAACACTTACCTAACACCAATGAATGAAGTTACAACGACTACTGCGGTTTTTAAGCTAGCTGTGAAGTGTTTGCACAAATATTAATTCTGATAACTTATATCGGTGGGAATTCTACTCTTATTCCATGTTTACCACAAACAGATAATATCAGTCAAGAGGGCGTCTCGAGGGTTTGAGCTGAACATTCCATCTCAAACTTCTGATAACATTGTGTTGAAACATTTTATATATGTGGATGGCACATAATTAATCATGCCCCCTTTATAATATAAAAGGAAAAATATCAATAATAATTTATTTTTTATATTTATATAATATGGTTCGAACAAGATCAATGCATTATTCCAAATGCTATTAAATGAGGTTTTTTGGCAATTCTTGTTAAAGCTAATTATTTTTCTGCAAATATTATATTACAAAATTTTGATGAGATACATTGTAATCGCGATTGAAATTTATAACAAATTATTGTCAGGGAAAACAGTTTCATGGTACACCCTCTTATTTTGACTGGTAGAATAGGTCAGGGAAAACAGTGGAAAAGCTCAATTCTCCCCTCTTGCTGTTACTGCTGGGGTCGATTTGGTTTATGTACATAGTAACTTTTATTTTATATTTTAAATCCTTCCTATAACTAACTAAATGAAGATTTAAAGTAATTTGGAAGCATATTGAGGAAAAAATAGAGGAAAGTAGGTTATTAAATTTAGTTTAATAGAATTAGCTTGGAAGTGAAGATTTTGTTTTTATGGGTGCATAATTTCAAATAAATTTGTTTTAAAATAGTTTTTGGATAAATATCATCTGCAAACTTGATTATCAGTCTTTTTTTTTCAAAAAAAAATATATTGATTCAATATAAATGTCATATTATATCTGTTGTGTATAGAAACAACAAGCCCATATGTAACTACAAAATGGCGCCAATGAAACGGTTACAAGGGAGGGGAAAGGGACAGTGATTCGAGAAATTTGCATAGCAGTTGATAACTCTTGTTCGAGTAAACATAAGAGATTTATAAACATACTAGCCAAATGACCCGGGCAACGCCCCGGTCCTTACCCTAGTGCTAATTAATTATTTAAATGTTTTTATTTAAATACAAATCGTTACAATTATAAATTAGCGACGTGGATGTCACTCTTATGAAACGCACGCTCCAAAGTGTGTGTGTTTTTAAAATATAAAAAATAAATGTAAATTTCCACAACGATATTTTAGAATTGGTTAAATTGATTTATATATGAATATGGTAATTTAAACCAACAATCCCATATTGTATATAACTTATAACATGATTTTCATGTTGTATAATAGAAACACATCTGTAAATGATTATACGTATGATTGACATGTGTGATTACATCACCATATGTAATGTACTTTGTACAAACTGAGGATAAATAAATAAAACTCTGTAATAGATTAAGAGTTGAGCTAACGCAAAAGCTCAAAACGTCTAAACTCGAGAATAGATTTAGAAGTTCAACAACATCTAAAGATAGATTGGAAACTGTCAGGCTGGCGCCAGTAGAATTTCACCAGACGATCCACGCCCCTGTCGCATAAGGCCCCCCGTCTTAACCTATAAATACAGTCACTTGTCAGTCAGTTCACCATCTGCGTGAGCCCTCGTCGGTTGTACCCCAGGTCCACTTCATCCACAATGTAGCCCAGTAAGAACTCTTTCGCTCCTAGCTCAACTTTTATCTGTTCACGAGGAACTTTTTTAGTGCAACTGTGTCTTCGTATTTTTGTGTGACATTCCCAAGCTTTCCACTCTGCCTCGACCACGACTGCCTGTACTTTGTGAGAACTGTAAAAGGTCTTCCAAGGTGCAGAGAGGTACTGGAAAACTCCCCATCCTGACTGTTCCTCTCGGTCAACACAGTATAGCGAGAGTTGACAGGGACTCACACCATAGCTTAAGTCGACTGGAAACTTTACCACAGTTTATTCGACAGGATTCAACAAGAGGCTACCAGACCTCACCACCAGCGAGAGTCAACAGTAACTCATCACAAAGTTAGTCGACAAGATGACCAAAACGAAGACACAGTTGCACTAAGAAAGTTCCGTGAACAGATAAAAGTTGAGCTAGGAGCGAAAGATGGAGATAGAAGAATTCTTACTGGGCTACATTGTGGATGAGGTGGACCTGGGGTACAACCGGACGAGGCACACGCAGATGGTGAACTGACTGTCAAGTGACTGTATTTATAGGTTAAGACGGGGGCCTTATGCGACAGGGGGCGTGGATCGTCTGGTGAAATTCTACTGGCGCCAGCCTGACAGTTTCCAATCTATCTTCAGATGTTGTTGAACTTCTAAATCTATCTCGAGTTTAGGACGTTTTGACCTTTTGCGTTAGCTCAACTCTTAATCTATTACAGAGTTTTTTTTTATCCTCAGTTTGTACAAATGTACATTACATATGGTGATGTAATGACACATGTCAATCATACGTATAATCATTTACAGATGTGTTTCTATTATACAACATGAAAATCTTGTTATAAGTTATATACAATATGGGGTTGTTAGTTTAAATTACCATATGAATATATATTAAATCTAATATATACTTAAAATGCTTAATTAAAAAGGCATATATTGGTTTAAAATATCATTTATTTCACCAAATAAATAAAGTTTGGAGTGTGTTCAGCCAACTGAAATATTGGTAAATTAAATGATATTTTGTTCCAATATATGCCTTTTCAATTAAAATATTATTTATGGATTGCTCTACTTTCAAAACAATACTTAAAATGATGATAGCAAGTGATTTCTTGCCCCATACGCCGTCATGACGTTCCTTCTTGTGAAACGTCCCGCTCCACCCAATTCTCGTCGCGCGGTGGGAGGGCCCCACGTGGTCGTTTTACTTCTCGAAGTTGCCGCAGTGAGGCGCTGGTTTGCGAGTGACATATGAAAAATCTATCAATATTTTTTTTATAAATCTAAGCGGCAGTCTCTGATTGGACGTCATTCGACGTCCTCATTAGGATATAAACTGGGTTTCTACGAGCACAGTAACGGGCAGGGAAGGAGAGTTCCCCATGCTGCCCGTTGACCAAAGAAGCCCCAGGACTACCCTTAGTCTAATTCTTACCGAGAATCACCCCTTTATGTTATTTAGTCAAATTAAATTCATTAGTTTAAGATCATACCCTCCTATTGAAATATTCCCTGCTACTATTTTCTACCACACCTCATATTTCGTATTATAAATCATATCTTCATTAATATAATATACTAGCCGAATGACCCGGGCACGCCCGTGTTTTACCCGATTGAATGTTTTATTCAAATACTATTTGTTACAATTATAAATTATCGCCTTAAATAAATGCATAATATTAGTTAATAACTATACCATATGTGCTTTATCTGCCTATGTACGTGCTCGCCGGCAGCCATCGGGCGCGCGCCGCCGGTAGGGGGGGGGGGCATTACGTCACTCAAGGTCACCGGCGCGCCAACGATGACACGTGATCGTAGCCGTCCAATGGCCATCCGTGACAGAGGCGGCCGATGACGGTGGAAAGACGCTCGTGACTATATTTAGGATATAATTTTGTATCTGATAATCAAACATGATACAGCAATATTGTCATCATAATTTTCTGACTAAAAATATATAGTTTTAAATAATTGATTATATATATTTTTTAAAATAGCCTATCGTTTTCCCCGTATTTTTTTACCTATTTATGGAAATTTTGGTTTTAATTAGTGAACTACTGCGAATTTGTTTACCGTACATACAAAAAAACATACAAACATTCATTTTTATATATATATAATCCAAATTGTGCCTTATCACACACTATTTATTTATTTGGTCTTATTACCTTGTGTTTATATTCTATAATCCAAATTATGCCTTATCACACACTATTTATTTATTTGGATTAGGTCTTATTACCTTGTGTTTATAATCTATAATCCAAATTGTGCCTTATCACACACTATTTTTTTATTTGGCCTTATTACCTTGTGTTTATAATCTATGACGTAATGCCCCCCCCCCCCCCCCCCCCCCACCCTGACGGCGGCGCGCCGCCCGTTGGCTGCCGGCGAGCACGTGACCTCCCTGTGCGCGCGCATCCGTGACAGAGGCGGCCGATGAGGAAAGACGGTCGTGACTATATATATTAATAGAATCCTTTTTGTATACTGTATATTAGGTCATGCCTAGGATAGGTTTCTTTGTGCAGCAGGAAGTTTTTTCTAGCCGAGGAGATTCGATCAACAGGTTGATGATAATCAGAGATGATTATAGATTGAACTGTATAAAGTCCAAGCTTGTTTAAAGGGATGATGAATATTATTTCATTACCCAATTTTGCTTCCAAGAAAACATCATGTTGTCACATGCCTGATAAGAGAATTCATCTGAGACATTGTCATGCAGGAGTTCAGATCCTTTCTGAAAAACTCAGAGAACAGTATTGGATCTCAAATTCCCGGCGCAGCATAGGAAGTGTCGTCTCTCAGTGTGCCAAGTGTAGAAGATTCCATCAAAACCTGTGAAAACTACTCCGATAAATTTACCCCTTGATAGAGTGAGAGATGCCACAGCCTTTGAAATTCTGGGAGTAGACCTTGCTGGTCCACTTTAACCTCAAGAAAACGACCAAGGCGTGGATTGTTCTATTTGCCTGTGCCATCTTCAGAGCTATACACCTGGAACTTGTAACCTCATTAAGTACTGAAGCTTTCGTACAAGCTCTGAGAAATATATAGCCCGAAGAGGGAGATCAACAGTCATTTATTCTGATAATGGTACTAATTTTGTGGGTGCTAACAATGCTCTCAAGGCTTTAACCTGGAAGAAGATAGTGGTAGACCAATAGTTTCACAAGATAAGTTGGAAGTTCATACCTCCTACTGCGGCATGGTGGGGAGGTTGCTGGGGAGGGTTCACCACTGATGAGCCATAATTTTACCAATGCAGTAAGGGCAGTATAATTTTTTTAATTTTAAAAGAATCATACATGTCTATAATAGTTTCGAATTTTCATAACAGATGGCGCGATAATGTATCTTAATATAATTACAGCTATAAATAATATAAATATGATATCCGGAAATATATACATATATACTAGCGAATGTGTACCCGGCTTCGCCCGGGTTTTATCCGAGTGAAAGTTTGCCTATCGAATATTATTGATAAATTATATATAAATAATATAATAATAATATATATAATGTTATATTAAGATATTATTTAAAATGTTATATTAAAATATTTTATTTAAAATTATAATTTCATAGTATAAATACTCTGTTTTATTCGACCGCCAGAGGTCACGCTTATACTATATAAACTGGTTGTTGTTCTATCCCGGATGGCCGACCCAAAACTTTGTAATTATGTAAATAATATTTTGTTTTATTTATTCTTACGCCTTAAGCCAGGCAGTACTTTAATCAAATTATGTTTTTATATATCTCATAAGCTCAAATAAAACAATCTCTCATATCAAAACTATTTTCATTATTTTACTTTTCGAGATTATAGCCACGACTGCATCACCAGTACAATAATCCTCAACATAATCAAAAAACAACAGAATTCTTAATATCATTTTTTATTATTTAAATATAATATATATATAATATAATATATAATAAATTATATAATATAATTGATATACTATATAAATATAGAAAATATATTTTTGAGCAAACATATCCACTCTCTCTACTGAATAGATTTTAATAAGATATATATAAATGAAAATATCTAGAGATATACTACATGAATCTTAGCCAAAAGGCCGAGAAACGATATTTATAAGTAGAGATGACCTGGCCTTCGTGCGCCTTCTGCTCGAGTGAATGTTTCGCGGTAGAATTTTGTTCCTGCCTACAAAAAATTATTATCTGGCTCCGCCCGTGGACTGCTTTAGTGAATATTCTCCTAAAGAATTTTGTTTATGTCAATCAAGCATGATACAGCAATATTGTCATTATCATTTCTTACTAAAAATTATTGTTGTTCAGTACTATATTTTTTCTTGTTAAGTGCGACAAAAAACTCTTCCAGATTTAACTCTGTCCTTTCAAATTTCAGCGAGATTAGTTACATATTGAGGGCGTGCATAGCCGACAAACATATATATATGTTAGTAAATTAATTTTATTGCCATCTATCGTTAATATTTTACACAAATAAATTTACTGGCAATGCTTTTTTTTAAATATCACCAATATTATCTATACAGACCTTACTGCAATGATATAAGTTATTGAATGAGAGGGCTTGGCTCATCAGTAGTGAACCCTCCCAGCGTTTCGCCAAATTAATCTCTAGACCGCTCTACTATTGTATTGGACTGGGTTTGTTATATACCCTGCATTTTCTATGGAAGGCAGCTTAGGGGTGTTTAGTGAACTATGGACATAAGCTTATAGGTCTGTAGAGGGTACATGCATATAGTTTCAAGGTATTGCATCGAGAACAAGCTCTTCCGCAAAATATGTTTTCATAACCAATATATATTAGTAAATTAAATTTTATTATCGTGAAGATAGAGGCTGCCTGGCCGGCATTCATATTTCTTGAAAAAAATATACTTCGGCAGTAAATCTTTTTAATACCTCGACGTTTCGACAAAAATCTTTTGTCCTCGTCAGGAGCAAACTAAAATTAAAACATATAGCAAAGCGTTAAAAATTATTCTAAGGCTCTAAGGGCGTTCTCACGCGATATTCGTAATTTTGTACAACATCTAAAGCACGAGTCAAAATAAATATTTAACTCACAAAAGACTATGATCTTTGAAATAAAATTTTATATACATTATATATATATTAAGAAATTATAAACAAAAATAAATATAAAAAATAATAATAACATTTAAAAGATTTCACAATAGTATATATTAATCGATATCTATTATGTACAATTTATACTTACCCTTTATAATTACTTTTTAAATTTAAAAACAAATTGTATTGTAGCGGAATTTCTTCATATACATTTAAAGTTCTTTTCCCCATTTCCCGTGATATCCCACCCCTCTAAAAATAATCTTTCTTTTTTTAAATTTTTATATTCCCATGAAATATCTCAATATCATTCCAATCTGGCCTATGTCCTGATATAATGCATGTTCTCCCAATTTTGCTTATTTTATTAAATTTTATTGCCATCTATCGTTAAAATTTTACACAAGTGTACTGCAGTAAGGTCTGTAGAGATAATATTGGTGATATTTAAAAAGAAACGCATTGCCAGTAAATTTATTTGTGTAAAATTTTAACGATAGATGGCAATAAAATTTAATTTACTAATATATATTGGTTATGAAAACATATTTTTTTGCGGAAAAGCTTTTTCGATGCAATACCTTGAAATTATATCTATGTACCTCTACAGACCTATAAGCTTATGTCCATAGTTCACTGAACACCCTGCGCTGCCTTCCATAGAAATGCAGGGTATATAACAAACCCATTCCAATACAATAGTAGAGCGGTCTAGAGATTAATTTGGCGAAACCGCTGAGAGGGTTCCTACCTGATGAGCCAAGCCCTCTCATTCAATAACTTATATCATTGCAGTAAGGTCTGTAGAGATAATATTTGGTGATATATAAAAAAGAAACGCATTGCCAGTAAATTTATTCGTGTAAAATTTTAATATATATATGTTCCCGGCTTCGCCTGATTTTTACCCGAGTAAAAGTTTGCCTAACAAACATTTGTTAAAACGATTCTAGCAAACATCCAATCTCTACTGACTCGATAATTTGAAAATTTTCCCGGTCCCTTGAAAAAATACGCGATAAGTTGAAAAAAAAATCAGTATTAATTGGTCCACTCGGTAATTTGAAGTTGAAGGAATAGTACCTTGCCACAAAAGAAGATTTGTAAATAACTGTATTTAGCAAATGTACCCGGCTTCGCCGGTTTTTTATCCGAGTAAAAGTTTGCCTAACGAACATTTGTTAAAACGATTCTATAAAACATCCAATCCACCTACATATTGATTTATAAACGTATATAAAATATAATAATTGTTATATGCGTTTATAAATATAATTTTGAAACACATTATATTTTGAAAACATTTATTATATTTTAAATAAGATATTGTCACTTTGTGAATTTGATAATTAATTATTTCTTTTTTTTTCTCAATGAATTATATACAAGGTATGTCCCATAAGTTCCCGGACTGGGTCCATAAAAAAAAGGTAAGATTTATTTTATTTTTTTTAATTAAAACTTCTCAAAGTAATCCCCCCCTTGCTTCAACGCACCAGCGCCATCGTTTCTCCCAATTGTCGAAACAGTTTTTATAAGCCTCTTTTGGAATGCTCTTCAATGCTAACGGCGATTTTTCTATTATGTCATCCCTGGGTCAAAATGTCTTCCTTTTAGAACAGCTTTAAGTTTGGGGAACAGGAAAAGTTTGTGTCCCGTTTTTCGCCAAAAAGCTAGTCATCAAGTGCGCTGTGTGAGGGCGAGCATTGTCATGGTGTAGGATCCAGCCACCATTAGTCCATTTTTCTGGCCTTTTTTTTCGAATCGCTTCCCTTAGACGGCGAAGAAAGCGACCAGGCAACACCTTGTTTCTGGATTTCAATAATCTGGATTTTTTGGGTCTAAGCTCACCCTGACATCTTCACTCGGCAGATTGATGCTTGGTTTCAGGATCTAGCCATAGACCCATGTCTCGTAGCCTGTGATTATCTTGTCTTTCCATTCCGGATCCGTTCTTGTCATTTCCAACATGTCCTCACAGGTTGCAAGCCGACACAGTTTTTGCTCATTAGTGAGGAATCTTTGGATGAATTTTGCAGGAGTCTTTTTGATTTGGTTACGATCCTTCCAATCGTTGTTTTAGAGATGCCTGTGTCTTGCTCTAGCTCCAGCAAAGTGGTTCGAGGATTTTCTTTTATCAAATCGGTGATTTTTTGCACATTTTCATCAGTCCTTTGAAATTTTTGGGCGTCCTTGACGAAGATCATCTTCAATAGAAATTCTGCAGCTTTAAATCTAGAATGCCATCCAAAAACAATTGTTCTCTTTGCGAATGCTTTATTAAGCATTTTAAAAGTTTCGGTTGCTGATATTTGAAGTTTCACACAAAATTCTATGCAAATCCTCTGCTTCAATTTTCGTTCCATCGTAAAATCGCCGCAGCGCTATGTGTAACCTTTAAATAAATTAGAATAACTTTGGGGCGCGTGCACGTAACCGCCTCGATATTGGTACCTACCGTGTAGCCAGATATTTTTTCTATAATAAACAGGCAAATTCATTTACATTTTTCATTTATTTATTTTTTTAATGGACCCAGTCCGGGAACTTATGGGACATACCTTGTATATTAATTTAAAATTCATTTTTGTTATCATCATCATATACAATGTAAGTTTTTTATATAAACAAACGATAATAAACAACAGCAACAATGTAATTTGCATCTTCACTATTATAAAACAACAACAAAATAAATTAACAATGTAAAAATATATTTTAACATTTAACACGAAAACGTTACAATATTTTCTTTAAATATATATTAATATTGAAATTCCAAGTTATTTTTACGTCATTGGAATATTATATTACTAATTCTCAAATTAAATTTATTATACTTGGAACACATTTAAGCATTGTTACAATTTATAAATATAATATCACCAGATACCGCTAGAGGCGCTGCTTGCGAGTGAAAGTAGAAAAATTTGCAAATAAAATTGCAAAGAATATTTATTTCAAACCAAATTCAAACCAGAAACCTTCCCAGTAGTATAGTAAATAACTTCCTAAAGTTTCACGGCGATTGGATAATCTTACCTTTCAAAAACATTCATCGTGTGAACAAACTAACATTCATCGTGTAAACAAACCACGTGTTAATTATTAACCAATCAAATTCATTTATCGTCGCGACCAGTGCTGCGCCCAAGCGGTAAAAGGCTGGAACTAACGCTTTTTTGTTTATATTATTTTAAAAAAAGCACATTAACCTTTTTAGTTTTTTGAATAGCCTATATGTTAAACGAAATCTTCAGCTACCTACATGCGAAATTTCATAATGATTTATTCTGTAGATTTTGCGCAACGCGATAACAAACATCGATTTTGGATTTCATTTTTATAGATATAAGGATTGCTTATCAGTGAATTATTATACGCGTGATTCATGTTTTTGGATATATGTAATAAAACCGATTTATCCATTTTGAAAATAGGTATAATAATTAACCAACAAAAATAAGAACCTCCTAATATTTTAGATTCTTATATTTGTTTTACTCAAGAGGATTCATTAAAGGTTTGTAAAGTTAAAAAATAAAGAGTATATTGACGAATCATATTTTTTATGGTACAATGAAAGATAGAGTACAAAGGTACAAGAATGGTGCCTTGACTGATCACAAAGGAAATTTACCAACAGTTCTTTATGCCTTCAAAAGGATTAGGAACTTTAGGCAATTGAAGGTGTGAGCTATCTTATAAAAATACTAGACGAATGGCCCGGGCAACGCCCGGGTTTTACCCGAGTGCGAATATATTTTAAAAACGTTGTCTTGGGTGGTCGCTATAGACAGGGTGGTCTGTATAGACAGGTGTATGTATCACACAGCCGATAACAGGGTTGTCTAGAGTGGCCGCTATAGACAGGGTGGTCTGTATAGACAGGTGTATGTATCACACAGCCGATAACAGGGTTGTCTAGAGTGGCCGCTATAGACAGGGTGGTCTGTATAGACAGGTGTATGTATCACACAGCCGATAACAGGGTTGTCTAGAGTGGCCGCTATAGACAGGGTGGTCTGTATAGACAGGTGTATGTATCACACTGCTGATAACAGGGTTGCCTAAGGTGACCGCTATAGACAGGGTGGTCTGTATAGACAGGTGAATGTAACACACTAATGATAACAGGGTTGCCTAAGGTGACCGCTATAGACAGGGTGGTCTGTATAGACAGGTGGATGTATCACACAGCTGATAACAGGGTTGTCTAGAGTGGCCGCTATAGACAGGTGTATGTATCACACAGCTGATAACAGGGTTTTCTAGAATGGCCGCTATATACAGGGTGGTCTGTATAGACAGGTGGATATAACACACTGCTGATTACAGGGTTGCCTAAAGTGTCCGCTATAGACAGGGTGGTCTGTATAGACAGGTGAATGTAACACACTAATGATAACAGGGTTGCCTAAGGTGACCGCTATAGGCAGGGTGGTCTGTATAGACAGGTGGATGTATCACACAGCTGATAACAGGGTTGTCTAGAGTGGCCGCTATAGACAAGTGTATGTATCACACAGCTGATAACAGGGTTTTCTAGAATGGCCGCTATATACAGGGTGGTCTGTATAGACAGGTGGATGTAACACACTGCTGATTACAGGGTTGCCTAAAGTGTCCGCTATAGACAGGGTGGTCTGTATAGACAGGTGGATGTAACACACTGCTGATAACAGGGTTGTCTAGAATGGCCGCTATAGACAGGTGTATATATCACACAGCTGATAACAGGGTTGTCTAGAGGGGGGCAGGGAGGTCACGTGTTCGCCGGCGGCAGCCAATGGGCGCGCATTCTATCCGTGAGCTTCAGAATAAGGCAATTATATAAGTAGATGATTAGAGAGGAATCCTGACTACACCATCACATTTCTGACAAATCAAGTTCAGATTTGAAACTTTAAGTTTCACCAATTTCCAAGCGAATAAGTATGCTGCTAGAAATGTATTTGACTATATTTCGAGAGAGTGTTTAAAGGATGATTCTTAGAAGGGAGATTATTTCCAAGGGTCGAACAATAATATAATAACTAAATCAACAAAATAGAATAAAATATATAAATCTGGCTGAAAAAAGAGGTTTCATAGCAAGAGTGATTGCATACAGGAACTAATATTAGCATGAATTTTAAATCCTATCTAACCTCTTTATAATTTGGATTTATCTCTGAATCATTATAATTAAAGAGCACTCAAACATAAATTTGAAAGTCAAGGCCTTCAAGAGTGATAACGGAGTGAAAGAATAATAAATTGAGAAACGCTCACAAGCTAATTAAAGTTGCTAGAAATATATTGAAAAAGGAGTGGTATATGTATAAAAATTGAAGTTTATTTGAATTTTAATTTGCATAGCCAAAAAAAAAACAAATTTAGTTTTTCATACAATTCAGTTCATATCTGAAAATGAGAAAGGGCAAATAGATATTCAATTTTTTTTTCATTTATTATCTATTTATTATCTTCAAAAATCAGAAAGACGCGATATCCCCATAAGGGATGTTTGCGTCAAGCAACAACCCTAAATTCAGAGAATATTTTACATAAAAAAAACTCACTAATTTAAAGGTTTTAGTACTAGTTTAAAAGAAAAAAAAGAAAGAAAAGGACATTAAAATAATTCTTGATTCCACATCCTTCCTAAGAGCAACCAGTAAAATAAAAATAAATATGGTTTTAGCAATTACGGTTTTTAAACCAAGAGAGAAAATCGTAGATATATTTACAGAATTTCTTAAATTTTGAATATATGTCCTTACTATTTATACACATAAAAATATCTTTGTATTCAATGTCTTCCCGATATCTGTAGTTGTGGAATATTGGACATTCAATAAGCAGGTGACTGGAATCCTGTCTTCTCTCTTCATATAAAAACCCTGAATCATCTATAGCTCCTATTCGAAACAGAAAATCGCCGAAGTTTAAAAATAGAGGTTTATGCCTATATATTTATTATGATATTGTTGCATCAGGGCTAATGCACCTATTTCATTTTAATTTGTAATATTATTTTTCATATATTTTAAATTCAATTTTATACTTTATATTTATTCATTTTATTATAAACAGATTTATGTATTATGAAATCACCATTTATATTTTGGTACACTGTGTGACTTCACTGCTCTCTTTGATGTAAGAAATAAATAGATTATTCCGGAGGCTACTTAAAGTAGAGTTATCTCATTATTCCCTTATAAAAAATTGTAGGATGGTAGAGACACGCTCTGTAAGATGCAAGACCCAGCACAGGAGAGAATCAAGGTTGAAGAGTCTGCCAAGCCGCAACCTGGTGCAACAATATTATTGATGTCTGTCTAGTCCTTGTACAAGTTCCCCATCAGTAATTGTAACTAGAGTAATGTCCTACCAGTCCTCATACTGAATCACCATCAGTTAAAATAAATTTTGAATTGGTTAGAAATTCTTCAGGGAGAATATTCACGAAAAATATAAAGGTCAGCCATAACATTAAAATACACATCAATTCGAGGCGACTTCAATAATTCTGATTGTCTCCGACCCAAATCCGCTAGTTAGAGAAGTTTATCATTAAATGAAGCTAAGGTATAACGCTCATATCAATGACAGATTTCAATTCTATTTATTTATCAATTTTTTCGGCCCAATCCATCAAAAAAATTCAAGTAGTAAATACTCTCTCCAAAAGATTAACAACACATTGCTCAATGAAAAATGATGAAAATATGGAGAGAAATAGAATTTTTAGAGAACTAAAAAATAATGATTACCTAGATAAATTTATTTAAAAATTAATTAATGATTCATTTATGGATTGCTTTATTTTCAAAACTTCTATTTATATAAATACGGAGTTACCAGGTCTGATATCGCTCTAACACCAAAAATCAGGGAAGATCTAGTAGTCTTTCTCTAGTTATTCCATCACTCTCTACTGAATCAAATTTTATAAAGATATATTTATATATATATATATTTCTTAATAAAAATTGATTCTATGGATAGAGGATGTTTTCTAGAAAATATTTTCTATCAAATATTCGTTAGGCAAATTTTCACTCGAGTAAAACCCGAACAAAGCCAGGTACATCTTCTATTATATATATAATCCCTTAATTTTAGAATTGATATTTAAATTAAGATTTTTATATAATGTAATACTCATTACTACCTAGACCCAAATATCGTAAATATTTAGGCTGCCTTTATGACTCGTGCTTTAGATGTTGTACAAAAATTTTTAATATCGCGTGAGAACGCCCTTGGAACTTTAGAAAGATTTTTAACGCCTTGCTAAATGTTTAATTTTTGTTTGCTCTTGACGAGGACAAAAGAATTTTGTCGAAACGTCGAGGTATTAAAACGATTTGATGCACTAGCGCGCCATCTGTTATCAAAATTCAAAACTATTTGAAGGCGTAAGATTATTTTTGATATTAAACAATTTCAAACAACAAAAACAATTAAGAAATAATTTAATATTTGCGGAAGAGCGATTGCTCGAAGCATATTATATATTTTTAAATGTATGTAATTCTACTGTCCTCAAAGCTTATGTCCATAGTTCTTTTAAAATACCCATTCAAAGAGTTTATCAACAGTATCACTATAAAAGGAAGTTCCAAAAATGCAATATAACAGCGGTATGGTAGATTAAACTGGCGAAACCGCTGAGAGGGTTCACCACTGATGAGCCAGGCCCTCTCATTCATTTTTCCATTGCAGTAAAGGCAGTTGAAATTGTTTAATATCAAAAAGAATCTTACGCCTTTAAAATAGTTTTGAATTTTGATAACAGATGGCGCGCTAGTGCATCATATTATAAATGTTCTAATAAAAGAAACAATTTGATATTTGCGAAAGAGTGATTGCTCGAAGCATATTATATATTTATAAATGTATGTAATTCTACTGTCCTCAAAGCTTATGTCCATAGTTCTTCTAAAATACCCATTCAAAGAGTCTATCAACAATATCACTATAAAAGGAAGTACCAAAAATGCAATATAACAGCGGTATGGTAGATTAAACTGGTGAAACCGCTGAAAGGGTTCACCACTGATGAGCCAGGCCCTCTCATTAATTTTCCATTGCAGTAAGGGCAGTAGAAATTGTTTAATATCAAAAAGAATCTTACGCCTTTAAAATAGTTTTGAATTTCAATAAAACGAATTACTGGCCGATATATCTTTATTTTCAAGAAATAGACCCAAATAGTTATAATACAAAAAATAACCCACCGATGTTTCACAAATTTACCAAGTTATGTGGACCAAAAAAGATTGATATGAGCGCTCAACCTACAATACATGATTTAGACAGAGCACCTACTTTGCACCACCGAGAAAAACGAGTAAATTATGACGACTTCCATAATTAAGCCAGTTGCTAGGTTTTCTCACAGATATTAGTCGGGATAACTTATATCAGTGGCACTCTAATCTTATTCCATGTTTACTAGAAGCAGACAATGTCAGACGATATGGCGTCTCGTGATTTGATAGAGGACATTCAGTACTTACATATCTGATGAAATTTGTGTTGAAACAATCAACAAATTTTAAGAAACGTGATTAAATACGCTCCACATGAATAGAGCAATGAAAATTATTTCAGAGTAATTTCGTTCTCTGAAAAAAAAATGGCTTGCACAAGATCAATACAAATATATAAAACTATATGTGATATTAGTCGATTGATCTGGCTTTTTACCCTCCAAGTGAATGTTTATTTACTAAAATAATATTTATTTTAAAAATACCATTTAACTATTAAGTGATTTTCACCCAAAAATGAAATAATTGAATATTGTCACATAGATAATTATATGAAGTTTAACACGAGCAAGAAAAAGTAATTTATTTGATCAAAATAATCACCTACCAACAAGTAAATGAGAAAATAAAAGGACGTACTGAGTAACAAAATATCCAAATTAATAATCAGCTGATTTTTTGTATTAATTAAAATTTTATACTAAAATATTTTGGCGTCAAAAAGGATAAATTATGTAATTGAATATGGTATATCAATATGTATCGTCACACACATTACAAATAGTTAATTAAATGGTATAATTATAATGACTAACATTTGTTATAGCATTATTTATTCGGCACACTTACAAAGAGATGTAGGCAAAGCTTGATAATTGAGCTATATATATGACCCATTTTTAATTAATCAATAAGTAATCATGGTTTTGTTTCTTTTCGCATTTCTTTTATTTCTCAGGCTTTCGGGCCAACATGCCCTTCAACACGGAGATTCTGAAGTACAATTTCACGCCGAATTTTTATACAAGAGTTTAGATATATATGTGCTGAAATATGAGATATTTTAACACATATATATCTAAACTTGTATATAAAAATATAGCGTGAAGTAGTACTTCAGAATCTCCGTGTTGAAGGGCATGTTGGCCCTAAAGCCTGAGAAATAAAAGAAAAAAAAATAAGAAAAGAAACCCTAGATTTCTTATTGATTAAATCAAAATGTTAAAGCAGGGAAGAGTCTATATTATATATGACCCATGTTTTGATCAAATAGTTGTGCGCACTGAAAAAAATGTTTCTGAAAATCAATCATCATTATAAACAATATTATAATAATTTTTAAACCGAAAATAAATAGAGCAATCCATAAATAAATATTTAAATAAAAAGGCATATATTGAATCAAAAATTCATTTATTTTACCAATATTTCAGTTGGCTGAACGCCAACCTTTATCAAGGTATTATAACCTAAATGACCTACATATATGACACATTTTTATTTAATCAAAAAGTCATCAAGGATTTTGTTTCTTTTCTATTTATTTTTTATTTCTCAGGCTTTAGGGCTAACATGCTCTTAAAAACGGAGATCCTGAAGTACAACTTCACGCCGAATTTATGTACAAGTTTAAACTGTGTTATAATTGGCTAGAAGAAGTACTTCAGGATCTCCATGTTGAAGGGCATTGGTACGAAAGCTTAAGAATTGAAAGAAATAAAAAAGAAACCCTTGATTTCTTATTGATTAAATCAAAATGTTAAAGCAGGGAAGAGTCTATATTATATATGACCCATGTTTTGATCGTTTAGATGTGCGCACGAAAAATTTTGATCCTACATATCAATCACGATTAAACAATATTATACTAATTTCTAGACCTAAAATAAATAATGTATTTAATTATTTTGTTTAATCTCTATATATATTTATAAATGAATGTATGTGTGTGTGTGACAATTAAAAATTATTTATTGTCTTCTAGACAATATTACAACATTCCATCAACGAGAGAGAGAAAGAGAAGAAAAAGAAATCTATTACATAAAGAATGAATGGAATATTTACATATATATTACATATATTTTACAAGGGGGATGAAGATAGGAAACCTCGACGCTGGAGGGTCTTGGACCAGGCGATAAGCGTGTCCTCCATTGCTTCCTCCGAGCCCAACCTGGACAAAGTAGCGATAAATTCGCAACTTTGCCGACGCCAAGATGGAAAGGGCGTCGTCCTCAATGCCGGACCCGCCGAAGATCCAAGCCTGCAGGTCAGGGGGGCCGCCCTATGATGTTGAAGGCCTCTCTGATGAGAGGCCTGATGGAACGGCAGCACCAGTAACGGTGGCCGAGGGAGCGGTCGATGGACCCGCCAGGCAGGACAGGAGGGGCCGACCGAGGCAGGA
>CP092866.1:37369738-37480821 GCA_030710605.1 Cordylochernes scorpioides | reverse complement strand
ATAAGTCAATAATTCCATTTGAAAGATGAAATACTTATCGGACCTAATACATATAAGGTCAATACTTCCATTGCAAAGATGAAATAATTTTCTGACTCTAGTAGTATTGTTGGTACTTTTACATAGGCAAAGATGAAATAACTTTTCGGCCCTCTAGCCGTATACTGTTATATTTTTACATTGGCAAAGATGAAATAGTTTGCGGACCCAACACATGTACAATTAGCACTCCCCCTTGACAAGGTTGGAATAGACTTCAGACCTAAGCATTCTTGGGTTTAAACATTCAAAACTTAAACATAAGACAATGGTAATCTTCCTATTCGTTTATAGAAGAAAAATTAAAAGACGAGGAGAATAGTTTTCTTACATTATAGACGATGGTACAAGCTTCGGACAAGACGCCTGAGTACAATAATATATTGTATCTTGTCTTATGATTTTATTCTACTTAGACATAAGTTCATGTTAAAATTCCTGGTATTCATAAAAACCCCAGTATTAAAGACTATGAATTTAAGTTCTCTTCCTAATATTTGATATTTCATCTAATAATTAAGCCAAGCCTATTATCTTTTTCTCTCTCTTACAAATGAAGAATAATTTAGATAAACAATTCAATTATAATCAGTTAATATTTTATATTTTAAATGTTTAACCAAACTCACAGATTACAACTAAAGCTCTGTTCCATATTATATTTCCTCTACAACCATGTAAACATTCCGTAAAGAATTTGTTAAAGAACTAAAGACAAGAGATTTTCAGTAGACAATAAGAAGGTTTCATAGATTATATACCGTGGAAATGTTGGCGATCCTTTGATTCCCAATTTCTCCAAGATGGCGTCGGTCTAAAAAAGGATGACTCTCTCTAAGATGGTTGTCATGGAGACGGCCGCCCCCCGCAGTCTTGACCCAGTTTCTGGGAGCCCGTAATTGAAGATTTTCAGAAGAGGACTCTTCCTGGAATTCTTCCGGGCAGGATTTACCCTGCATCGGGGATTGTGCTGGAGCCAGGATAATGAAATAATGTCTTGGAGGATTAAATCTTGGATACTGGAGCATTGATCTTTACAGTATCCTAAAGATAATCGAGACATGTAAACTGCCCCGAATACATACCATATATACCATGGCCTAAATATATACCATGGTCTAAATATATATACCATGTCCTAAATACAACGCTTGTTCGGCTTCAAAAAGTATCGCGAATTTTGAATTTTCGCGGGTTACGTATATTCGAATTTCGATCTTTTTGTGGCTTATGTTGGTACTCATGTCTCTCACTTATGCCGACAAGCTCGGCCATTTTGAATGTTCACTTAATTGTTGGACAGCTGCTTTGCTTGCAGGTGTTTTGGATCGTCTTCGAATTTTACCTATTAAAAAAAATGGATCAAAGAACCTGTATCAAATTTTGTGTGAAAAACTAAATTAAGTGCGCAGATGCATTCCGAATGTTGACTGTGGCATACGGAGAAGATACCTTGGACCGAAGCAACGTTTATCGGTGGTACAAAATGTTCTCAGAAGGCCGAGAAGATTGTGAACGACGAAGAGCGTGCTGGACGCCCGAGCACTTCAACAACAGACGAAAAAATTAATGAAGTGTAGAAAATGATATTGGCCAATCGTCGAATCACCGTTAGAGAAGTTGCTGAGGACCTAAACATATCGATTGGCTCGTGCCATTCGATTTTTATCAATGATTTGGGCATGAGACGGGTCGCCGCGAAATTCGTACCAAAATTGCTCAATTGCGACCAAAAACAGCATCGCATGAACATTGCTAATGAGATGTTGGACTCTGTCCGCGACGACCCAAATTGCTCCAGAGGGTCATAACTGGTGACGAAGCGTGGGTTTATGGTTATGACGTGGAAACCAAAGCTCAATCATCTCAATGGAAGCTGCCGCACGAACCAAGACCGAAAAAAGCGCGCCAAGTTCGGTCGAATGTGAAAGTTTTGCCGACAGTTTTCTTCGATTTCAGGGGCGTGGTGCATCATGAGTTCTTGCCACAGGGGTAGAACGGTCAATAAGGAATATTACCTGAAAGTTATGCGCAATTTGCGCGAAGCAATCCGCCAGAAACGCCCGGATTTGTGGAATAACAAAAATTGGCTTTTGCACCACGATAACGCCCCTGCTCACACATCGTTGCTTGTGCGCGACTTTTTGGCCAAAAACCAACACACTAATGATGCCGCAGCCACCGTATTCCCCAGATCTGGCCCCCTGTTACTTTTCTTGTTCCCTAAACTAAAGAGGCCCATGAAAGGACGACGTTACGCTACGCTTGACGAGATAAAGACGGCATCGAAGGAGGAGCTGAAAAAGATAAAAAAAAAAAAATATTTCTTGAAGTGCTTCGAAGATTGGAAAAAACCGTTGGCACAAGTGTATAATATCTCATGGGGATTACTTTGAAGGGGACAAAATAGGTATTCATGAATAAATAAATAATTTTTGAAAAAAAAAAAAACACAAAAGTCGCGCTACTTTTTGAACACACCTCGTATACTAAAATTGGAACATGTCCTAAATATATCAACATATATATATGACATTTCACATTATATAATTAATTAAAGACTAAATATATATGTAATTATAAACATAAAATCATCCCTACTGTCCCCCTGGAAATTTGGAATATTCACCCAAATTCTGACCTATTTTCAATTTGACTAACGTGGCAACGGCACACATTTTCCAAGAACATTGCAACTGCTGTGATAGAGATGCACGGAGACATTTGAGGCTCTTTATTGGAAACGATAACAACAATAATAAAATCATTAAATAATTGTAATGATGTAAATAAGTAAGATTCTCTGAAATCGCACCTTTTTTTCATTTAAAAGAAATAAAACAATTTAACGCAATCCAAACCTTAGGTCCTTTAATTATATATTTAATTGTAGAACGACATTTGAAAATTATCCCGCATGTGTTTCTTTTTAACTAAGATCGAAATTTATTTTAAGGAGAAAAAAACGATTATTTCTAACCTTAGGGATGAAGTATGAAAGGATGAATTGTGAAGAGTAATGATAAACGGAAAAATAAAAGTGTCCAGGGATGGGAATCGAACAATATAAAATGAGAAAATTAATATTATTTATTATCTCATTTTAATATTTTGGTTTGAATATATATAATCAAATTATAATATAAAACTGAATTAAGGTCTAAAAATCATAAGGTTTAATTTTTTAAAGGATAGATATAACCGATTTAGTTTCATATCAGAGTTGTATTTGTGACTTGAAACTATTGATATTAAAATATTCTAAGTGTTAAATGAAGAATCAATCATAAAATACTCTTACTGTGTTTGAAAATGTCATGTTCATAATTGCATTGCATTCCTTCACCAAAGTCACAGATCACGCGACACATATATATATTTATTAAAATAAAAACATAAAGCCTCCAGGGAAAAGATTCTTTTAAAAATATTTTTATTAGAAAATATCTCGAGCTTTCGGGCAAGTAAGCCCTTCTACGGGAGAAAATGCTTCACATGATTAATACGCTATTAAAATATGATTTAAAACTAAATAAAGTCCATTGATTGTTTACATTTGTTTTAAGGCATAATCAACGCGTGCTTCTGTTACGCGAGCTTCACTTGGAGTTATGAGGTGGGCTCAGGGAATATAATGTTATAAACTTCCGGAATATCTATTCTTCTTTTAATGCTATTGTGTTTTCTGGATATGATGGATTCTATGATAAGTCTCTGTAATCTAATGGGGACATATATATTTAATTAGATGTGGAGGCTAATAAGCCTTTACGATATTTCGGCGACCCAGTGCCGCCTTTTACAGGTTAAGCTTTCTCACTTGAAAAGGGCGACAGTGGTTCGCCGAAATATCGAACAACAAACTTTTCGAAAGGTTCATGTTAGGAATTAAATAATTAAAAAAAGGTTTCAGGGAGATGAGTTTATTTTTATTTCAAATACCATCTCAAGTTTTCAGGCATCTCTGCCTTTCCACAGGAGAACCTATACAATGAATAAATCGCCGCCTGATGTCTAGCATCATTCATTATATATGTTCCCCTGTGGGAGGGCAGAGCTGCCTGAAAACTTGAGATGGTATTTGAAATAAACTCATCTCCAGAAACCTTTTTTATTGTTTAATTAATGTCCAGGAGATTCAACTCTATTCATGTTAGGAATCTATCTCTAATTAGCTATGACCCAAACCTACAAAAAATATTATCTACACAAATATTTATATAAATGAAATGATTTGAAGCACGAATGTTTCTTTTATACATAATACAAACTTCTACTGCCCTTACTGCGATGAAAAATATATTGGGAGGGCCTGGTTCATCAGTGGTGAACCCTCCCAGCGGTTTCGCCAATTTAATCCACCAGACCGCTTCTCAGAGCTTTAATACTGTATTGGACGATTCTGCTTATATACGCAGCACTGAAGGATGGAATCTCAGCAATGAGCCTCAAGAAAACTATGGAAATAAGCTTATAGGACAGTAGAATTACAATATTTATAATTGTGTAATTTTGGGAAGAATTTGGAATTGTTATAGAATGAAAAAATATATACATTTTGCAATATTATTTTTAAGACAATTTTAATTAAAAAATTAATGAAATATTAACAATTTGTTTCTTTTATTAGAAAAAGCGAGCTTTCGAGCTACGAAATTCTTCTATTGACTTATGATTTCGTTATGCGCGTCACACGTGTGCAGGTGAACATTTTTGAATAAATAGTTTGTATTTTTCCACTTGTCATTGATAAACAAGTAGAAGAGCGTTTCGTAGCTCGAAAATTCGCTTTTCCCCAATAATAAAAATATAATTGTTAATTTTTAAATTAATTTTGAATAACTATTAACATTTTTTGAGTCAAAAGGCGATCCATAAATTAAGATTATATAGAAGGTGGTACATGGATCTGTAAAGGAAAAAAAAAAAACAATTTTTCACAAAATATTTCGAGAAATTGCTCCCTCTTTATCAATTTATTTCATTTCATCTGAAATAAAGTAATAGAGGGAGCAATCTCACGAAATATTTTGAGAAAAAATTGTTTTTTTTTTTCATTAACAGATCCAGGTACGCCCTTTTATATAAAATAAACATTTTGCTTTAGTAAAATTGGCAGATTTGACAAATTGCCAAATTCCAAAACGTCCATTCCATCGTTATTGGAGCGCATACTTTAAAAAAAATTCACCAGCGGTTTATAACCATTTAGTTTATAAGGAATTCGGTCATTTAGTTCTCACCTCATTTAACGGCAAGTCCGTGTTGAAGAATCGATCAAGAACAGCGAGTACTGAAGAATCCTGGATAAATGATCAAACTGCGATTTCAATTATAAGAAAATTCACAGGTGAGATTGTTTTACTAATACAAACTAGTAAAATAGTGCTAGGCATGAACATCCTGTTGTATTATTGTATTATCCTGTATTATTGAAACTGTACCCAGCATTATAAATTTATATAGAAGAGAACATTGGAATAAATCTTCCTTTTAATAATAAAATATCTTACTATTATATAAGTATTATTGTTTTATATCCATACACCCGCCAGCCTTACGTGTGATTTCACAAGTAAAGTTACGTGTAAATTATAAAGTCAAGTATGAAGCAGGTATATCAAGCGTGCTAATGCGATGCCTTTACGTTGAAATGGGTTGTGGAAATTTCGGGTATTGAATTTCGGATATTAGGCTGTGGATATTATAATTTTTGGGCTTGGAATATTGGGATTTTTGAACTGTAGATATTAGTATTATTAAGTTGTAGATATTGGGATTATTGGGCTGTGGATATTGGAATTATAGGGCTGTGGATATGGGATCATTGGGCTGTGGATATTGAGACTTTTGGGTTGTGGATATTGGGATTATTGGGCTATGGATATTGTGATTATTGGGCTGTGGATATTGGGGATTTTGGGCTGTGGATATTTGGATTATTGGGTTTGGGATATTGGGATTATTGGGCTGTGGATACTGGGATTATTAAGCTGTGGATATTGGGGCTTTTGGGCAGTGGATATTTGGATTATTGGGTTTGGGATATTGGGATTATTGGACTGTGTATATTGGGATTATTGGGCTATAGATATTGTGTTTATCGAGCTGTGGATATTGGGGATTTTGGGCTGTGGATATTGTGAATATTTGGGCTTTTGGGCTGTGGATATTTGGATTATTGGGCAGTGGATAATTGGATTACTGGGTTTGGGATATTGGGATTATTGGGCAGTGGATATTGGGATTATTGGGCTGTGGATATTGGGACTATTGGGTTGTGGATATTGGGATTATTGGGCTGTGGAATTTTAGGATTATTGGGCAGTGGATATTTGGATTATTGGGTTTGGGATATTGGGATTATTGGACTGTGTATATTGGGATTATTGGGCTATAGATATTGTGTTTATCGAGCTGTGGATATTGGGGATTTTGGGCTGTGGATATTGTGAATATTTGGGCTTTTGGGCTGTGGATATTTGGATTATTGGGCAGTGGATAATTGGATTACTGGGTTTGGGATATTGGGATTATTGGGCAGTGGATATTGGGATTATTGGGCTGTGGATATTGGGACTTTTGGGCTGTGGATATTGGGATTATTGGGCTGTGGAAATTGGGACTTTTGGACTGTGGATATTGGGACATTTAGGCTGTGGATATTGGAATCATTGTGCTGTGGATATTGGAAATATTGAGCTGTGGATATTGGGATCTTTGGGCTGTCGATATTGGAAATATTGAGCTGTGGATATTGAGGTATTGGGTTTGGGATATTGGGATCATTAGGCTGTCGATATTGGAAATATTGAGCTGTGGATATTGGGAGTATTGGGTTTGGGATATTGGGATCATTGGGCTGTCGATATTGGAAATATTGAGCTGTGGATATTGGAATTATTGGGCTGTCGATATTCGGAAATATTGAGCTGTGGATATTGGATTATTGGGCTGTCGATATTGGAAATATTGAGATGTGGATATTGGGAGTATTGGGTTTGTGATATTGGGATCATTGGGCTGTCGATATTTCAAATTCTATCACTACATCCTACCAGAGAAGTTCCAAGTTCACCGAGATTTCAAGGTTGCACGGTATACCGCAGCACGCAGCTCTATTTCTGGGTTCGTCTTGCCCAAGACAAACAATCCGCCATCTTGCCATCTTTTACCCACTCAGTGATATTTGTCTAATATATGTGAGAACAATTTCTATTTATTTTGCCTCAACACTTAATTATAAAACTTCAGAAAAAATCCTTAAATTCCCGACACCGGTTGTCTGATACACACTCTGCCCTAAATTTTAGCCATATAAATGTTTAAAGAAAATATGCAAATATGTAATTAGGACCATTAAATGAAGGAGTCACATTTATTTATATTATTCTAATGGTTTATGATCAATAAATGAGGGTCAACTACCCGAAAATGCTTATCAGATTAGATTTTCTTGATTAATCAAAAAAGGGTATTTGGCCAATTATGGAAAAAAAACGATTAGTTGATATTTATTCCGACAGATGGCGCAAGCCATCAGCAACTTTTAGTTGTACGATCAGGGGAGAGATGCCTTATATTTTGAAATTAAATATTTACCAGGCTAAACCCAGTACAATTTCACTTTTAGCCTACTTTTATATAATCGAGAAAGACTTTTCCAAAATATGAGGGTAAAATAAAAATGAATAATTTATAATAAATTTTATGCCATACTCATGCAGAAGAGCTCTAAGGACTGAAAACCTGAGCTAATTAAATTATATTTTAGCCCTCATTATTTATTAACAGAGATAATTTTTCATGTTTATATTTGGCTACTCTGTAAACTTCCCTCATTGCTTATCTTTTTATCATTCATAGTTTGTCCTTGCCTTAAATAAATTGATGTGTCATTCTGAAGTTTGTCTTTCCTAATTTTCTTCTACGTGACAGCATTTTTTTTGCAAGAAACCTTTCTCTGGATGATTTAAAACAATGAATTTTGGTTCATCATCCTACAGTTATAAAGTTATGATGATGATGATAAATGTGTCGTAACACCATTTCTTGGCAAATTACTCTGTGAAGTAATGAACAAAATGTTTTATTTTAATACATTTTAACGAAAGAGACTTATCCCTATAAAGATATAAAATATTCATGTAGTTCTGGTCTTCCACCTTTGGAAAAGCCAAAATGATAGCATCAATCTCTTCATGGCTGATAAACAAGCCAATTGGCGAAACCGCAGGGAGGGTTCAACACTGATGAGCCAAGCCCTCCCAATATATTTTTTTCATCGCAGAAAGGACAGTAGAAGTTTGTATTATGTATAAAAGAAACATTCGTGCTTTTAAAACCTTTCATTTTATGTGTATAGATGGCGCGTTATTGCTTTGTGCCAATGGTCAGTTATTTTTGAGGCCACTAGCTACTCTCTCGGAATGTTGCCCTGTGGGTTGAAGATGAATACCTGCCAATTGATGTCCAAATTTCAATGTGTAACATTCGAACCACCAATCCTTTAAGAAAGGAAAGTTATTCAAAGCTAAAAATATATTTAGCCTAATTCCCTCTCTCTCTCTATCGGTATATATAAACCTATTATTAATAATCGAAATTACAGGTTTTTTCTTAAACGAAAACTTTGAAATGGCTTTAAAATAAAGAAAAGTAGTTGTTCTGAATGTTGATAACACAGCAATAAAAAGAGTTAGGATAAGTGATGCGTGTTCAAATCAATAAGCTTGAGGGATAAGTATCTTTCAAATAAATTTATTTCAAGCTTTCGGGCACAACCGCCCTTCGACAGGAAAAATATATTACGCTACTAAAGTTTTCGGATCTAATCTAAATATATACATATATATGAGCAGAAAATAACAGTTATGAAAAAACGGATTTACATAGTGAAGAACACAATAAACTAGAATTTGATATTTGTAAATATATATAGAGAGAATTTGCATGTGTAAAATATGTACTGATATGAAAAGGACAAAGAATATGGCATATCTTGGAAACACAGGACAGAATACATATTGAAATTGTGGTCTCAGAGTTCATGATACAGTGGGGGGTTTGGTGGCTGCAGGGAATATTACATTGTAAATTTCAGGTAAATCAATTTTTCTATTGAGGCTGTGAAATTTGCTTGACAGGAGGATTCAATGATTAGTCTTTGGTGTCACAGCCTCAATAGAAAAATTGATTTACCTGAAATTTACAATGTAATATTCCCTGCAGCCACCAAACCCCCTTCTGTATCATGAACTCTGAGACCACAATTTCAATATGTATTCTGTCCTGTGTTTCCAAGATATGCCATATTCTTTGTCCTATTCATATCAGTACATATTTTACACATGCAAATTCTCTCTATATTTATATTTACAAATATCAAATTCTAGTTTATTGTGTTCTTCACTATGTAAATCCGTTTTTTCATAACTGTTATTTTCTGCTCATATATATGTATATATATAGATTAGATCCGAAAACTTTAGTAGTGTAATATTTTTTTTTTCCTGTCGAAGGGCGGTTGTGCCCGGAAGCTTGAAATAAATTTATTTGAAAGATACTTATCCCTCAAGCTTATTGATTTGAACATTCTATTAGGGGATTAGCCTATTAATTATAAGTGATACGTGTCAGTAAATTGAACGAATATTTTATCACAAAGAGGCCAGCATTATAAAAATGGACAAATTGTTTGGATATGTATCAAATGAGAACTACGCTTAGCCAATTTAATATTTTGTATATTAATTATATAAAACCCATTAAAATATAAATAATAATGAAAGTTTTTTATGGTCTTGAATATTTCGTACATACACTTCATAAACAAACTACGTCCTTCTAAAAAATTCGTTCAAAGGTGACACCTACTAAATAAAAATTATATAGTATTTCAGGATGTGTGTTAAAAGAAATTATATTAAATAACATGATAGATACAAAAATCTCATTGAAATATCTTCCAAATCCTTAAAAATACTAACTCTATAAAATGGTAACTTTTATCTACCTTGGTATTTAAATGATATACATAAAATGTTGTGTATTCATATTAAACATTTGTAATTTAAATCTAATTGCAAAATAATCATAAACATTCTTTCCTTGCTTCCAGTGTTAATGTGATGCTCCTGTTGAAGGAAGTTTGAAAAAAAGCTTTAAAATAAAAGGTTTGCACAAGAAACTTAGCTCTGGAAGCTTTATTTTTATTATATTAAAATTAATTATAATTGAATAGAAAATAGAGTAAAGAAAGTGTATATAGATTCATTTTAAAATCTTATAATCTCCAAAGAAAATAACAGTGTAAGAAAAATAATGGATCTACCTCAGCAGTCCCAACATATTCAACGCCGATAACTGAAACTTATTATATATGAAATGATGATAAAAATCATTAAGTAAATTATTGAACGATTCAATGTTTAGAAATATTTTTACAATTATAAACTAGAGAGTACATAAAATTTATTTCTGTGTGACTTAGTTGAGTATTGAAAGCGATTATAGTGTCTTTTGTTATTATATATATTTGTAAACAAACATGGTAAACACTGGAATAAATGGTGGGAATGTTTGAATATTTTGTCCGCTAGACGTCGCGCCTGAGATCGTCCGTCTGCAGCACGGCAAGGTCTAAAAAAATCGATTTTCTGGCACTGGGACAAGAGCTGAGGTTGACCCGGCATTGAGACAGTGTTTGGAAGCTGTTTGACCTACCTGGAGTTTCTTTATTTAACAGACAGACGAAATAAATATTTACAGACGAACTAGGCTTCAATTTGCCGCCAAAATGCTCTTAAAGCTTTTATATTTGTCTATGCTAAGAATAAAAATATAATAATTTATCGTACTTTAAAGTTTTAGGTAAACATTTTCATCAATGACAAAATAGATAAAGAGAGAATGTTATATCATTTTTTATAAGACTTGTGATATGTCGTTTGTAAATTCAATCAAAATAAATATTTTAGGCGGATTTAAAACAATTTGTATAGATATTAAAAGTCATATTTGTCATTTGAGAAAAAATTTCATCTGAGAAAAGGGAAGGGGAGAATCTTTAAGAACATAATATAATACAAGGAATTATATTATTTTTATAAATAAAATAATAATTTATATATAAATATAAAATTATTCAGACATATATGAAAAATATACTAAAATTACTCACCACATAGCTTACTCAAGAAAACCTCCAGCTTTTGGCTAGTAAAACGGAAGAGTTTCAATATTAAAGCATGCATTTCACAAATTATAGAATATATCTCACAAATGTTATATTTCAATAAATAAGCTACTCGTTTCTCATATAATATAGAAGAAATATATTCATTAATATCCAATTTCATAATCAGTATAACTTCATAAGGTATTTATACACATTATCTGTTCAAGAGACTTTTAAATCCCAATATACCTATGTTTGAATTACACACTCGAAGCTAAAGGTTAAGAAATTTACAACACAATGCGCGTGATGCATTGTTATTTTAGCACGAAGGAATAAATTAAAATTTGAATGAGGAAAATATTTTAATCTAATGATCAGTTTGAACTGAAGCATATATCATTTAGATATAATAGATTTACATATATTATTTATATCACACATATGCAAAGTAGTTAGTATTCTACGCTCAACAACTCGGGTGATCTCTATTCCTTTATGTTGCATATGTATTAAAAATAACACTAAATATTCTCAATTACATCAAGATCCAATTTCTAAATAAGCACCTCATACACTTAAATAGATGATTATTCCCAATTATAATTTCACACACCTCAATTGCCACTTAACAAAACATTATATATTTTCGTGCTTATGGATCCATGATTTGTAATTATATATATATCAATACATTTAACAACCTTTAAATATCCATCAACTTAAAAAGCGTTAGGTGGAAATATTGTTCAAAGATTTTAGTATTGCGCAAAAATTTCAAAAATATAGAGAAACGTATATTACTTAGATATTTTTGTTTTAAAAATGTTTCCGGTGCTTTTTCTTAGAACTGTGTGTCAATATATAGGTGTTTACATTGTGAATGGAAGATATTTAGGATTTTAAAAATAATTAATAGGTTGTTGTGAACTATAGGCTGGTTGTTTTGTTAAAGATTAATAAAGAGATTTTTAAAAAAAGTATTTGAGAGTTACAGTATTGAACCTCTCATGAAAGACCACAAAATATTGATATTCCTGGTCTCTCTCGGAGGCGGTTGTTATTGAACACATCTGAACACGTAACTTTTGATTTTATGTAAGTTGTTACTGAGGAGGATGTTTGTTTATATGACGAGTCTTTCATGAGAAGTATTGCTGTTATAGTGTTACTAAGAATGAATTGTTGTAAATATAGGGTATGTAGGAATTGACTTTTGATTGTTGAAATCTACTCACACTCGGGTGGCAGGGAGATTAAATTTTGAGAAAGGAGTTGAGAAAGAGAGTGTGGGAGTTAAATATACGTTGTAGGTCCACAGATGTCCTCGCGAAGGTGACACCTACCTGACGGTCACGTCGACGGTGGGACTTGCCGGTGATAGGGGCGATGGAGAGATCGGTGATGGAGGAAGCCAAAGAGTCCGCGGGACTTGGACTCTTGTCCCGTCCATCCGGGACGTTGAGATGGACCATCTCGCTGAGTCTCAGATGGTCGTCCATCTTGGAGAGTGGCGGAGTTGGGACTGAAATGCGGCTGCGCCGTCTCGATCGTTGCGCCCTCACTGCCGGATGTCACCTACAGTACTGTATGACTATCATCTACAATAATGAGTTTATAGGATAACCTACAGTATTGTCTGTCTATATCATCTACTTCTTCACAACAATACTGAGTTTATAGGATAACCTACATTACTGTCTGACTATATCATCTACTTCTTCACTACAACACTGAGTTAATAGAATAACCTACAGTACTGTCTGTCTATATCATCTACTTCTTCACAACAATACTGAGTTTATAGGATAACCTACATTACTGTCTGACTATATCATCTACTTCTTCACTACAACACTGAGTTAATAGAATAACCTACAGTACTGTCTGTCTATATCATCTACTTCTTCACAACAATACTGAGTTTATTGGATAACCTACAGTACTGTCTGTCTATATCATCTACTTCTTCACTACAATACTGAGTTTATAGGATTACCTACAGTACTGTCTGTCTATATCATCTACTTCTTCACTACAATACTGAGTTTATAGGATTACCTACAGTACTGTCTGTCTATATCATCTACTTCTTCACTACAACACTGAATTTATAGGATAACCTACAGTACTGTCTGTCTATATAATCTACTTCTTCACTACAATACTGAGTCTATAGGATAACCTACAGTACTGTCTGTCTATATCATCTATTTCTTCACTACAATACTGAGTTTATAGGATAACCTACAGTACTGTTTGACTATAATCTACTTCTTCACACCAACACTGAGTTAATAGAATAACCTACAGTACTGTCTGTCTATATCATCTATTTCTTCACTACAATACTGAGTTTATAGAATAACCTACAGTACTGTCTGTCTATATCATCTACTTCTTCACTACAATACCGAGTCTATAGGATAACCTACAGTACTGTCTATATCATCTATTTCTTCACTACAATACTGGGTTTATAGGATAACCTACAGTACTGTTTGACAATAATCTACTTCTTCACACCAACACTGAGTTATTAGGATAACCTACAGTACTGTCTGTCTATATGATCTACTTCTTCACAACAATACTGAGTTTATAGGATAACCTACAGTACTATCTGTCTATATCATCTACTTCTTCACAACAATACTGAGTTTATAGGATAACCTACAGTACTATCTGTCTATATCATCTACTTCTTCACTACAATACTGAGTTTATAGGATAACCTACAGTACTGTTTGACTATAATCTATTTCTTCACACCAACACTGAGTTAATAGGATAACCTACAGTACTGTTTGACTATAATCTACTTCTTCACACCAACACTGAGTTAATAGGATAACCTACAGTACTGTCTGGTTATTATCCACTTCGTTACTACAATACTAAGCCCTCATTTATAGTTTGTAGAATAACCTACAGTACTCTCTGGCTATTATCTACTTCTTCTCAACAATACTGAGTGTTTACTCATCTATAGTTTGTAAGAAAACTACAGTATTATCTGACTATCATCTGCTTATTCACACCAATACTGTGTGTGTACTCCTCTATTTTTTGTAGGAAAACCAACAGTACTATCTGACTATCATCTACTTCGTCTCCTCAATTCACTGTTTAAAGTGATTTTGTTTTCAAATCCAACAAGTTCCAACTGTCCGTACGTGGCGCTGGAAAATATTGGAAGTTTTCACTACCTGATTGAACAGGCCTTCCCAATATCTGTGATCACAGTAAGAATAGTTGAATTTTTACTCTTGAAAAATAGAAAAAAAATACGTTTAGTTGTTCCATTTCTTTTACACTGCGTGACATTGAAAATGGAACACCAAGAAATAGAGGCCAGAAAGTGATGAAACTCGGCAGACAGAGAGAGACAGGGACGAACAATAAGTGATCTTTATTTCAAAATTATAGTCATAATACAGAGCGAGAACGGCGTCGGCTTAGTAGCAAGTAGGACCACCGCGGACGGCGATGCACGCAGCAACACGTCAAGGTAGAGAGTCAATCAGAGTACGGATGGCGTCCTGAGGGATGGCTCTCCATTCCCTCTCAACCATTTGCCACAGTTCGTCTTCTGAACGCGGCTGTGGCAAGGCATGCAAACGGCGTCCAATGATGTCCCAGACGTGCTCGATTGGTGAGAGATCAGGAGAGTACGGTGGCCAGGGAAGCATCTATACATCTTGCAGAGCATGTTGGCTAATGCGAGCAGTGTGCGGTCGGGCGTTATCCTGCTGATAAAGGGCATTGGGTACCCCCTGAAGGTAGGGGAGTGTCACCGGTCGCAGCACATCATCAACGTATCGTTGGGCCGTCATAATGCCCTGAATACGAAGTAAAGGTGACCTGGAATCATACGCGATTGCGCCCCAAACCATGATTCCACGTTGTCGCACGGTGGGGCGTTCCACAATTGCTGCCGGATTGGACCTTTCTCCACGTCGACGCCACACGCGTACACGGCGACTTTCACTGGACAAGCAGAAACGCGACTCATCTGAGAACACGACCCTGTGCCATTCCGTCATCCACGTCGATCTAGCCCGGCACCATTCCAAACGTTGGCGCCTATTCGGTGGGGTTAATGGCAGTCTTCTTAGCGGACGGCATGAGTGCAAGCCATTAGCAACCAATCGACGGGAAATGGTTCTGGTCGAGATGGAATGATCTAGGGTGTCTTGCACATGTTGCAGGATGGCGGTACAAGTGGCTTGTGGGGCCGCCACTGCTTGTCGAAGGATACGCCGATCCACACGTGCTGACGTCACTCTGGTTGCACCGACATTCCTATAAATTGCCACATTTCCTTGTTCCAACCATCTTCTCCACAGTCGGCGCACCAAGGTGTGTATCAGCTGCGATTTGACGTATGGACCAACCTGCCCTTTTCAGTCCGATCACCATGCCCCTCGTAAAAGCGTCTGTCTGCTTGAACTGCCTCCGTTTACGATGACCTGGCATTCTCTGTTATTACACGTGTCTTTTGACACAAGAACAAAATTTATACAATGATTTTCCTTGAAGAAATAACGACACGAATACTGTCCTTTCTGCAAGTTCCTTCTCTTATATCTTACTCTATGTGCGCACGAGAGCTGCGCATTTTACATCATTTGCATAACTCGGTTAGGCGCGTCTACCCTGAAATTTGCATAATTTTCTGGGCACTATTTCTTGGTGTTCCATTTTCAATGTCACGCAGTGTATATTTAGAAAGGTAAACTATTTATATATAGAGAAAACATCTTTAAAAAATTGTCTCTGTATTCTGCTCGTCTCCCTCTTATACAATGATAAATATTTTCATCATTGCAGTAAAATGAGTATAGAAATTTATTCATTTTTTAAATTTTCGTTCCAAAAGTGTGTTTTTATATTTCTATATTAATTTTTTTTCCATATTCTTATTTTTGTGAAAAATATCTGAAAAGAGAGAAAAAGGTCAAGTGTTGATATTACAAACAAAATAGACATATCTTGATATCTCAAATGAGCTTTTTTAGATGGCAGAGAGAGAGCGCCATCTAGTGGAACAAAAATCAACTAACTATTGGTTTAACTTGTTCCCTGATATTTGGCGAACGCATTATAGTTAATATCTGTTCTACTAAATGGTGCTCTGCCATTTAAAAAGATCACGTGAGCAGGCAGGATATGCCTATTTTGTTTTTAATTCCTATTTATGTTATATTCTATACTATAGAGAAATACAGGTATATTATAGAAACGACATTTGAAAATTATCCCGAAAGTGTTTCTTTTGAACGAAAAATCTAAATTTATTCTAAGGAGAAATACCGATTATTTCTCCTTACAATAAATTCAATTTTTCGTTAAAAAAAAAAAAAAAGACATTTGCGGGATAATTTTCAAATGTCGTTTCTACAATCATAAGCCGCATTATATTGTACTACAGGTATATTACGCTTATAGAAAGTGAATTAGTTCATTTTAATATAAAATATTTAGGTTTGTTTGATTGATTGGTAGTTATATTGATTTAGGTTTGTTGCAGAGAGTAAACATTATTCACCGTTTAAAATAATTTGAAGAGAAAGAGTTATTGTGCTCTATGCAAAGAATATACACATCTGTATATATAAAAATGAATGTTTGTTTGTATGTCCGGTATACAAATTCGCAGTAGTTCACTAATTCAAACCAAAATTTCCATACATAGGTAAAAGAATACGGGGAAGACGATAGGCTATTTTAAACAATATATAAATCAATTATTAAAACTATATATTCAAATTATTCTACTATTATTCTACTTTGCTCACGAACAGCACCCTCTATCAAAGATTAGATTAAATTATGCTGATGCAAACAAATAGATAATGCTAATAACAAACAATTATAAAAAAAATCTTATCTAAATATATATCACTCGGGAAGATATGCACACGGTCAATCCCGGGGCGAAGCCCGGGTCACCCGTCTAGTATTATATAAAAATAACCCGAATTTTCTTACCCCAAACCTATATTTACATATTCCCAAAGAAAAAAAAAATAGAATCCTAGATTTGAATCTCATGCATATCTCTCTCTCTCTCTCTCATTAAAATTAATTATATAATTTATACTGTCCTCATTAATTTATCGTTGCAGTAAGGCAAATAAAAAATAATTTTATTATGAAAAGAATCATACGCGTTACAAATAGTTGAAATGACTTATAACAGATGACGAGCTAATGTATAATCTTAATGACAACTTGTTTAACTTTGGGTTTTGTTTTGAATTGTTTGAAATGATTGTCTTATTGATTAGAAGAAGAGGCAGGTCGCGTATAAGGACACAAACTGTCGACAAACAGGACTTGGGGGGAATCCCGCAGTGAGACATGTTTTTATATAAAAATTCCGATAATAGCAGTAAGTGAAAGTAACCAAATGGATCTGGTACTTTGTGGGGGCAAAGCCGAATTGTCTTCATGAGTGGATATGTATTGAACATTCAGTACTTCCTCCTTCAAATCTAATTCAATCATGGTTATTATATGTAAAGGGAGAGACAGAAATACTGTATACACCAGGAGCATGAACATTTTGAAGGTACTTATATACTATACATAAAGGGTAATTGAAAATCTAAAGACTTGAGAACAGAATAGAATAGAAATTTGGCTCAATCAAAGACTGAGCCAGGGACGATATAGGCGTAAAAGCCCTTGCATCCCCTGTCGATCACACAGCCAGAAAGGGAATGATGCATTCTCCATGCACCGAGAAGACTTGAGAACAAGGTGGAATTTTATTTCGCGGCTGTGGTCTTCCCCACCATGAAGGGAAGGTATTCGTTCCACACCCCATCTCCCTGGTAGATCCCGCCGAAGAAGGGCGTGCCCGGGACATGGGTGAAAACATACCCTGGCCACCAGAGAGATCGAATTGTCACCACACTCGTAGCTCGATCCTGGACCAAGGACCATGCCAATTTTTCCGGTAAGTCCATCGAGATAGGTTCCAAGAAATCCAATGAAGGATCAGGACACTTGCCTGCCGCAGCGGCAACCTTGTCCAAGTCATCTGGGACTCGAAGATGAAAATAAGATTTGAGACGAGTGGCCTCTACGCGGGTAAGTCCACCAAAAGCTGGATTGACTTGTACCTCATGTCTGGGGTTCTTGATGAGGGCTCCTCTGGGTGCTACAGCGCAATCATGATCGATCGCTTTCACCAGACAGGTAACTCGGGTCTCCTCCTTCATACGGGTTGGCCACTCTGTGTTGTCCTCTTCAATAGGGCCCTTGGACAGGCGTGAGAGATGCGAAGGATCTCCAGTCAGAGGTTCTTGCAGCTGTCTGGCCATGTGTACAGTATGACTATCTGGAGACTCACTCCAGTGCCATGTCAAGCCGTCGAAGCTGTAAAAAACGCAGTAATCTGCAAGAAATTCCTTTCTACGTCCCTGAGCAATGTAGTAGGGTCCCAGTTTACCCCATAGGAACACATGATGGAACCTATTCTCTTCCTTCAGAACCGTCAAGGATGTCTGAAAAATGAGTCGTTCTTCTTGGCTTAAGTAGCTGGAGATTCCAGCGTGGACGTTGGCCGTGTGGTTCAGCTCATTCAGATTCATCTTGCGATATCATTCAAATGCTAAATAAAACTCTGCGCGTGAGACGTGCATCTATACCTTGATAATACTTGCAAACCATCTTAGATAACACCTACTTTTAAAACCATGTTACCCAAAGTTTTTAATACCAAAGTAATTCTGTATCAAAACCACACACATAATGACAACATAGAATGTTTTTAAACTGAAACTCAATTCAATTATTCAATTTTATATTAAAACAAGCCTTCAGTAATATCGAATACCAATAACTTTGAAACTGTCTTTGCGTTATAATTATAACCTTTTCACGAATTGAATACATTTTCTTGGGTAGAGCCATAAATATTATTGGGTGCCTTCCCTTATAACGGATAGTAGAGTGGTTTTTTAAATTTGGAGTTACCGACAAAATGAAGTAAGAAAATAATTATATATTGGAAAACCAACAGAGAAGGATGGTAGCAATATGAGAGAATCTCTGATGTCCCTCTCAATACATTTGTCTTATCTCAGTACGGACATTAGATCGTTGTTATGGATAGGATTGTTAAAGCATTTTCACAAAACACTTACAATATAAAATTGAATTAATTGTAGTTATTTTGAAGAGTATGATTCTTTTCAAAATGAAATAATTTTCTGCTGCCTTACTGCAATGAATAATTAATGGGAGCGCTCCTGGATTATTGGTGGTGAACCTTTCCAGCGGCATTTGACCTGTTTTGCTTTTATACCGATACTGAAGATGAACCCTTGGAAAAGATATTTTAAATGAACTATACATATAAGATTTGAGTACAGAATAAATACATATAATAATAAATATATAATATGCTTCGAGAATATTTATTTTCCACAAACATCAAATAAAGACATTTTAAAGCAAAATATTAACATGATGCACTAGCATATCATCTGTTATATGAATTTTGACGTAAGATTCTTTTTAAACCTCTGGAAGGGTTCGTTACTAATGTTTCAGGACATCCCATTAATATATCATTATAATAAGCGCAGTAGAATTATTCAATTTTAAAAATAGCCATACGATTCAAAAAAGTTTGAATTTCTTTTAATAGATGGCGCGCTAATGCAACATGTCTATATTAATAAAATGCAAATTTCATAAGTGTACATCACTAAAAACTTTCGTTACAGTGCATCAATTTCAACCAAATTTTCAACATTTATGTAAAACGAGATGGAGCAGGTTTTGCTTAACATCAAAATATTTTTCCCTAACATTAACATGCGTAACTTCGCTGTTATCGATTAAATACAAAAAAAAATCAACAGAGTTAATTTTATTTATATATAAATACAAAATTAAATTTCAACAGAGTTAATTTTTTTACATACTAGCTAATTATCTCAATCTAAAAAATATTCAAAACAAGCAATTTTAAGATAACACCATATGTAAAACAGTCGGCCAATATAATATAAAAAGCCAACAATGAAAAGTGAATGTAAGATAAAAAGCCAACAATGAAGAGTAAATGTAATATAAAAAGCCAACAGAGTGAATGTAAGATAAAAAGCCAACAATGAAGAGTGAATGTAATATAAAAAGCCAACAATGAAGAATGAATGTAAGATAAAAAGCCAACACTGAAGAGTGAATGTAATATAAAAAGCCAACAATGAAGAATGAATGTAAGATAAAAAGCCAACAATGAAGAGTGAATGTAAGATAAAAAGCCAACAATGAAGAGTAAATGTAATATAAAAAGCCAACAATGAAGAATGAATGTAAGATAAAAAGCCAACAAAGAAGAGTAAATATAATATAAAAAGCCAACAATGAAGAGTGAATGTAAGATAAAAAGCCAACAATGAAGAGTAAATGTAATATAAAAAGCCAACAGAGTGAATGTAAGATAAAAAGCCAACAATGAAGAGTGAATGTAATATAAAAAGCCAACAATGAAGAATGAATGTAAGATAAAAAGCCAACAATTATCAAAATATATCTTTTTTATTTTTTAATAGGTTTTTAGAGATTTGTTTTAACAAATGTTCGTTAGACAAACATTCACTCGGGTAAAACCCGGGCGAAGCCGGGCACATCCGCTAGTTAATAAATAATATTGTTACATCATGATTAATGGCGTATTTCTTATATTAGTTTTAATATATTTGAAATTTAAATTATATATTTATTTATTTTTATATAAAATATTCTATGATATTTATTTAAAACAGATTATTAATTTATCATCATTTGTATTTAGGTACACTGTGACTTCACTGCTCTCTTTGATGTGAGAAAATAAAGAGAGGATTCTGGTGGCTACTTAAAGAAGACTTATCTCGTTATTCCCTTTTATAAATTTGTAGGATGGTTGAAACACGCTCTGGTAAGATGCAGGACCCAGCACAGGAGAGAATCCAGGCTGAAGAGTCTGCCAAGCCGCAACCTGGTGCAACAATTGGTAGAGATGCTAGTTCCGACCCAGTTGTCCTGAATCCCAACATCGACATCCCCAAGTATGATGGAACGGAAGACCCTCGCCCATGGATTGAATCTCTTGAAGAAATTGGCTTCTTGTACCATTGGGCAGACTACATTATCTCTCGTTATGCCGCCATGAACATGACGGGAAGCGCTAAAACCTGGTTGAATTTACACAAAGCTAGTTTCACGAGCTGGGAAAATATTAAAATCCGCCTCATTCAGGATTTTTCTTTGGACGCGAATAAAGAAGAACTTAGAATGAAGCTCAACAGAATGCAACACTGGAATGAACCAGCAATCAGGTTCGCGGAAGACATTCTAGTGTTGTGCAACAAGGTTGACCCCGCAATGGAAGAAGAAACAAAAATTGAACATGTTATTGGAGGACTGAAAAAAGAGTACTCATTCGCGCTCTACCTGAACCCTCCTAAAACGACCGATGACCTTCTTGTCGTGTGCAAGAAAATGGATTATTTTGAAAAGAAGTATCGGGAACGTGTGGAGAAATCCAGAAACCTATATAACGGTCCACGCTATTCTAGACCCCAACAACAATCGAGGTACGTGCCGCCGACTGCCGCACGAAACTACCAGACCACTTCCAGGCCCCAAGCCCCTGTTTCCAATAATTACAAGAACGACTCCCCTCCTACCCCCAGACAGTATCGAAACAACTTTCCCCAGCCCTCTACCCCTAGACGTCCTTATAATCCTAACTTTGTGCCGAAACCAAACCTTCAGAGAAACACTTACAATAAAAGCCAAGAAGTGAGCAAAAATAGGACGGAAGATGGAAGACCAATCTGCTTTAAATGTAACAAGCCAGGGCACGTGGCCCGTTATTGTAGGGTCAAGTTTATAAGAATCCTAGAAGAGGATCCAGCAGATACCCAAGAGAAGGTCGAAGAAAAATGCCAAATGAATGAAACATCAGAGAAATCAGGACCTCGGCTTTATGCTGATGTATGTCATAGCACACAGACAAATATTCCTACCCGGAATAGATATTCCGTGTTGGAAGATTTAAACTAAGCGTCGCGCCTGAATCTGTCAATCAAAGCAAGTCGACCATAAACGGAATCAAGAAGTTGGACCCTAAATACAAATTAAAAATTAATGTGGACAAGATAGGGACTTTTGAAGCTTTGGTTGATACAGGTGCTGACCTCTCAGTGGTCGACCTCAGAACGGCCCTCGATACAGGCCATGGTATAAGTAAACTCGCAAAAATTTGTGCAGGACCCGATGGAAAAAAATTGGACATGGTAGGAAGTATATTTTTAAATATAAAAATTGATGACGAAACATTATCACACAACTTTGTGATATTGAAAACGCATTTACGGACATTAATTCTTGGGAGAGATTTCCTTAAGAAAATGAACGCAAAAATAGATTGTAAGCAAGAAACTATAAAATATGATTTGACGAATAATCATGACGAAATCAATTTTGAAATGTTGAAAATAAAGAGTGCCAAGGATTCCATTGTACCGGAATGTTCCATGAAATTGATCAAGGCATTGGTAGAAACAGAGGATGGAGAATATATTATCGAAGAGAGCAGCAAAATGTTTCAAACAAATGGACTTCGTCTAGCAAGAAGCTTGATCAATGTTATAAATAGGGAAACACACATCTGGATAACTAATCCGTATCCTCGACCGTTAAAAATAATGAAAAACCAAACATTGGCTTTTGGAAGTAGTCCAGCGAAAATAAATGTGAGTCGAGAAAGAGAGGTAGAAAAGAACGAAGAACCTAGATTCCAAATAAACGAAAATCTTTCACCAAAGGAACAGAAGGAGTTAAAACAAGTTTTAGAAAGGTATGGAGATCTTTTTTCATCGAGATTAGGGAGAACCAATTTGGCAAAACATCGGATAGACACAGAAGACGCGAAGCCAATTAAACACAAGCCTTACCGGGTAAGTGCTAAAGAACGAGATATTATAAAAGAGCAAATTGACGAGATGCTTACAGAAGGCATAATTAGGCCATCTTCTAGCCCCTGGTCTTTTCCAGTAATATTGGTCAAGAAGCGAGATGGTAAATACAGATTTTGTGTGGACTACAGAAAACTGAATAATGTGACGGTAAAAGATGTCTATCCGATCCCTAGAATAGACGAAGTTATGGATACTCTCCAAGGATCTACACACTTCTCAGCAATAGACCTCAGATCTGGATATTGGCAAGTTGAAGTCGAAGAAAGAGACAAAGAGAAAACAGCTTTCACTACAGCGCATGGATTATATGAATTCAACGTGATGCCTTTTGGACTTTGTAACGCGCCTGCTACCTTTGAGAGAAATATGGAGAATATGCTTGGAAATCTGAGATGGCAAATTTGTTTGTGTTATCTGGATGATGTTATCATATATAGCCCGGATTTTCCAACGCACCTCAAAAGACTTGAAGCTGTTTTTAGATGTTTTCGTGAATCTAATTTAAGGTTAAACGACAAAAAATGCCGATTTGCTTTTGAAGAATTGGAGATTCTCGGCTATATAACGAGCAAACATGGTATAAAACCCGCGGAACATAACATCAAAGCTGTCAGAAATTTTCCTCGGCCCAAAAAGGTCAAAGAAGTACAATCCTTTTTGGGAATGTGTTCATATTATAGAAAATTTATCAAAGACTTTTCAAAAATTGCTGACCCTTTGACCAACCTTATAAAAAAAAAGTGTATCATTTACCTGGACAGAAAGACAAGAGGAAGCGTTTCAAACCCTAAAAACAGCACTATTAAGTCCACCAATTTTAGGTCACTTCAATCCAAATGCACCTACTTATGTTCATACTGATGCGTCCAACATCGGCATAGGTGCAACACTTGTCCAAGACATCGGTGGTGAAGAGAAGGTGATCTCATATTTGAGTCGTACCCTAAGTAAAGCGGAGCAAAATTATTCAACCACTGAAAAAGAATGTCTGGCCGTTGTCTGGTCAATGTCAAAATTACGACCCTACCTTTATGGAAGACACTTTAAAATAGTAACAGACCATCACGCCTTATGCTGGCTCAAAAACTTGAAGGATCCAACAGGTCGATTGGCAAGATGGGCATTGAAAATTCAAGAATATGACTTCGATATAATACATAAATCGGGAAAGAAGCATCTGGACGCCGATGGCTTATCTAGGGGGCCCTTACCAGAAACTGATTGGGATGAGGATTTTGAAAGGCTATTTTTAAATCAAATAACAGACGAAGAGGATAAATTTATCGAAAGTGTTAAGAAAAACCTTAATGGAAGCAGGCGATCAATTGCGCAAAACTTTAAAGAAGAAGATGGATGCCTCTTTAAGAAAAACCCGAACCCTGAAGGCAGGGCGTGGTTGCTTGTGGTTCCAGAGAATAAAAAGAGAGAAATTATGAAAGAATATCACAATCATATGTCAAATGGCCATCTGGGCGTCGCCAGAACCATGTACCGAATAAAGAGTAAATACTTTTGGCCATCCATGCTAAAGGATGTCTCAGAATTCGTTAAGACGTGTCACCTTTGCCAAAGTAGGAAAGGCTCAAACCAATTACCTTCTGGACTACTACAGCCCATCCCCCCAGCCAACTTTCCTTTCGAAAGAATTGGAATTGACTTTGTTGGTCCACTACCATCTACGAAAAACAGGAAAAAATGGATAATCGTGCTGTCGGACTACTACACTAGATATGCAGAAACAAGAGCAGTCTCGGAAGCAAATGTGAAAGAAGTTTCTAAATTTCTAGTAGAGGATATTTTTCTTCGGCACGGAGCCCCACAATATCTTATTAGTGACAGAGGCTCTCAATTTACCAGTAATTTAATGAAAGAGGTGATGAAAACGTGCAAGATTAAACATTGCTTCACAACGAGCTATCATCCCCAGACTAATGGATTGACAGAGCGGTTAAATAGAACATTGATCAATATGCTCAGTATGTATGTGAACACTGATCAGAAAAATTGGGACGAAATACTCCCATTCATCACTCACGCTTACAATACTACAATTCAGGAAACCACAGGATATTCTCCCTTTTTCCTGATGTTTGGAAGAGAACCCACGTCTCTTTTGGACGACAGGAATATCTCGGTGGACATTGACAAAGATGATTATGATGAATACATAAAACATCACTTAGACAAAATAAACAGAACAAGAAAATTAGTTATTAACAACACAATAAAGACTCAAGAAAGAATGAAAAAGAACTATGACAAGAAACACATGGAAAGAAGCTACGAACCAGGAGAATTAGTAGCAGTTTGGACACCAATTAGGAAAATAGGAAAGTGTGAGAAACTACTGAGAAAATATTTTGGCCCATATAGAATATTAAAGAAGCTGTCCAACGTAAATTACTTAATTGAACCAAAAGATAATCCTGGCCAAGACCCATTGATTGTCCATGTCTCAAGAATCAAACCCTATTTTGAAAGAATTGATGAGGTCAATCACGAGGACGTGACGACCTCTGGAGAGGGGGAAGTGTTACATCATGATTAATGGCGTATTTCTTATATTAGTTTTAATATATTTGAAATTTAAATTATATATTTATTTATTTTTATATAAAATATTCTATGATATTTATTTAAAACAGATTATTAATTTATCATCATTTGTATTTAGGTACACTGTGACTTCACTGCTCTCTTTGATGTGAGAAAATAAAGAGAGGATTCTGGTGGCTACTTAAAGAAGACTTATCTCGTTATTCCCTTTTATAAATTTGTAGGATGGTTGAAACACGCTCTGGTAAGATGCAGGACCCAGCACAGGAGAGAATCCAGGCTGAAGAGTCTGCCAAGCCGCAACCTGGTGCAACAATATGCAAGCTTTCGTACAAAGAGTAACTCTCTTCTACCAGCTTATAATAAATATAACGTAGGGTAACGAACTAATTATAAAAGAAATATTGGAATAGGCATACGAGATCATACATATTGGGCTATATTTTAAGTTTAAGGATGCTAAAGCTACGATCTCAACTTGAGAAGTTTCATTGGTTTTGATGATTTTAGCAGAGGGGGAACATTTCAGTTGTCATAGAATTCCATTTACTGTGAATATTTGACCTGAATATATAAATGTATAGTAGGAAGATGAGGTACAATTTATTCCAAATGGTAGTTTTAGTTTTGAATTAGATAAATAGACCAAATTCCATGTTGACATCCAAAGTGTGTAGTTATCGTGATTAAATGTTCAATTAAACAGCATGATGTCAGCTGATATTGATCTCTTGTCATAACTTAGGTTGTAAATATCTCTTATCAGTAGTTACTATATTACTACATATAGTATATATTTTTTTACTTCTAAAAATACCATTTTTTACCTTTTAATTGTATGGATTTATATACGTATATATATTGAATCAAGGAACCAACACGTCTTTTCCATATATATATATTTTTTTTTGGTTGAAAATAGAGCAATCCATAAATAGATCTTCGATTAAAAAGGCATATATTGGATCAAAATATAATTTATTTTTACCAATATATTGATCCAATATAAAGTATTTGTAATAAAGATACAAATTCATTAAGGTTTTATTAGCATCAGTGTGAATCAAAATATTAACACTAGTATGGGATTGATCATATATAAGTGATTACTTCAGGACCTCAATCAAAGTCTTGGTAAAATCAACCACTAGGTCAAATATTGTGGGATTCTATAAGTCACACATTTATATTTCTATATTATTTAAATAAACTCCACATTGCTAGATTAATTTTATTAGAGATTAAACTGAAGATATTGAAATATATATAAACTGCAGGCCCCCGTAAATGCAACACCCTGAAAGAAGCATATAAATAACATGAAATTTACAACATACATTAGCGGAGGTGAGATATGCAAATGACACACATCGAGCGCGCATGTGGCTTCACTTCAAACCACTATTTAAGGCTTGGATATTTAGACAATTTCAAGTTCTGCAATTGTGTTTTTCTTGCCATTTTTTTACAAAAAAAAAAAAACGATCAATTATGCCTCGTAGAAAACAGCCATTATCTTTTGATCAGGGTTTGAGTTCGACAGAGGATGGATAGTGGCCTACAGGGATTGTGGATTATCTTTCAGGGAAATCGGTAGTCGTGTTGGACGAAACCAAACACCTTTAATGCGGATATGTGATCGTTGGATGCAGGAAGGTACGACGGACCGACGCGTTCAATCGCATACACCTCAGTGCACCACTCCACGTGCTAACTGGCAAATTGTGCGCATTGCAGTGACAGATCGTTCAATCAAATCACGAACCGAAGCACAGCACATTCGGTCTGTAACGCATCACCCAGTGTCTGCGCATAACATTCGACGCTGTTTACAGCAGAGGGATCTGTCAGCAAGACGTCCATTGCTTCATCTCCCCTTGACGCAGAACCCGAGACGTCTCCGCTTCCAGTGGTGTGATGAAAAAGTATGTGAATGGCAGAATGGAATTAAATTGTCTTTACTGACGAGTCACGCTTCTGTCTGCAACACCACGATGGTCGGATTCGAGTCTGGAGACACCGTGGAGAGAGGATGCTGAACAGCTGCGTTATGCACCGCCCCACTGGTCTTGCACCGGGTATTATGGTATGGGACGGTATTGGATATCCCACTCGCACTCCTCTAGTACGTATTGCCAGTACTTTAAACAGCCAACGCTACATCTCCGAGGTGATTGAGCCAGTTGTCCTTTCTTACCTTCAGGGCTTGCCCACAACCATATTTCAGCAGGATAATGCGCGACCACACGTGACACGCATTGCACAAAGGTTCTTCGCCATTCGCCAGATTGCTTCCTTGGCCGGCTCGCTCAACGGAACTTTCGCCGATTGAAAACATGTGGTCCATGGTTGCTCAACGATTGATCCAGATTACATCCCCAGCTGCCCTACCAGATCAACCTTGCCAACGCGTGGAAGCTGCTTGGTCTGCTGTACCCCAAGAGCACATCCAAAGTCTATTTGAATCAATGCCGAGGCGTGTGGAAGCGGTGATCTCCAATAATGGCGGTTACTCTGGCTACTGATTCTGGCAGGAACCACACTTCGCAGAAGTCTATAAATTCAATCATTTGATACTTGGAAACATGTTATCTACAAAGTAAATTTAGTTGCGATATCTCTTGTCCTTTATTGCGTTGCAATTTGGGTGGACGTTTATTCTATTTATTTAAACTTTATCACGAATTGTCAAAATATTGGAACAAATTCACTTTATGAGTTTCAATTAGGCTAAAAGCCAAAGAAAAACAAGAAACATTTCTCATGCGAAAGGAGAACGATTTTTAAACCATAGCACCACAACTAGGTGGTTTAAGAAATTTTGCTTAGTGACAAGAATCTCTTAAGATAAACCAAGGTTTAGGATCGCGAAGCATAGATAATGACGCCCTGTGTCAGGCCCTGTGGAGTAAAATCTGACTAAAATAACTAGGATGCCAACAAGCGAGCTTGAAACATTACACCAGGAACTATAACTTTGTACCTCTCAATTTTACGCCTGCTTAGTTATATAAACGACCGAGTATGCATGTATGAAACTGATAGATTATTTGCAAGGTGTTGAAATAATAAAAATTAATTTAAATTAAAAGTTATTAAAAATAATTGTTACTTGAAATGATAAGTGGGTTTATTATTATATTTTTGGCACCCAAAACCAGTGGTTGAAACCGGGTAAAACGAAGTCGCTTTGAACATAAGTCGATGCTTGTGTGTATGATGAAATTTTGAAAGGGTAATCTATTACGAGTTCTACGGTCGAAATGCTCTAGCCGTTGAACACTGGTTTGAAGCAGAAATATACGAATCTTTTGAATAAAAAAAACTCATTTTATCATAGGATAAAGCCATACCACATACTGTTTCTGGAACTACGCAAGAAAATTTTAAATATAGAATCAGATGAACACTGTTGATATATTCAGTATATAGTGCGATAATGCACTGTCGGATAATTTCTTGTTCTGGTCAATGGTCAACTTCCTTCGGGATAGGCACTTCGATAACCAGAATGAGCTGGAAGCTTGGGTAGAGTTCCTCGCTTCAAAGGACAAAAAATTGACGTAGGACGTTGAAAAATATTGGTCTATAATGTAAAAGCAATGTATATTTAGTTAGAGATAGTCGTGCATTATGGAATAAAGTGACAAAAATATTTAAAATATTCTGTTCACTCTATTTACTATTTTTCATTTTTTTAAATTATTTTGATTTATCACGATCCGTTACTCTGTTGAAAAGTTTTGCTGAGTGCCATTATAAAGCGTCGCTGAGTAGGAAATTCAGACATACGAAGATGTCATACTCACTAGCTGTCACAGTCCTCTTGGCGCTCGGACTCCTCGCTGGGGCAAGCGACGTCTTGGAGCTTAAGTCCAAAGCGGACTTAGACGAAGCACGACGACAGCACCCCCGGCTGTTGGTGGTGGACATATATGAGAACTGGTAGGTTATTCCTATTGTCAAAATTGTCAAGCTCTACCTTTCCTACTTCAGACATTTGTATTGGAGGGGCTTGAAGATAAAAATTTTCTTTGCAATTTTTTAGTAGTACATAACTTCATTTTTGCTTGTTGTAGTAATCTTTACAATAGCCAGTAATAGTTATTCTTCATCCATAGGCACACAACACAGTGATATAACACGCCATCTAAATATATAATAAATAAATCTATTAAGCTTAATAGCTAGTTTATTTCTTAAATATAGACAGAATGCTATTGCCTTTCAATTAATTTATGGCTAACAGACCTTGTTTCTATTTATTGTTTGTGGAAGAGCACTGCTCGATACATATATTTATATGAGAGATTTTAAATATAAAATAAGAGTTACTATTTACATGAGCCAAATCGACCCAGCCGTTAGAGTAAGAGGGGAGAACTGAGATCTTTCCTCCGTTCCGTCGCGCCACTGTTTACCCCGACCGGTCGGTCCAGATAAGAGGGAATACCAGGAAACTCTGTCCTCCTGACAATATTATTCTCTCTATATATTATATAGGATTTTGAAATAAATTATCTCTTTTTAAAAATTGAATATACAATATTGTAGCGTAGAAAATTAAGTTTTTTATATCTGAGAATGTGAAAGTATTTATTGATGACGTCACACGACAAGTCGACAATTATTAACAAAACTATCTACAGCTAGAGAATTTCGAGCAAGCAAGCAAAGAGATTTTGATAATTTTTTACATAAACAGATTAATATATATTTATATAATCTGTTGAATATTTTCATTGAATAATTATATTAAATAATAAACTATTTCTTCGCCACATAGCCTCCTCCTATAAAGAGCATCGACCCGATGCTCAAAAGAAGACTTACATCCTCAGTCTCAAGGCTCGAGAATGGGTGATAGGGCTTGAGATCTCTTCGCGGGTCTGTGGTTGTTGTGTTCGTTCAGCGGGGATGTCTTCTTCCTGGACGCTTGGCGAGTCATCTTCTGGATCCTCTTCTAGGTGCTCCTCCTGGTCCTCTGGGTTTAAATAAAGTTTAATTCTACAAACGTGAACCAAGCCTTTTGTTTTACAATGACATTGCTGGTTGCCGAATGTCTCAACTTCGTAGGTCACATCAGATATTTTTTGGGTTACTTTATATGGATTGTAGTAACGTCTCATTAGTTTTTCCGAATATCCCACTTTACGCACAGGGATAAAGATCCAGACGAGATCTCCAGGCTGGTAAGTTATGTTTCTGTGGTGAGCGTCATAACGGAGTTTATTACTTTCCTGAGACCTCATAGAGTGGAGACGCGCCAGTTGTGCTTCTTCCGCTCTCGACCCTAGTGTTTGGATAAAGTCGTCATCTTCTGGGACTAACTTGGGAAATAACAGGTCCAATGACGTTTCTGCTTCACGCCCATGCGCAAGGAAGAATGGAGTGATTCATGTGGATTCTTGCCTTGCTGTGTTGTATGCGAATGTCACAAATGGAAGGATCATATCCCAGTCTTTCTGATTGACGTCAACATACATAGACAGCACGTCTGCCATGGTCTTGTTCAGCATTTCTGTGAGTCCCTTCATTTGAGGATGATAGGCGTTCGTCGTCCTGTGAATTATTCTGCAGTGATTGTTCAGATCACGAATAAATGATGAGGTGAAATTCCTTCCTCTGTCGGTGATTAGTTCACTCGGAGCACTGTGTTTCAGAATTACATCCTCGACTAAGAATTTGGCAACTTCCATTGAATTACTAGTTGGTAGCGCTTTATTGATTGCATACTTTGTCAGCGGTTTCCACATGTCGATGTTGGGAATCTACCTAAGAGGTCATTCTAATCTTTTCAAAGGCAGCTATGGGCACCGGTATTGGCTGAAGGTGTCCTGTAGGGAGCTGTGGCTGTCGTTTGCGTCTCTGACAGTCTTGACAGTGAGCCACATACCTTCTAACATTCCAATATATTCCAGGCCAATAGAATTTTTTTTTTCTAATTCGATCATAGGTTTTGGTGAACCCAAGATGTCCAGCTTTGGGCGAATCATGGAAATTTCTCAGTATTTCAGGGCCTGAGGTGGCGAGGGATCACCAGAAGCCATATTCTTCCCATTGGATCATAATTCATTTTGTAGAAAGTAGTATTAATTTTCAGAAAGGACTTTTTAGAGGCCTCTTGTATCTTGTCAGCGATCTTCATGAGATCCGGGTCTTTCATTTGTTCCTGTCCAAAATTCTGTAAGGCCATTAACAAGGAATATCTTCCTCAATGTCTTCACTACAGCTTAAAGGACTTCTCGATAAACAGTCAGCGTCCTGATGTTTTCTTCCACTCTTGTACATAACTGTAACCTCAAATTCTTGAAAACGAAAGGCCCATCTTGCTAATCTTCCACACGGGTCCTTGAGGTTGGTCAACCAACACAAAGAATGATGGTCTGTTACAATAGTAAATGGCGTCCGAAAACATAAGGACGATATTTGTTTATAGCCCAAATTATGGCAAGGGATTCTCTTTCAATAGTGTAATAATTTTTTTCTGCTTTATTGAGCGTTCTCGATACATAGGCAATAGCTCTTTCCTTTACATTCTGAATTTGTACCAAAACTGCTCCTATTCCATAGCTGCTTGCGTCCGTGTGTATCTCTGTTGGGGATGAATAATCAAAATGTCCCAAGGCAGGTTCAGAAATTAGGGCTGATTTCAGAGCATCAAATGCACGTTGTTCTTCTAGGCTCCAACAAAATTTGAGGTCTTTTTTCAAAAGTTCATTCAAAGGTTGGGCTAAATGTGAATAGTTAGGTATGAAGCGGCGGTAGTAGGAAGAGAGTCCTAAGAAAATTCTTACTTCTTTTAATGACTTGGGTGCAGGGAAGTCACGGACTGCTCGGATCTTTTCAGGGTCAGGTCGTATTCCATCTCCACTTAATTCATGTCCAAGAACAGTGATAGTATTTGCCCCAAATTTACATTTTTTTTTGCATTAAGGCACAGACCAGCTTGCTTCAGACAACTTAATACATTTTTAAGGCGTCGTAGATGTTCTTAAAATTATCTGAAAAACTATTCTGTCATCTAAATAACATAGGCAGGTCGTCCACTTAAGACCTTTCAGCAGGTTGTCCACCATCCTCTCGAACGTAGCCGGAGCATTGCATAACCCAAATGGCATTACTTTGAACTCATACAGTCCATCTGGAGTTATAAAGTCTGTCTTCTCACGGTCCGATTCTTCTACATCGATTTGCCAGTACCCTGATTGGAGGTCCATGCAAGAATAAAATCTAGCCCCGCGTAAGCAGTCTAAAGTGTCGTCGATCCTTGGGAGAGGGTGGACAACCTTTTTTGTTATTTTGTTCAGGCGGTAATCGACGCAGAATCTCCCGCTTCCATCCTTTTTTCTTATCAATACTACAGGTGAGGCCCATAGACTTTCAGAGGGCTGAATGATGTCAAGTTTTTCCATCTTGTTTACCTCATCCTGAATAATTTGGCGTTCTCTTGGTGCAACTCGGTAAGGTCTTTGTTTGCCCGGTAGGTGGTCTCCAGTGTTAATTCGGTGTTTAACATTGACGTTCTTGAATTGTCTTATTTTACTAAATTCGAAAATATCTGTATAATTATTTAACAAATTTCTTAATTTTTCTTTTTGAGATTCATCAAGTGAATCATCTATTAAAAAATCTGAGATTTTTGGGTCTTCAGAATATTTCGCCTCTGTTTCAACTTGATTAAAATCAGCTAGAGTACATAGTTGACTATCTTCGATGACAACACTATCGACTACGTGCATCCCCTGTGGGATTAGTTTTGGATATGGGCTCCAATTCACCACCCAAAGTTTACCTCGGTTAATGGTAAGTGAAATGACAGAGGAGGGAGCCGTTAGTTCTCTTTCTAGCAATTGCTCTTTTCGAAATTCTGCCACCACATTTGCGTCATTAGGGATGTCACGACTTGCTACTTCTATTAGCTGGATAGAGGCGGGCTCGATTCTGTATTCCAGTTCCGAGTAGAGAGGTGAGCTATTCTTAGGGGTATCCTCAAAAAGACATTTTTCTAAAATAATTGTATCATATGCAGAGTCAATTACTGCTCTGGATAACTTTAAAAAGACCCAACCAAAAATAACATCGTGACTACAGTCTTCCATAACGACAAAATCGAACTTTTCCTGTAGTCCATTTAGGTCCAGTTTCAACGTACATCGTCCTTTTGGTCTTACGATTTTACCATTGGCTACTCGTAATGTTACGTCAGTTTCGGCAAACATTATTTTTCTTAGTTTCAGTCTGAACCTCTCAGATATCACAGAATATGAGGCTCCTGAGTCGACAAGGGCATGCGTCATTTTTCCTTCTATTTTAATGTATATATAATTTTCTTTTAATTCTAATGTAGTCGACAAGGGAGGGTTTCTGAATTTTGCGGTCTTACCTCCAAAATAGGACGCATCTTCTAGTTTTCCTGACAGGAACGGCGAGGCGACTGGCTGAATCTCCTAGCAGACTGCGAAAATTGTCCGTTATGACCAGGGTTTGGGGAACGGCTTCGATAGCGGCTTGCATTTTTTTTAACATCATCATTTTGCTCTTGTAAATCGGATCGATCGTTATAGAACGTCCTTATTTCTTGTCTTCTTTGGTAGTATTGGTTTCGCCTTTCTACGTTTTGTCTTTGTCTATCACGGCAGAAGCGGACGACGTGACCAGGGCGCCCGCAGTGGAAACAGATCGGCTTTCCTTCAGTGGTTCGCCATTCGTTTGTTTCGCGTCTTCCTCCTTGTTTTCGGTAATGAGGTTCAGGCTGCGGTCGTATCGTTTGGGCGGCCTCGTATCTAGTATTAAAAAACTGTCGGGGTCTTTCCTTCTGTGGGGGACTTCTCCTAGACTTTGAGATTGGCGCCAGGGTTCTTTCAATCTCCTCCTTTACCATATCTTCGATGGTGTCAATTTTTGGTTTCTCTCGAGGAGAGCCTAATGCCCGCTGTACCTCCTCAAGAACAAGTTGCCTAATCATAGATGACATATCTTTCCTGTCATCATGATCACTGAGAGACGCTACATTTGGTAGTCGCTCGTATTTGGTTGGGGTCACTCGCTTACAATGTAGGGCTTCAATTCGGCGACACTCGGTGACGAATTCCTCAGTGTTATGCACATACCTTGGGAGAAGCGCCTGGTAGAGCTCCTCAGCTATCCCTTTCATCAGATGGGATATTTTATCTTCCTATTTCATTTGAGGATCTATTTCTTTGCAGAGAGACAGGACGTCTTGGATGTAATATTCGGTGCTTTCTCCTTTTAATTGTGAGCGAGTTTTGAGTATTTTCTCAGTTCGCAGTCTTGAGCTTTCTTTTTTTCCAAATACATTTTCTAATTGTGACATGAACTCCCTCCATGTCTGGATGCTTCCTCATTGTTTTCAAACAATTTGAGGGCAGTTCCAGTTAGATAGAAATAAACGTTGGCAAGACAAAGGGTTTCATCCCATTGGTTGAGCTTCGCCACACGTTCATACCCTTTTAACCAGCTTAGGGGATCTTCAACACCCTCGCCAGAGAACATAGAGGGATTTCTAGGTAGATGTTGTACAAAAAATGAACCTACCTGAGTTGTTGCTTCTTTCTTGATGTTTATGTTAGTTTCTTCCTGCTGAAGAGATTCAATTTTTCTTTTTTTTTTCTTAAGGGATATCGGTCCAGCTTCTCCACAAATTAAATAATAAATTATTTCTTCGCCACAATATTATCATTAACACAAAGCAATAACGCGCCATCTATACATATAAAATAAAAGGATTTAAAAGCGCGAATGTTTCTTTTATACATAAAACGAACTTCTACTGTCCTTACTGCGATGAAAAAAAATATTGGGAGGGCTTGGCTCATCAGTGGTGAACCCTCCCAGCGGTTTCGCCAATTTAATCCACCAGACCGCTTCTCAGAGCTCTAATACTGTATTGGATCATACTGCTTTTATATGCTACACTGAAGGATGGAATCTTAGGAATGGTTTCCAAGTAAACTATGGACATAAGCTTATAGGACAGTAGAATTACATTCAAATATTTGCTTCGAGCAATGCTCTACAGCAAACTATAAAGACAAGACCATTAGGAATAAATTAACACAAAGCAATAACGCGCCATCTATACATATAAAATAAAAGGATTTAAAAGTGTAGCATATAAAAGCAGAATGATCCAATACAGTATTAGAGCTCTGAGAAGCGGTCTGGTGGATTAAATTGGCAACCGCTGGGAGGGTTCACCACTGATGAGCCAAGCCCTCCCAATATATTTTTTCATCGCAGTAAGGACAGTAGAAGTTCGTTTTATGTATAAAAGAAACATTCGCGCTTTTAAATCCTTTTATTTTATACAATATTATCATTGTTTGTTATGCCTTTCCATTTTTGAGGGTAAAAGACTGAATACCGCATCATATTTTATCTTAATCTGGTGTTCCTTTTATATTTTCTCGGATCCAAAATGCAGAGAATATTATTTCACATCTTAGAAATGAACCTCTGTAAAACACTATCGTATTTAGTGTAGAGAGAACTGTATGTAGATTTTGTTAGCCTGAATCTACTATAGAACTACGATACTATTTACTTCCAGAAACAACAATTTAAATATTTTTGTAGGTGTGAACCCTGTCGAAAACTCGCCCCCATTTACTCGGAGGCGGCTACAATTTTGAAGAAGCAAAACCCTGAGATCGTGTTGGCCAAGGTGAGTTAATCCTATTGCTGACTCATTGACATATAAAAGAGATATATTTCATAGCGCGCGCGTTATCAGCAATCTTTTCTATATCATTGTGACTACGGGTTTCTGTATAAATCAACAATTTTTAAAACAGTTTATTATACACTCATGGACAAACCTTAAGGAAGTTCAAAGTCTTTTATATCGCCGGTCATCTGTTTTATTTTTTTTTAAAGAGACGTAAGCAATTTTGTTCATACTTGGTTACTCCTGTGTCTTTAATAAAAGACACTGTGTATCAAATATCTTTCAGAGTTATTGTCTGAATACCGATGTACATGCTAAAAGGTACAACTTCTTTAAGTTTTGGTCTCTCCACATAAGTTTATTTTAAATGTACATTTGAGGTGGATGAAATAGCGACGGCGGGGGGCGCTTAAAAGAAATGACAAAGTGGAACTAGCCTGCCTCTATCTTATAAATACAGGGTATAAATACCGCACGATGGTTAATAATCTTTCTATTGACAAACTAAAAAACTAAAAAACTGAACTCCGTATATAAAAACTACTAACAGTGCTATATATAAACTTGCGAAACCGCTGGGAGGGTTCACCACTGATGAGCCAGGCCCTCCCATTAATTTTTCCATTGCAGTAAGGGCAGTAGAAATTGTTTTATTTTAAAAAGGATCATACGCGTCTAAAATAGTTTTGTATTTTGATAACAGATGGCGCGCAAGTGCATAGTGCTATATATATTAGAATCATTCAATATATTGACCTTCCTTCTGTACTTGTTTCAAACTTGTAAAAAAACTTTGGTGAAACGCCTTATCCAACTCTCTGAACCACCTTCTTACAGCTGGGAGTAAAATTATATCACCGATCGTTGTCGAATTCTTGTGTTTACTTTAGACTACATATCTGAAAATCTACAAAATACATTTAATTCTTTATAATACAATATAATACAGCTTATGATTGTAGAATGACATTTGAAAATTAACGCGGTATGCCGGGTAAGAGGAACACTGTAGTTTCGATTCCCATCCCTGGACACTTTATTTTTTCGTTTATCATTACTCTTCACAATTCATCCGTTCATACTTCGTCCCTAAGCTTAGAAATAATCGTTATTTATCCTTGAAATAAATTTCGATTTTTCGTTCAAAAGGCACACATGCGGGATAATTTTCAAATGTCGCTCTACATCTTAATTCTATTTGCATGTATGGAAATAGGATTGTTTATTTAATAAGAAAACATTATGTGTATGATGATAATAGTGACAATAATAGTTTGGAATAAAGAAAAGGATACTCTTAAAAATCTGATAGAATTAATCTTAAAAGAAATCGTTCAATGGTATACTCAAATTAAACGAAAAATCAGTCTTGAGAAAACTAACATTCTGCATTTTCACAATAAAGACATGTCCGTAATAAAGTTTAAAAACAAAATAATTATGCCAGTACAAGAAATTAAAATATTAGGAGTCACTTTTGCAAATCATTTTAGAAAGAAAAAACTTAATTTCAATCCTCACATAGATATTATACTAAATAAAGCAAAAATATTTAAAAAATCTGCTACTGTCAATTAGCGTAAAAGCTTGGGGTCTGAGTACCCAAAAGAGACCTACATTATAAAAAGCAATATTTAAGCCAATGCTTTCTTATGGATCGGAGATATGGTTTTTTTGCTTATCCCTAGTAAACGTGGTACAGGCCATGATAATCAAGGTGGGTAGAAGTTGACGACTCCTTTTACTGTAAGTGCACCACATGACTACACATGTGAAACGCAGTTCGACTTTGAACTTAGAAATTTTCCAGAGCCCCGTTTCATTATTTGCACTCGCTGTTGGGGTTGGACTTTTGCCAGAATCGGGGGCCATTGGAGCATTTTCTTTTTTAAACAGAAAAAAGTGTGCAATGCGGGAATCGAACCCGGGTCGTAGTGGTCGAAACCAAACGGTTTAACGAGCCTTCCAACGACCCCCTATAAAGAAGTCATGTTGTATATAGATGAAATAACACTTTCCAATCTAATATAGACGAGCACTATCTTTACTAATACTTGTATATCACCAACCAAAAACTATGAATATCTCTATATGTCTGGATGTGTCTACAGCTTCGCTACTCCCATGACAAAAAGGAATTAAAACGCTGGGGAATAAAGTGGATCCCAACTATTATGGCCATCAAGGGAGACAAGAGGCATATTTACAGCGGAAGCTACCAAACAGGTGAGTGTTGTTCCTTAGTAAGAATGAATTACAAACATTAGAAAAATCTCACATCCACATTGTGTATTCAGGATTGACATCTTGTACATTGGTGACTGGCTCTCTTTACATTCAACATTAACGTTTTAGACATGTGTGATAAACCTTCATTTTACAGGCGAAATTAACCATGTTATTGGTCATCTAACTCCAAAACGGCTGATGCATCTTTGAAAGTTTTTTATGAAATAGATATCAGCGCGCCCTTCAGAAGCCCCTCCAACGTAAGAAAAAATCTCAGAATACCCATATTACCAAGGTTACTATGTCTACAGAGTATTTTATTAACATTGTATTGTATAGAGTATCTTTAGCATAGTGTGTATGTATTAAAGTATCTCTTCTACAGTGTCGATGTCATAGTATTTGTCCCATAGTATTTACGAGGGTATTCAAAATAATATTTTTTTGTGCAAACAGACAATATCGTGAATTGGGTCCTTGAACAGTGGGAAAATCCTCAGCTGCACAAAAAGAAAGGTAAGCGGTTTTTTAAATAAAAAATTCTTCGATATTATCAAATAGAATAAATATATATATATATTTGATGTCTTTGGCATGTTTATCATATTTACATTTTTCATATAATGTTTTCTTATTTATTCCTCAAAAATATTGATTTCTGGTTTTGAAAGACTTTCATGTATAGAGAAATCAAAGTTTATATTAGTCTGGAGATGAATCTAGAGAGATTTGGATTAAGATCAGGGCCTTTCAACAGAGTATTTCTTAGTTCTATAATGGCGACACACAAATCTTTTGTTGATACTTCACTTTTTAATAAGCATTTTTGCAGATTTCACAGCTGCTTCAGACGTGCTGATTGATTTACAGTGATATGATGAGCTGCTATTTTGAACTATATTCCATTATTTTTCAGAAATAATTTAAATACATGGATAATGAATGGAGTTCATTATATCACTTCTCGGCCTGTTTGCTGTGAATAGTGTGGTATATATAATATAAAAGGATTTAAAAGCGCGAATGTTTCTTTTATACATAAAACGAACTTCTACTGTCCTTACTGCGATGAAAAAAATATATTGGGAGGGCTTGGCTCATCAGTGGTGAACCCTCCCAGCGGTTTCGCCAATTTAACCACTGATGAGCCAAGCCCTCCCAATATATATTTTTTCATCGCAGTAAGGACAGTAGAAGTTCGTTTTATGTATAAAAGAAACATTCGCGCTTTTAAATCCTTTTATTTTATATGTATAGACGGCGCGTTATTGCTTTGTGTTAAGTGTGGTATATCTCTCTCTATATATAAAACCCCCAAAAATATTCATTAGGCAAACTTTCACTCGAGTAAAACCTGGGCGAAGCCGGGTACATCTCCGCTAGTATATTATAAATAATGTGTTAAATGATATTTCAATGAAAGGAATATTTTGCCCCGATAATTCTAAACAAATCCTAGGTTTGCATATCTTCATACGAAGGCAAAAGTTCAAGTATTATCTTAATTTTAAAATTCATAAGAGAAATGTGCTATAAAAAGCGAATTTTATTGAAACAATTTATAATAAAACTCAAGCTTCAATGATAATTAATGCTCCTACATTGAAAAAAAAAAGAACAGTAAAAGATTTTAAATTATCGGTATTAAGTATATTTATATATATACTAGAAACTTAGATTAAATGAAAGTTAGGTTTGCTAAGATAACAATGGCTGTAATTAAATTATAATTTAAAAACTGAAAAGGGACATAAACTTTTGTAGCATCAATTTTCTAAGTATGAATAAAATAAAAATATTATTAAAATTTTTTATAATTTATATAAAAGAAAAATATATACCCCTTTTTCTTTATTAATTTTGCATTTTAGCTTTTTATTTCTATTAATTTCTAATGCTTTTTATAATTCTCCATTCTTCACTAGAGAGATTTTCTTATATAATTAGTATGTAATAGAAAAATATTTACCTCTCAGCTGATTATAGGTTCAATATAAAAGGCTTCATACTATTATAATAGTTATGATATTAATGTATATTATGAATAAAAGTGTTTAAATGAAAGATTTTGATATATTTTTTAACGAAAGTTACATTTTGCAAGTTTGATTTGACTCTCCTTAGAATCTACACTGCAACTTTGTTTACCTGATCATTCCTTTGCTGTACAGGACTCCCTTACCTCAGCTCAAGACTCAATCTCGACCATATGAATTGAGAATAATTCCAAACAATAAAAATAATTTGCCGAACTATCCACTCACTGACTAGGCAACACAACACAAAATATTTTCACAGCTAAAAATTGCTGGAGACAGGATGCGTAAAGCCTATAGATGTCTTATACCAACGATCCTTATATTTCTACATTTATTTTGAGTTAATTAAAACATTTATCTTTCTATCTAATAAATAATTATATACTTGGAAATTGAAATATATAAATTTATAGTTTTAAAATTCTTAAAAAATATTTATAAACTTCAACTAATACATGTATGTGTTTATACTTGTATATGTTTCTTCAATATTTGACCTATATTGAAGAAATATAAACATGATATAGAATGCTCTCATAATTTCGACCAAACGAGTTTGTAAATTAATTGAACTGATTATCATATTTTGAAGTTGGAAAAAGATGATCTATAATTGTTCTAATATATATTTTCGTTATTGTCTGAAATATACAATGAAACTACATTATAAGGCTCCGCCTAATGCGCTCTTTTTCTTGTTCTCATTCTCAAAATATATTTTCCAACACATAACCTTACTATTATGACGATAGTTACTATTTGGGCGGTATTCGATTCAAATAATTAGTGAAGTAAAAAATATTTCGATTTGATCAAATTTTGCGATATTTGTTATTGGAGAGTTATCACAGAATCTGAGAGAAAGTAAATCTTTTTTATTTTCTTCATTTTCTTATCGTTATAATTTATGTGTGTGAAGTTTTAAACATTTTACCACTACACCAGATTGTATTAGTATTTTTGTGTTAATTTGGGTTGAATTAAAAAGATAAACCCTTTTTATATCATTATTTTATTTGAGATCCAATTTAAAAACAGGAAAGAACAAAAATATTATAAACTTCTTGTTTACAAGTTACGAGTTAGAAGAACAAAATACAGAGTTGTCAAATCATTTTTGGTCATTTATATATATATTCACAATTGCCCCCAGTAAATGACACAAAAATGATGATCGAATATCAAATTATATACATATTTCAAAACAGTTTCAATAGCCTCCGAGAGATGGCGGGAGAAGTCCAGGGAATGTTACAGCTAATTAAATCAACGCCATTTTATTTGTTTACGAAATTAAATATATAAGAAATATATATAACATTACCTATTTATATTAGTCCCTTTGAATTATAAAAACAATATGGCAATATTATCACACAAATTGTACTGTTTAAATATATATCTAGACTTGTGTTGTACATATTTTAATTATTTGTTACCACAGAGTGTGTGTAAGCTCACGGGTAAATAGGCGCTAAAAACAAGAAAAAAGAGTTCCTTTGTTTCAATATAATTTTCCTTTTTATATTTTGTTATCTCTCTTGTTAATCAATAAATATAATGTTTAATTAGACATGATAAGCCACGTTTGGAATATAAAAAGAGAGATTAAGAGGAACGTGGTAAGTTTCTTTATTAAGCAGTATACGAGCTTTCGGACGTCAGCCGTCCTTCATCAGGTATTGACATGAATGAGAAGGAGATGCTATATTTATAAGCGACAGTTTAGCATAAAAAATATTAAACAAGAAATAAAAGATTAAAAAGATTTGAGATTTGCATGCCAGTAATAAAAATATTTAAAAGTGTACAATATATAGATTTAAGAAAATCTGCATACCTAGGATGAAGGGAAAAAGGCGGAAAACTAGAGGCGAAGACAAAAGCAAGAATAAAAAATAAAAATAAGAATATAAACGAGAATATAAAAAACAGCGGAATAAAGATAAAGTTAAAAGTTACGAAGGAGGTGTATCTGTTGGTATAGAATAAAAAGCAGAATATTGGGGCGGGAGGTCAATCTTTCTGTTGAGGCTGGGTGTAGTATTGGAGACAAGGGCTTCGAGAACTAAGCGTTGGTATTTATTTGCTATATCGCTATAAACGGGGGTTGTATTGTCGAGATTAAAGGAATGTCCGGATTCGGCGATATGTTGGTATATGAGCGATTTTTTGTCTTTCGAGCGGATGTTGCGGGCGTGTTCACTGGCTCTGATGGCGATTGTTCGGCCTGTTTCTCCAATATAGCATAAATCGCAATCGTTACAAGGAATTTTGTAAACGGCGTTAGAAAGGGATTGGGGTTACGTTTGGCGGAGCTTTTTGTGATTGGATGTCGTAGGAAGGTGTAAAGGGAAGGTGTGCACTTGTAAAGAGTGCGAATGCCGAATTTACGTAAAAAGGAACCAATACCGGAATTCGTGGTGGAGTATGGGAGGACGCAGGTGCTTTTAAATAAAGGAGGTGTGGTTCTTTTTTGATTGGGTGTGAAAAAATGTCGGTCGATAAAACTGCGTGGATAGCCCGCGGACAAGAGATGCGAGTAGACCGTGCGCCTCTCGGTATTTTTAAAGAAAGGGAGGGAACAGTGGGTGTAGATACGTTTGGAAAGAGTTCGGACGGTGGTGATCTTATGGGAGACGGGGGCGTGGGATGAAAAATGTAGGTACGACTGGAGGTAGGCTGGACCAATGGCTGGTGTCCAAAGATCATTTGGGGGTCGTTACTTGGTTACGTTACGTAGACGACATCTTCTGCCTACACCGAGATACCGATCATTTACCCATTCTCACCGCTTTAAACTCTTACCATCTGGATCTATTTTTTACACACAACCCGTCCCGCTCTAACTGTATTCCATTTTTAGACATTTTAATTATTAACACCGACGATAAATTCCGCACAACGGTCTTTCACAAACCCGGCTTTACCCCCTCGTACCTACATTTTTCATCCCACGCCCCCGTCTCCCATAAGATCACCACCGTCCGAACTCTTTCCAAACGTATCTACACCCACTGTTCCCTCCCTTTCTTTAAAAATACCGAGAGGCGCACGGTCTACTCGCATCTCTTGTCCGCGGGGCTATCCACGCAGTTTTATCGACCGACATTTTTTCACACCCAATCAAAAAAGAACCACACCTCCTTTATTTAAAAGCACCTGCGTCCTCCCATACTCCACCACGAATTCCGGTATTGGTTCCTTTTTACGTAAATTCGGCATTCGCACTCTTTACAAGTGCACACCTTCCCTTTACACCTTCCTACGACATCCAATCACAAAAAGCTCCGCCAAACGTAACCCCCAATCCCTTTCTAACGCCGTTTACAAAATTCCTTGTAACGATTGCGATTTATGCTATATTGGAGAAACAGGCCGAACAATCGCCATCAGAGCCAGTGAACACGCCCGCAACATCCGCTCGAAAGACAAAAAATCGCTCATATACCAACATATCGCCGAATCCGGACATTCTTTTAATCTCGACAATACAACCCCCGTTTATAGCGATATAGCAAATAAATACCAACGCTTAGTTCTCGAAGCCCTTGTCTCCAATACTACACCCAGCCTCAACAGAAAGATTGACCTCCCGCCCCAATATTCTGCTTTTTATTCTATACCAACAGATACACCTCCTTCGTAACTTTTAACTTTATCTTTATTCCGCTGTTTTTTATATTCTCGTTTATATTCTTATTTTTATTTTTATTCTTGCTTTTGTCTTCGCCTCTAGTTTTCCGCCTTTTTCCCTTCATCCTAGGTATGCAGATTTTCTTAAATCTATATATTGTACACTTTTAAATATTTTTATTACTGGCATGCAAATCTCAAATCTTTTTAATCTTTTATTTCTTGTTTAATATTTTTTATGCTAAACTGTCGCTTATAAATATAGCATCTCCTTCTCATTCATGTCAATACCTGATGAAGGACGGCTGACGTCCGAAAGCTCGTATACTGCTTAATAAAGAAACTTACCACGTTCCTCTTAATCTCTCTTTTTAATGTTTAATTAATAATTATTGGAATCAGTTTCATTAATAATACTAAGCAAAGTCAACAATTAGTAGCAGATGGTGGTTTATTGATATAAAGCTCAAAAACGAAAATATTCAATCTGAAGATTAAGCAAGAAGTTTATTCTGATCGGTAAACTGAAGCACTTATAAGAAGATTAAAGGTATTTATATAGATTAAGTTAAATTATATCTATATATTGCATGTTTAAAAGCTACCCAATATTTAAATAAATTTAAAATATATATTTGTTTTGAATTATATATTGGTTTGTTTATATTAGCTCAAAAGACGAAAATGGCTGAATATAATGTTTTATCCCAAACAAAAATTGAACCATTAACAGGAAATAATTATCGAATATGGGCGTTGAAAATCGGCGCAGTTCTGAGAGGAAGAAAATTATTTAAATGTGTAATTTCAGATCCAGAACCTGATATGGAAGACAAAAGTTCTTGGGAGATTTGGAGTGATAAAAATGATGAAGCTTTTGGGATAATCATCACTACGTTGACAAATGAACAAGCTGGAATGTTCATAGGAGAAACGAATGCTAAGAAAGTATGGGACTCACTGAGGAAAACATACACAGGCAATTTGGAAGATAAAATTATTGATATAGGCTTAGAATTAAAGAACATTAGAATGAAAGATAATGAAACTGTAGATGAATATATAACGCGGGCAAAAAATATTGCTGCTAGAAGTTCATCATTAGGGCATCAATTTCCCTCAAGAGAACTTTCATTTCATATTGTCAGAGGCATACATCCAAGGTATGAAAATATTGCTATTGTCTTACGATCTAAGAGAGAGGCAACAATTGAAGAGATTCAACAAACTCTAAGAGAAGAGGAGTCAAGAAGAAATATGAGATTAAATCAATCAGTTGAGAATGGGCATGAACAAGCATACAGAATTAAAAATAGAAAAGTCCAACAATTTCAGCCAAAAATATGTTTTGTTTGTAATAAAAAGGGACATCTAGCTAATGATTGCTGGTTTCGAGATAAACAGAAACAAGGATACCAAAAGAAATGGAATCCTGGTTATAGAAATCACAAATACAGTAGGGAACATTCAAATAACCTGGTGGATACTATGAAAAGTGGAATTAATGAGCAAGCATTTGAAACATATGTAAAAGAATTTGAAGATTCACCAGATGAGAGAAATGATAGACAAATATGGTGTATAGATTCAGGATGCACCGCACATTTAACCCCAAACCTAACTTTGATGGAAAATGTGGTAGATTATGAAAGTGAAATCAACCTAGCTGAAAAGGGCAAAACTACCCAAGCCATAGCCAAAGGAGATATGAGACTTACTACATGCACAAGTGAAGGCCAAGAAAATATTCGCATCAAAGATATCTTACATGTACCAAGTTTAAGGAATAATTTCTTGTCAGTATACGAATTAGTCAACAAGGGAAATTCAGTTATTTTCAATAAGGATGGAGCAAAAATTTATAATGAAGGGAATGATTTAGTTGCTGAAGCATATATTAAAGATAGAATGTTTATGATGGAAACAAAACAAAGAAATGTACCAATAGCAAAAATGAAAATGTCATGGTTATAAATACACATTTATCAAATAAAAATAGCAATATAAGTTTATGGCATAAGAGATTAAACCATATAAATGAAGAAAACATGAAAAAATGATTCAAGGACATATTGTAAGAGGATTGGATCTAAAATTCGAAAGGTTACCAGAGTGCGAAGCATGCATATTGGGAAAACTGGTGCAGAAGCCATATAATATTACAGAAAATTATACAGTTAAGCCCCTGCAGTTGATTCATATGGATTTATGTGGACCAATGCCATGTCAATCGTTAGGAGGATCTAAGTATTTCCTTGTTATAGTAGATGATTACAGTAGAAGAATCTTTGTATATTTCCTGAGATCAAAAGATGAGACCTTTGAAAGATTTGAAGAATTTAAAGCAAGAGCTGAAAACGAATTAAGTCTTAGAATAAAAGATGTAAGAACGGACAATGGAACTGAATTTTGTAACTCTAGATTTGAAGGACTTTTCAAGAGAAGTGGGATCCATCACCAACTTACCACCACATACTCACCACAAAGTAATGGAGTCGCAGAGAGAGTGAATAGGACTCTTATAAATACAGCGAGAACCTTACTAATTGACTCAAAATTACCCATAAAGTTTTGGGCAGAGGCAATTGCTACAGCTACATACATTAAGAATTGTACACCCCACAGGTCTATCAAACAAAATACACCTATGCAGAGATGGAATGGCAGGAAACCATCAGTCAAACACATTCGAATATTTGGATGTTTGACACATTGGCTTGAGAGCAAACCAAGAAGAAACAAGTTTTCACCAAAGGGTAGAAAGGGAATATTTATTGGTTATTCCATTAAAAGAAAAGCCTACAGAATATATGATATAATGACAAAGAGAATCCATGAAGTCAGATCAGTAAAATTTAGTGAAGATAAGAGAGGAATTGATTATGCAAATGATATTCAGGAAGATACTAATTGTGATAATTTGACCTATAAAGGAAATTGTGAAGAAATAGTTGCTGAAGACTTTCTTATCTTGAAAGAAGACAATCCTGTCACAGAGAGTAAAATGAAGTCTCAGGAGGATACTTCAGTAAAACTAGGTGGTGACTGTGAAAATGACTCATCACAAACTGAACCGATACAGGAAAGATGTGTAAAAGGTGGAAGAAAGAAAGGAGAAACAAAGAGCATCTTAGAAGAACGGCACAAAGCAAGACTTGAAGAACAAGAAATGAATTTGATTGAAGAAGGAATTCGACGCTCACAAAGAATAAAGGATAGGAATGATGCAAACTTAATTATAGAAATTGATCATTATATTCCGGAGAACTTTAAAGAAGCAATGGATAGTGGACAAAGAAATGAATGGCACAAAGCAATGGAAGAAGAGCTCAGTGAGATAGAGAAACATAAAGTATGGACACTAGTACCAAGAGGAAATGGTATGAAAGTCATCAATAGTAAATGGGTCTACAGTACGAAGAAAACACCAAGTGACGGCATATATAAACGAAAGGCCAGACTGGTTGCTGTTGGATGCAAAAAAGATATGGTGTGGACTATAAGGAATCTTTTTCACCTGTACTCAAAAAGGAAAGCTTGCAAACAATAGTAGCTCTTTCAACACAACAGAATTTAACCATAAAGACTTATGATGTGAAGACAGCTTATCTCTATGGTGAGTTAAAAGAGACAGTATACATGAGACAACCAGATGGTTTTATACAAAAAGGAGAAGAAAACAAAGTCTGTAAATTGGAAAAAAGCCTGTATGGTCTACCACAATCAGGAAAATGTTGGAACAAAAAGATCAATGAAATTTTATACCAGTTGGGAATGATTAGAACCAAATGTGATCCATGTGTCTATAAACTCCAGAGAGGAGAAGAGTATGCAATACTGGGTCTATATGTAGATGATCTCATCATTGCTGGAACTAGTAAGGAAATTAATGACAACCTAGCCTCAGAAATAGAAAAATATGTTACTCTAACAGAAAGAAAGATAGCGAACCATTTATTGGAATTGAAATAAAAAGGGCAGAAGATGGATTTTATCTATCTCAGACTCATTATATTGATACAATTCTTCACAGATTTGGACTGGAAGAATGCAACAGTGTGCCGACACCTGGAGATCAAAATCAAAATTTGGATGAATATTTGGACTCTAAGCCAGTAGATAAAACTGTATACCAGGAAATGATTGGATCACTAATGTACCTCTCTACGGGTACTCGACCGGACATATCCTTCAACGTCAGCAATTTATCACAGTATAGTAATGATCCAAGAGAAATACACTTAACTGGAGTTAAAAGGATTTATAGATATCTGAAGGGAACAAGAGATAACATGTTGGCATATAAGTCAAAAGACAACAATATCACAATAAGTACTGATGCGAGCTGGTGCACAACCCGAGACGCAAAATCCTATTCAGGCTATACAGTCAAACTTGGCAACAACTTATTAAACTGGAGAAGTAGAAAGCAAAATTTAGTAGCCTTGTCTACATGTGAAGCAGAACTTATTTCAATATGTGAAGGCATTTCAGAAGTATTATGGTTAAAGGGATTACTAGAAGAACTTTGTGAAAATTTAACTTTCCCAATTACCTTGAAAAGTGACAGCCAGGCTGCAATAAACTGGATACAATCTGACAAGATTACTTCACGAACAAAGCACATAAACCGAAAGTATTATTTTGTGAAAGAGGAAATTCAAAATGGAATCAAGCTGGAATACACTAAAAGTGAAGACATGGAGGCGGATATACTAACGAAGAGTCTACCTAAGGACAAACTACGGAAATGTGCAGATAGCCTTGGACTTGCTGATTAGAGCTTACACACAGGGGAGCGTGTGTTGTACATATTTTAATTATTTGTTACCACAGAGTGTGTGTAAGCTCACGGGTAAATAGGCGCTAAAAAACAAGAAAAATGAGTTCCTTTGTTTCAATATAAGTTTCCTTTTTATATTCTGTCATCTCTCTTGTTAATCAATAAATATAATGTTTACTTAATAATTATTGGAATCAGTTTCATTAATAATACTAAGCAAAGTCAACAAGACTTTAAACATTTCTAAGCTAAAAACATATTTCAAAGTCCAGTCAAAATCAAAATCCCTGACATTCTAGAGCATTAGACAACTTATTTTTAGTTAAAGCTTTAGTTAAAAAATCAGAAAGATTATTTTCAGACTGTATATATTCCAAAATAAAATTATTTGAAATAATTTGTTCATGTAAGTAAGAAATAGCTCTGATCATATGTGCTGGATTGGCAGATATATTAAAATTTGTACAAAGTTTTATAGCTGAAATATTGTCACAGTATATTTTAGTGGGTTGATAGCCATTTTCTAATTGAAATAGTTCCTCAATAATGTATTGTAAATGGATTGACTTCTTATAGCAACTTAACAATGCTTGTAACTCACTATCACAAGTAGAAAGTGAAGGTTGTGCTTGAAATTTAGAGTTCCAAGATATCAAATTGTTTCCAACAGTAAACAAATATCCAGTAACTGATTTCTTTTGTATTTACCATCTCTCCAGCTAGCAATTTCCTAGGATTTCTTGGTATTTTTTGGATCACATTTCTTTGAGTTTTCATATTGTGAAAAATCAATATTTACATCTAAAGGTGTGGTTTTAGTTTTGCAGTTTTCCATTTCAAATTTTATTAATATATTTTCAATATAAGCTTTTTGTTAAATAAAAACAAACGATAGCATTGCGTCTCTTTATACATGAAATTTATTATGCTAGCTTTCGGATCTTATCGATCCTTCCACAGGCTAAGCTGTAAGTTGAGAGAAAGAGTATATATAGTTGTACAATATTATTTATATACACCTAACGAAGATAGAAAATAAAATATAAAATAAAATAAATATAAACACATTTCACGAGTTCACGTTTTCTCGTGGCCAGGCTGCAGTTGTTTCATCTTTGTCCAAAGCTCAGTTTGTTTTCTATTCATAGTCAATTGGTCCCTTTATTCCATTTACCTGTTGAAGGGCGTATATCTATCTACATGCGAACAAAACATGGTGTATGGGGTTATGGGTGTGAATTTGAAACTGGGGAAGATGAGGAAGGATCTGGTGGAAAGGAAGGGCTGGGCTGTTTTTTCTTGAATGAGTGGTACTGAGATGGTAGTTCTATATGCCTGTTGATACTGTTTAAATCATGAGAGACAAAGGATTCTATTAATAATCTTTGATATTTGGATTTGATGACAGGTTGGGTCTGAAAGGTTAAAGGCATGGCCGGTTTTTGAGGTATGCTGAAAGATCAAAGATTTGGGATCTTTGTTTATTATATTTCTGTTGTGCTCGGAAATTCTGTTGTAAAATACTCCGGAACCCCATCACCAGATCTAATATTAAGAAACGTCCCGACCAGCAACCATATGCCATTTACTCCATAGGTTGCCAAGATTGCAACGCAAAATATGTGGGTGAGACTGGCCGCTTCATTTACAACAGAATTTCCGAGCACAACAGAAATATAATTTACAAAGATCCCAAATCTTTGATCTTTCAGCATACCTCAAAAACCGGCCATGCCTTTAACCTTTCAGACCCAACCTGTCATTACCACAACATCAAATCCAAATATCAAAGATTATTAATAGAATCCTTTGTCTCTCATGATTTAAACAGTATCAACAGGCATATAGAACTACCATCTCAGTACCACTCATTCAAGAAAAAACAGCCCAGCCCTTCCTTTTCACCAGATCCTTCCTCATCTTCCCCAGTTTCAAATTCACACCCATAACCCCATACACCATGTTTTGTTCGCATGTAGATAGATATACGCCCTTCAACAGGTAAATGGAATAAAGGGACCAATTGACTATGAATAGAAAACAAACTGAGCTTTGGACAAAGATGAAACAACTGCAGCCTGGCCACGAGAAAACGTGAACTCGTGAAATGTGTTTATATTTATTTTATTTTATATTTTATTTTCTATCTTCGTTAGGTGTATATAAATAATATTGTACAACTATATATACTCTTTCTCTCAACTTACAGCTTAGCCTGTGGAAGGATCGATAAGATCCGAAAGCTAGCATAATAAATTTCATGTATAAAGAGACGCAATGCTATCGTTTGTTTTTATTTAATAAATTTATAGCAATTCTTTTGTCTATATATAAGCTTTTTGGTTAATGAATATTTTGCCATTTTCTTTGTATATTTGCATTCCTAGCAAATTGGTATTTTTAGTATTTTCCTTGAGTTTGAATTTATTTTCTATTTTTGATATGGCTTGATTTAGTATATTTGAATCTGAATATATGGCTAGAATATCATCCACATATATTCCCAGAATTATCTTAGAATTGTTCTTCTCATATATAAATACACATTTATCTGAGGTTAGACTTTTAAAACCTTCATCTAAAAGATGACTTTGAGGGTTTCATAAAATACTTTGGCTGATTGATGAAGACCATATATTGCCTTTTTGAGCTTGCAAACCATGTTTTTAGCATCCATTCAAAACCTTCAGGTTATAACATATATTATTTTTCTTGGAGGTCACCATACAAATATGCTGTTTCAATATTGTTGAAGAAAGGAGGAAGATAGGAGAGGGCACTGAACACCGGAGGATTTTTATTAAACCGATCACGGCAAGATAACACAACTAACTAACTAACCAAGACATCCATCTATATATACACCGCAACACACCACAGAGTAACCGGTCACTGGTCAAAACAATTATATCATGAAATCCGAGAGAATTGCCATTTTAACACTTCCTCTCAATTCATCAGATTTCTACATTCCAAATCCAGTGACGTGTTTTTCATACAAAAACCTTGGTAGGCCTTTAGTAAGGATGTCGACAACATTTTCTTGGGTTGGTGTGTGGACGACCTCGACAAGTCCATCGCTGCAAATGCTTCTGATGTAATGCCATTTGATGTCAATATGCTTAGTTCTGGCATGATAAACCGGATTTCTCGCCAGCTGTTGAGCACCCTGGTTATCCGTCTTCAGAACAGTCGGTCCATTCAGCAATTCACCAAATCCCATCTCGTCCAACAGCGCTCTAAGGTAGACTGCCTCCTTTCCTGCTTCACAAAGTGCGATGTACTCAGATTCTGTGCTCGAAAGAGTGACAGTCTGCTGCTTCTTCGATTCCCAGGCTATTGGACCTCTTGCCAAGAAGTAAACAATTCCCGTATGAGATTTTCTATCCACGAGGTTTCCACCCCAATCAGCGTCGGCATAACCATGAAGAGCCTCATTTGATTTCCTGTAGGTAATCCTCAAACATGAGGTGCCTTTCAAATAGCGGAGGACACGCTTGGCAGCATTCCAGTGCTGTCTCCTAGGATCATTACTGAACTGTCCCAAAGCACTAACTGCATAGGCTATATCGGGCCTTGTCGACACTGAGAGATATATCAATGATCCAATCAGTGATTGGTATTCTACCTTTTTCACTGGCTCATTCTCACCTTCTATAGATGAAATTTTTGTTAACTTGGAGTTCGAGTCCATGGGTGTAGAAATAGGCTTTGCCTCTTTCATCCTATATTTCGCCAGAAGTTCTTCAATATATCTCTCTTGATCTATGGATATTGAACTATCCTCTTTCATTTGTATCCTTATACCCAGGCAACAATTTATCCCTCCAAGATCCTTTATTTTGAATATCCTTTTCATACTTTCTTTAAAGGATTTCAACGTGTCTTCTCTTTCAGCCGCAATTATCAGATCATCAACATAGATTGCCACCAGGAGAATACCTTCATCATGCTTGATATAGACACAATTGTCAGATTGAAGTTGCTTCAGTCCCAAATTCTTTAATTCATTGTCAAGCTTTTCATGCCAAACTATTCCAGCTTGTTTTAACCCATAAATGGCCTTCTTGAGTCGACATACCTTCTCTGGATATTTTCTTGAGACGAAGTTTTCCGGCTGTGTCATATAAATTTCTTCTTTAATTTCTCCATTTAAATAAGCAGATTGAACGTCCATCTGATGGAGTATCAAGTTGTATTCAACAGCCAAGGCCAAAAACATTCTAATAGTACTTTGACGCACTACTGGGGCAAAAGTTTCCTCGTAGTCTATTCCGTACTGCTGTGAATAGCCTTTTGCTACCAGGCGAGCCTTATGGCGCTCAACAGAACCATCACTATTGCATTTCGTTTTGAATACCCATTTGGTTCCTATGATGTTTCGATTCTTAGGGGGATCAACCAATTCCCAAGTTTTGTTCTCAATCAAGGAATCAAACTCTTCCTCCATTGCTTTCTTCCAAAAATAAGAATCCCTTCCTGACAGCGCTTCCTCTGCGTCTTTTGGATCTGGCAAGTATTTCTCCGCTAGAAGTTCTTGCGTTGGCAAATTGGCTGTAGGGTACTCCTTTCTTGGTCGGCCAGGTTTTCCCGTTCTAATATACCTTGGTCTTCCTCTTCCTCTTCTAGAAATTATCACTTCACTTTCTGACGGCTCGTTTAACACTTCAGATACTTCTAGATCCGATTGGCTTTCAATTTCAGCTTTTGGATCAATTTCTGATGTACTTCCTCTTTCTTCTACTAGAGGGATTTCCTTGAAAGAAGCCCTTTCTGAACCAACATCAATTTCAACGACTTCATTCCTAATTTTGGACAATTCTGGTTCAATAAAACGTACATCTCTACTTTTTATAATTGTACGTGTACCAGGCTTCCAAAGTCTGTATGCCTTAGATTCTGTGAAATACCCTATTAACTTGTATTCCTCACTGCGAGGTGCGAATTTAGATCTATTCGGCCTATTATTCACGGCAAACGATTTACTTCCTATAATTTTTAAATGAGAAACTACAGGTTTTCTTTTGGTAAATAACTCATGTGGAGTTTTACAATCGTTATTTCTCGGGCATCTATTTCTGATAAAAGTTGATGTATGTATCAATTCAGCCCATAAAGTTTCAGGTAAATCACCTTCGATCATGAAGCACCTAGTCATATCCAGTAGAGTTCTATTCGCTCTTTCAGCTACACCGTTCTGTTGAGGTGTATATTCGACAGAGAGCTGACGTCCTATACCTTCTCCTTCTAGGTAATCTTTGAACTCTTTGCTAAGGTATTCAGGCTCATTATCATTCCTAATACATTTCAACCTTTTTCCGGTTTGTTTCTCAGCATAATTTTTGAATATTCTAAATCCTTTGAATACTTCACTTCTTGATTTCATTATAAATGTGAAGATAAATCCTGAGAAGTCATCAATAAATGTTGAAAAATAAAGGGCGCCACCCAATGATTTTGTTCTCATGGGACCACAAATATCAGTATGGATCAGCTCCAGTGGTTCCCTTGATCTTGTAAAAGACTCTTTCTGAAAAGGTAGCCTTGTTTGTTTACCTTTCAAACAAACTTCACAGGTAAAATTTTTAACATCAAAATTTGGCAGGCCGTATACAATATTTTGCATTTTTAGCTTTTTGAGATCTTGCAAATTTAAATGGCCAAGTCTACTATGCCATTTTTCGTAATTTTTCTCTCCAGCTATGCAAATTTCACTTGTCGCTAATGCCTTAGGACAATTAATTTGACTTAAGATGTAAAGTCATTCCTTTCATAGGCCTGTATGCAAATTTTTGTATGCAAATTCACTATTTCAGCCTTTCTGTACTTGAAATTTACAATATTAAATTTGCCCGTACACCTACTGATGGAAAACAAATTGCCGTTTAATTCAGGAACAAATAACACGTCTTCCAAGGATAAGGTTACAGGTCCGTTTTTACCCGAGCATTCCAATTTTACCTTCCCCTTTCCCAGAGCTTCAATGAATCCACCATTGGCCAGTGTAATTTTCACTGGTGCAGTCTCCTCAAAATGAGCGAATGAGTCTCTTGAGCTGCACATGTGGGCAGTTGCGCCACTATCCAGACACCATTCATTTGCGCCAAGTTTGCTCAAATATTTTGTCCCAATGGACGCATACATTTCATTTTTAGGGTTCCTGGACTTTCTTTTTCTGCAGTCGGCAGCTTTATGTCCCTTTTTTCCACAGAAGTGGCAGCTAAATGGGAATCCCTTTGGCTTTGTTTTGATGTGCTGGGCAAATTCTTTCTTTCTGGGTTTCCAAGGAAAGCTTGTTCGGTATTAGTTGTGCCGTTCAATTGAGTTTGCCTAATTTCCTCCTCCAGCATTTTCACTTTTAAAGTTTCAAAGTTCGGCAACTTGTCCCTAGTTTCAATGGCAGTTCTAAAAGCTTCATAACTCTCGGGAAGGCTACACAACAGGAGGATGGAAAGGAAGTCTTCTGGGACTTGTGCATCCATTTCACTCAACTTGTCAGCCAAGCTGCTAAATTTGTTGAGATAATCCTGCATCCTTTCATTTGGTTTCATTTTCAATAATATCAACTGTTTCGTAAGAAACACCTTCGTTGCAGGTCCTTTTGGCTGATGCACTTCATTTAAAAGCTTCCATGCCTCTGCAGAAGTTTTACATCTCTTCACGTGTATTATTTCTGGAGGACTTAAACTTAGGACTATAGTTGCTAGCGCCTTCTGGTCATTCTTCTCCCATTCGTTGGATTCTACTTCGGTTTCAGGCTTGATTCTTATGCTATTTGCATAATCCCAAAGTTCGGAATGAATTAGAATCATCTTCATTTGCATCTTCCATGTCTCGTAATTTTCAGAATTTAATTTTTCTATTTGATAAAGGCTTGACATTTTGAATACTTTCTTGATGCTACAATTTCTTTAAAGTAATCCTGGGCCCATAACCTGTTGAAGAAAGGAGGAAGATAGGAGAGGGCACTGTACACCGGAGGATTTTTATTAAACCGATCACGGCAAGATAACACAACTAACTAACTAACCAAGACATCCATCTATATATACACCGCAACACACCACAGAGTAACCGGTCACTGGTCAAAACAATTATATCATGAAATCCGAGAGAATTGCCATTTTAAACAAATATCATAATTTTTAAAATCATAATTTTGCATTGCAGCATAACAAAGTAATATTCTGAGTGTATCAGAACTTATAACTGGTGAAAATGTTTGATATTAATCAATTCCATTTTTTTGAGAATAACCAGCTGCAACCAATCTGGCTTTGTATCTTTTTCCTATTATGGGGTAATTTTTAATGGTAAAAATCCATTTGCTTTCGATTGGTTTTGTTCCTTTAGGAAGTGGTTCAATGTCCCATACATGGTGCTCTAATAAAAAAATTATTTCTTTTTTCATGGCTTCTGTCCATTTACTTGCTTGTGGGCATTCAATTGCCCTTTATAAGTTTTTGGTATATAATTTTGATACTGAGTCATTAATAGAGTATCATTTGGGGCTTGAATAATTGAATTTTCTTCATTTTCTTCCTCACTCAAACTTGGTTCATAATAGAAGCCTGGTCTATGTGTGTGTCTAAAGTTGTATCTTGTATTTGATGCTGGATTCTGAATTTCCACAGAGGATTCTTCATCTCCTGATGATGAATTTGCTTCTTCTTCTGCAGGTCCATCTATCTTGATGATTGAGTAAACTGTGCTGTCTTGTTCATTAGTAGTTAATAGTTCTGCACCTTTTTGATTTTCAAAAAAAGCAACATCTCTTGTTTCTGTAATTGTAAAATTTTCTGGGTTGCAAATTCTATATGCTTTTCTGCATGAAGAATATCCCACAAAAATGCCTGTTTTAGTAATTTTTTCAAATTTAGATCTTTTATGTTTAGGTGTCCAGAATTCTACTTTGCAACCAAAAACCTTTAAGTGAGAGACTGTGGGTTTTCTTCCAGTGAACATTTCTTCTGGAGTCTTGTTAGTATTATGGTAAGAAGGAGTTCTGTTTTTAAGGTATGTATAGGTATTCATAGCTTCAGCCCAAAATTTTATTGGTAATCCAGATTCTATTAATAGGGCTCTTGTTCCTTCTATTAGGCTTCTGTTAGCCCTTTCACATCTTCCATTTTGAGCGGGGGAAAAAAGGTAGTTCTTTGATGTTCTATTCCTTTCCTTTTCAGATAGGATTCCAATTCTTGGTTGTTGAATTCAGTACCATTATCACTCCTGAATTTTTAAATTCTTTTATTGGTTCTTATATATTCTATAAATTCTTTAAGTATTTCTTGAGTTTCTGATTTTGCTTTTAAGAATCTAGTGAATAATTTCCTTGAATAGTCATCTACTATAGTAAGAATAAATCTTGCTTTACCAATAGATTCTTCTTTTATGGGCCCAATTAAATCAATATGCAAAAGTTCTAATGATTGTGAGGTTTGAATTTTTTTAAATTCTTTCAAAAGGTTTTCTCGAGTATTTAGATTTAATACATGTAATGCAAACATTTAAGTCTTCTTTAGATATGCAATCAAATTTGTATACTAAGTTTTGTTTTTCATTAAAGTCATGTAATTTTCATTAGGGTGGCCCAATCTTTTATGCCAAATATCCCAATTAACTTTGAAGACTATCTTCTCCATCCCTTGAACCAGAGTAGTTTATTATATAAAAATCATCAATTTTTGGAGCTTCCAATATGACTTGATCCTTGAAATCTATTATAGTACATTTGTCTTTGCTAAAAATTATTCTTTGGTAGTCTTGTACTAATTTTCCTACAGACAACAAATTTCCTTTGATTTGTGGAACAAATAGTACATCTTTGAGGTAAAGTAAATTTTCTTCTTTTGTTTTGATTTTCACATTTCCTATAGCTTTGGATTCAATTTGAGTGTCATCAGCAAGGATTATTTTCCATTCCTTATTTTCTGAATTTTTTAAAAGTTCAAAACAGGATGTCATATGGCTTGTAGAACCACTATCAATTATCCATTCCTGTTCACACTTTTCTTGATTTTTGGCTATCAGACAATTTGATGCCTTTTCATTATGTGAATTTCCAGTTTGTTTCTGCTGATTTCCAAATTTAGGTTTATAGCCACTTGTGCTGGGTTTGTTAAGATCTTCTCTTCTATTATTATTGCCTTTATTTTTTGGATTATGCCAGCAGTCATTAGCTTTGTGTCCTCTTTTGTTACAGATATAACACTCAATTTTATATTTAAATTTATTTTTTGGATAAAATTTCTTTGATTCACTTTGTGATGCTTTATATGCAGATGAGGATGAAAAATCTTTCTCATGGTACCTTTCTTGATACAGGGAAAACTGTGATTTAATATCTGAAAGTGTAGGATTATTCATAATATTTATTTGCATGGCAATAATATTGTATTTTTGTGGCAGGCCTTTAATTACCGAATAGATAAATTCTTCATCATCTATGGTGGCTCCCATAATTCTGGCATTTTCTAATAATTTTTCTGATCTATGAAGGTAGTCTTTCCAACTTTCTTCAGGATACATCCGAAGACGAGAAACATTATTCCGTGCCTCAATACTTTTCTTTTTAATGTCTCCTTCATATCTTTTGGTTAAGGATGCCCATATTTGTTTTGATGTTTTACATGTGAGAATTAATGAAACCTGAGAATCTGTCATGGCACAAGTTATAATACCTTTTGCTTGTGAGTCTTTTATTTTCCATTTTTGTCTTTCTGATTATTCTCCTGGAGGATCTTCAATCAAAAAATTGATCAAATCTTTGCTTTCCAAAATCGATTCACCCCTATATTTCCAACTTGAAAAATTATCACCATCAAATTTTGCAATTGGTATTTCGTTCATTTTATTTTCCAACAATTTTTAGTTTATATTGAATATTAAAAGGAAAAAACAATATTTTGTTGAAGATTTTCTCTAGACAACAATATTTATTTTGCTTTACACATAAATACCGATTAGGCTTAAGTCGTCTGCTATTATTTCCTTTTATTACAATATTCAATAAACCACGGACTCTGCTGCCAATTGTGTTAATTTGGGCTGAATTAAAAAGATAAACCCTTTTATATCATTATTTTATTTAAGATCCAATTTAAAAACAGGAAAGAACAAAATAATATTATAAACTTCTTGTTTACAAGTTACGAGTTAGAAGAACAAAATACAGAGTTGTCAAATCATTTTTGGTCATTTATATATATATTCACAATTTTTCTGATCAAATTTCCATTAAAAATTGCCCTTTATCGCGTTGTTTGCAAATAATATAACACCCTTTTCCTTTTCCCTTTTTTTTAAGGCGAGCAAAACAATAATAAACTTTCAAAAATAAATACTTTTACATATTTTAAAGAAAATCAAGAAGAATCTATGCTTCATATTAATTTTAATAATGACCCTTATCGAAATTAAAAAAAAGTCTGAAATTACAAAATTACAGTATGTCAGATTTTAAAAATCGTAAATCATCATCTCTCGCAGATATATTGAAAATTTCAGAAACGCAACCGCAATATATATTTTAATCATTATAAACTAGAAAACTAGCTCGGTTAACCTGTTTCCACATTTTTTAAAACACTCTTTGAAATTTTCGTAGAAAACCATAGTTCAAAACAGGAAAATATTTTTATTTAGTTGAGTAAGAATTATAACGTGTTATTTATATACTCATGGACAAAACTTAAGGAAGGTGTACTTTTTAGCATGTATATCCCAATTTAGACAATAACTCTGGAAGATATTTGATACACAGTGATCTTTAATGAAGACCAAGAGATAACCAAGTGTGAACAAAATTGCCTCTGTCTTCTTTAAAAGAAAAAAAAAAAAAAAAACACCGGCGACATAAAAATATGATATTTCCTAAAGTTTTTTTCATGAATGTAAATAAGTTTATTTGGATGAAATTCTGGAAAAATGGACATAATATATTTAAAAAAAAAAACGATTTTGCCTATAAAGCCCAAGAATTTGCACCAATATAAAAATGAATAACATAGGTGAGCCGTGGATGGTCTGATCGATTTGGACAACGTTCATGGAATTTTTCTAATCGCCAAAACTGTTGAGAAGAGCAGAATATGTTGATGAGATATATGTTATTAGGTAGACGATTTATATTCTGTTCACCCTGGAAAGTTGGCGATTACGCAGGATTACGCAGTTAGTAGCTGTTACTATCAAGATTAATAAAAAAATTTTACCATCTGAAGAATAATTCAATTATGAGGAGTTTTTGGAGTTTTATATTTTGAGGATTGATAAATCATTAGTTTTATAAGAATGAAAAATTGTCACGGAGAAATGCGCAAATCCTTATTGTAGAGCAAAGACACTTTGTAATTGGCAAATTTATAAAACCCTAACTTTTGAAAAAACCCTTTTTTCCCCTATATCTACCATGCAAGTCAAAGGCTCGATTAACAACAGAGAGAATTCTCGATTGGCTTAAAACATTGAACCTTTAAATGAGAAAACAAAAGTGAAAGAGAGAGTTTCTTTTGTTAATCTACAAATTCTAAGCACATTCAAAAAGTGTCCAGATTTTGAATAAATACCAAAGTAAAAAAAAATTCTTCGTCTCTATAAAAGTTACCTTTAACTCTCAAAACAAAAAAATAATAAATTCCACTAAGCAATGATATCAATGATGAATTAATCAGTGATATATAATATAAATTGGCATTCTCGAAGCATTAAAGCCAATAGGTATTATTTGATGCTCTTCATTATGGTACAGCTACATGAGAAGACACATAAATATAGAAAATTTCAAAAACTGTTCTAAGAAAGCTGCATTCACTCAGTATATACAACCTCTACTGATGTCCTAAATGTAAGAGGGATTAGCAGGGAGCTTATGGCCTTTCAAAAATATGTTGAGCGAGGCATTTATCTAATCACACACATAAATCAAAGTTTACCTGAAAATAAATAAATTTGAACTAGTGATACGAGGCTGATGTACACCATTTGTATTCTAGTGTCCAAAATTAAGGTAACGAACTCTAAATCTTTTATAAAATAATTTTAAAAAACGAAAAATAATAAAAAAAAACATTTTATGATATGCAATTTACACCACACAGTTTAGTTGACCAAAAAAAAAAATTAATATGCAAATTTGGATCATCTTTTTAAAGCCTTCGCTTTACAATTTTATTTAAACAACATTTCTTCCTTTTTATCTATCCATGGAACGTCATAGATGTTTATAAGACTTATTGAAGTGGAGGGTCATTGGTAGAATAGCGGCAGGCTAGTCTCAAGCAGAAGTTGCAAGATGGCTCGAAACGCCAAGAAAATTGTCTTCGAATCTATGAAAACATTTTCAAGAAACAGGAGACATCTACAGAAGAGAAGGACAAGGTCGCACGAGAATCTGAAGAACGTTATCTGAAGTTAACGGCCTAACGTAACAAAATAATGACAGCCAGGCCAGCTAGCAATTGAGCTCTCTTCGGCCACAGGAGACATGGTATCAAAGCAAACAGTTTACAGAAGAATCAATGAGAGAAGGATGTATGCAAGGTGGCCGAAGGTTTGTATCTCTCTCACTGCCATCCAAAAAGGGACTCGTCTAAATTGGTGCAGACAACATCAGTATTAGACCCAAAACCAGTGGGATTCTGTTCTATTTAGTTATGAGTCTTAACACGTATTTTAGACTTGTACTGATATGGAGAGAAACCGTGACTCGAAACCATCCCTCATATATCAGAGTAAGGGGCCGTTACGGTGGCCACGGTGTCATGCGCTTGGGTGGTATCACGTTAGACGTACGCACGCCACTACCTATGTTTGATGGAGGCACCCTGACTTCTCAGCGGTATATAGACGAGGTTTTGGAACCCCATGTAAGGTTTTCAGGGGTGGGGTCGGACACTCGTTCATCTTTTTGGATAATAATGCTCGTCCTTATAGAGCCCGTTCTCATGGAGTCGCCTGCTAGATCACAGACCGCAATCCTATAGAACATGTTTGAGAAGACTTGTGGAGTCGAATTGGATCTTCTTCACCCCCACTCAGGACCACCCAAGAACTGGAAACTGCTCTTGTTAAAGAGTGGGAATTATTGCCTCAAGAGCTCTTTAATTGCCTAAAAATCAACATGAAATATTGTTGTGACAGCAGTTTAGCTGTTAGAGGCGACCGCACATCCTAATAAGTAATCGAATATTGGTCAACATATACCTGACTTTTGGACTAAATTAACATATAAATTATCGTAACTTTTTAAAATTATTTCAACAATGAATTTGTTCTGTCAACTTTATTTGGTATAGTTTTGTCTAGCCAATTACAAAATTTCGTTCAAAACATTACTATATATTTTTTAGAAAACTAACATTAAGTGTTTGTTACCTTATATTTGGGCACCAGTGTAAAATACAAGAATGTATCAATAAAAAACGATAAAAGTTTGAAAAAAACATAAAAAGTGGAAAATAAAATAAAATTATATATTTAACCCCTTACACACCTCATTCCTTTTTCTATACACTTCTTCCAAAGGTCAGGTAGCTTGTAAATCCCCTTTAAGAAAAACTGTGCGTGTTGGACAAGCCGTCCATTCACCGCATTTTTAACCTCATCACCAGTCATGCCCCTAAAAATCCTTTTAAGTGTCCAAATAAATAATAATCACTCGGGGCTAAATCAGGAGAGTAAGGGGGTTGGATAAGAATATAAAAATATAATTATTGATGGTTTCAATGGTGAGATTTTCCACGTGGGGCCGAGCATTATTATACTGTAAACAAACACCTTTCCTCAGCAAACCACGCCTTTTGGAACGAATTTTTGGGTGTAAATTTGTTTCAAGAAGCTCAAAATAAACTATGATATTAACTGTTCGGCCTTTAGGAAAACAATATTCTGAGATGTATCTTTTATTGTTTCAAAAAATAGTAAGAGTACTTTTCCAGCAGAAGTTGTTATCCTCGGTTTCTTTGGTGCTGGTGAACCCTTGTGATGCCTTCCTGCACTTGATATTTTAGAGTCAGGAATGTGATGGTGTATCCATGATTCATATCCAGTCACTATTCTATCAAAAAAACCTTCACCCTCAATTTTCATAACGTTCCAAAAGCTCTTCACAGACGTGAAGACTTTTCTTCCATTTTCTTTGTGAGCAGCTGAGGCACCCATCTTGTGAATATTTTTCTGTATTTTAAATGTTTTGTAATGATTTTTGGACACTATCATAACTAAAGTTAAATTCGGCAGAAATATCTCTAATGCTAATGTGACGATCGTTCTGTATCATCTCGTCAATGGCCCAGGTGGTTGCATCATCACTAACTTGACTGGGCGCCAGGTCGCGGTGCGTCATCTAAACTTTCTATGCCGTTTTGAATTTTCTAACCCATTTAAAAATTCGATTTTGAGATAAACATTTATTACCGTAAACAGCTTTCATTCTGAAATAAATTTCAAATGGTTTAAATTCTTCATGATAAAGAAAACGTATTACTGCTCGCATTTCATACTTGGTGCAACTGTTTGTTTTTGTCACAATTTTTATTGAAAAAATAATTCCTTCAGATGTTTTCTTTTTTCTCGATATTTTAAAAAATATAACAACAGAGTACAATTTAAATATGTATACCTATATACATTTGTTTACTTCTTTGTTTTTTTATTAAACTTTTATCGTTTTTCTATTGATCCACCTTGTAATATAATATTTAAATTTTTCTTTATGATAATATATTATAATAGCTTAACACACATAACCTTCAACATGGATAGTATAGTATTTATATTATATTTATAATAAAATTTCATTCCTAACTTCTATCAAAAGTCATTTAAAATTTTGTTTAGATATTTTCCTGCTGTAGCAGAGAATTATTATTTTTCATAATTTACAATTTATTCGCCTCGAAGACACTATTCCTATAAATTAGAGTAGAAGAACACAAATATTTCTAATGTGTATTTTTTGTGATAACTATATGATAATAGTTTGAGTCAAAAGGTCATCCATCAATTAAGATTATATAAAAGGGCGTACCTGGATCTGTAAATAATAAAAAAAAACTTATTATTATATTACTAATTTTTCACAAAAGCCTTGAATTTTCATAATATTTTTAATTATTATTATTATTATTTTTGACTTTTAATGTATTATTATCATTAATTATTTTTGACCAATGACAAATTTGTTTTCATGTGATCTACAAGAATTTGTAAATTAAGTTTACTATGCAATAAATTGATAAAGAGGAAGCAATCTCTCGAAATATTTTGAGGAAAAATTGTTTTTTTTCTTTGCAGATCCAGGTACGCCCTTTTATATAATCTATATGTTAATAGTTCTTCAAATTGAAGACACTTCGGCCAGTAAATCTTTTTTATTGTCTCGACGTTTCGACAAAATTCATTTTTCCTCGTCAGGAGCGAACAAAAATTAAAACATTTGGCATAACATTGAAAATTATTTTTAAATATATTTTTTAAAATAATTTTAACGCTTTGCCAATTGTTTTAATTTTTGTTAGCTCCTGACGAGGACAAAAGGTTTTAGTCGAGAAAATAAAAAAGATTTACTGGCCGAAGTATCTTTAATTTGAAGAACTATGAATGCCGGCCAGGCAGCCTCTATCTTTACAATATATGATAATACTTCTACTATACCTACGTGAAAACTTTTAAGGTATTGAGCCTGTCAAGAATTGGCTCCCATATATTCAGACACAGCTATACCTTTCAAAAAAGAATACCCTGATATCGTTTTAGCCAAAGGGAAGCTTATCCTATATCTGACACATATGACTTAATCACAAAGGAATATAAGATCAAATCAATATCATGGTGACTTTGAAGAATTCTGTATGATCCAACAAACTTGAAATAATACATTTCCACAGTTATAACATACATTTATGTTTAATTATCATATAAATTTTCAAAGGCAAAATACCCTGCAAAAGGATTGTTCGAATCAATATTTATTTTCAAACTAGGTAATAACATAAAAATATTCTTCTATGAGATATATATATATATATATATATATATATCATAAATAATTTAAAATTTTAAATTGTTTCAACCAATTTTATTCTTAAATATATATATATATATTAGAAAAGGCATATCCTGACCAGGAGCACATGTGATTTACAGAAGGCAGAGCGCTATCTGGTGGAACAGAAATCAACTAAACATTGATTTAGCCTCTTCCCTGATACTTGGCCAACCCAGATGGCGCTCTGCCTTCTGTAAAGCACATGTGCTCCTGGTCAGGATATGCCTTTTCTAATATTGATTTCAACACCTGATCTTTTTATCTTTTTTTTTTCTTTCGTTTATATATATATATATATATATATATGTAGGAAGGTTGTTGAAGTGATGGTGTGGCTTGTGGAAAGGCTGCTGATAAAATTAAAATTAATTTATTTAAAGCAAGAAATTATAAAGAGAAAATAAACAACGGTTGAAATAACGGCCGCCGGCTTTAGCCTTGTTGTTTACCGCTGAGTGGTTAGATCAAGTGTCGGAAGAAGCCAGCCGCTAGAAAGTTCTGGATGACCCCCGCGCATGCGTAGTGAAGTGTTCTCCCAACACGTGCTCGCCAAGCTTCTGCCCGTATGTGTTTTGAAGATTTGTCCCAGTTCGCTGAAGCAAAGTGCGGTCGCCACACTACTCCCCCTCCAGTAGGATCCTTAAATATCCTATGTAGTCGTAGAGGGAACTCTTGGTAGGGTGCCTTGTTGGGTTGGGATCTGGTCTTGGGGGCTTGAGGGAGGCACCTGTCCTTTTCAAATGTTGTCCGGATGTAATGGGTGGCGACCATCTTGTTAGCTTGCAGGGACACGATGGGTTGCTCAGCGATGGGTGTAGTCGCCGAGAGTACCTGAGGAGCTATTGGTATTGGGGAAGTAGTGACTCTTGATTCAATAGGAGGTAATGACTTTTGGAGAGTGTTTTGAGGTTGGAGAGGTTGTGGTACCGAAGTTTGGGCGGGCTGCAAGTGGAGAGGAGTCGTTGCAGCAGCGTTATTGGTTTCTTCTAGGAAGAGTGGATGTTTCTGCTCGCAGGATGGAGGCAAGGGCTCTTCGTGAGACGGCGGCTGCTGGGGCAAGGGCTCTTCATGAGACGGCGGCTGCTGGGGCAAGGGCTCTTCATGAGACGGCGGCTGTTGGGGCAAGGGCTCTTCATGAGACGGCGGCTGCTGGGGCAAGGGATTGTCACTGTGCACTGGGGTGGAGAAAACAGTTTCAGGGGGACACGAGATGGTGTTTGAAGGAGGGTTGGAGCAGAACGATGAGGAGTCCAGGGATGAAGAGTCACTCAGAAAGCTGGAGAGAGAAAGCAAGGCGGAGCTTGAGTTGGTGTCTTCAACGTTATGGACTGTAGTCACCGGGGCAGTTGTTGTGACATTCATGTCACGGGGAAAAGCCGTCTGCTCCAGGTGTTGGAGGCTATTGGAGGTGGGAGTACAGGGATCACAGTGCTGAGATGGAGGTGGCTTGGACAATTCGACCAGGATAATCGAGGGTCTCTGATCAGCAATGGGCTTAGTTTCTGAGACTTGAGCTGTTCGTACCTGGCGTGACCGGCCAAATCGCAGGAGAAGTCGTTCTTTGAGCGCCGCATACTTTCCTGAAACTGGTGGGTTCTCTACAATGTCGAAGACGCATATGAGAGCCAGTCTATCCAAATTAACGATTATTGTGTTATACTTGAAATCGTCGTCGCAGGCGAAGTTTGCAAAATTAAAGGCAGCTTCCAGTTGGTTGAGCCACAATGGAATGTCGTTTGGCAAGAAGGGTGGAGCTCGAAAAAATAATTTTGATATTTGAGATGGGGTGAGTTCCATCGTGAATGTTTGAGCTTCCTTGATTTGCCCTTGACGTTGGCCGTTAATTCTTCATTCGAGTCGTCCGGCTCACCAATTTTGTAGGAAGGTTGTTGAAGTGATGGTGGCTTGTGGAAAGGCTGCTGATAAAATTAAAATTAATTTATTTAAAGCAAGAAATTATAAAGAGAAAAGAAACAACGGTTGAAATAACGGCCGCCGGCTTTAGCCTTGTTGTTTACCGCTGAGTGGTTAGATCAAGTGTCGGAAGAAGCCAGCCGCTAGAAAGTTCTGGATGACGCCCGCGCATGCGTAGTGAAGTGTTCTCCCAACACGTCCTCGCCAAGCTTCTGCCCGTATGTGTTTTGAAGCTTTGTCCCAGTTCGCTGAAGCAAAGTGCGGTCGCCACATATATATATTAAAATAATATATATAATAATACTTTATTTAACAAATTTCAGTACAGTTGAATGTATGGAAGTCGAGGATTCTTGCCGAGATGTGATTATTTTATTATATGACGAAGCCATCAGGGTAAAAGAAAATAAAAGTATTTGATTAAAAATTGAAAAAGGTGAGTTTCGAGAACATTAGTAAAAAGGAATAACAATCAATTATATCATCACACAATTATGCAGTGGTTTCGGGAATGACCTTCCTTGAACACTGGAGTCTAATTCATTACATTTAAGATTGACTCAGTACATGTGTACAAGGGGGGATCAATAAATAAGGTGAATTATCTTATTTCTTAAAAATTAAAATAAAAAAATAATTTAAACAACATAATATTAAAATATAACATCGAGAGACTATTTAAGGTGTTCTGTTCTCTTTTTCCACGCGCGGCGCGAGACTTATAAATAAACTAAAATGGAAGCTCCCTTGAAGGATTGCACCACGCTTGAACAACGTGCAGTTATTCGTTTCTTGAATGCAGAACGTATTCAAACATCTCAAATATGCCAAAGAATGAAAAAAATATATGGTGAGTCTTGTTTGTCTCAAAAAACATTTATAAATGGGTTAACGAGTTCAAAAATGGACGAATTACATGTACCGATATTGAGCGACCTGGACGACCAAGTGTTACAGTGACGCCAAGCACGATAAATGCGGTTGAAAACTTAATTTTGGAGGATAGAAAAATATCCATTTTAACCATAGCCGACAATTTGAATATAAGCTATGGAACTGTGCACACCATTATTAAAGAACAATGCAATTTAGAAAAATATGCTGCAGATGGATTCCACATTTCCTTATTTTGGACTAAAAACTTAACCGTATTCGGGTTTCAAAGGCTCTGTTAAAGCGGTATGAAGAAAAAGGTGATCATTTCCTTGACCAAATTGTAACTGGAGATGAGAGTTGGTGTTATCATTATGAACCTTCGACAAAACGTGCATCTATGGAATGGAAACGAGGCGACTCTCCAAGACCGAAAAAAAAATCAGGTGTCAACGTTCGGCCGGTAAAGTTTTTGTTAACAATTTTTTGGGATGTTGATGGACCAATCTGTCTTGATTTTTTATCCTCAAGGCAACGTATGAACAGCGACCTTTATTGTGACATTCTTGTAAATAAGCTAAAGCCTGGTATAAGAAACAAAAGAAGAGGGAAGCTTAGTAAAGGTGTTCTCTTCCTTCATGATAATGCAAGGCCGCATACATCATGTAAAACTGTATCTACAATCATTAAATTAGGTTTTGAAGTTTTAGAACATCCTGCATATAGTCCAGACCTAGCCCCCCTTTGACTATTTCCTTTTTGGACTACCAAAGAAGGAGTTAAAGGGAAAGCGATTTGACTCGGATGAAGATGTCCAGAAAGTGGTGCAAGATATTTTTCACACGCTTCCTAAGAGTGCCTATAAAGAGAGTATTTAAAAGTTGCCAGAACGATGGAGACGATGTATAGAAAGCCGAGGTGATTATTCTGAATAAATCAAGTCCTAATTTTTAATATCGTTCTTATTTTTTTAAATAAATTATAATTCACCTTATTTATTGATCCCACCTTGTATTTAACGATCTTTTTTCGTCGAGATTGATTTTGTTAATACGAAGCTTAATACTTCAAACAATTAAAAAAAACTTGATTTTTTACAAACTACGATATATGGGTTTAAATATGTTTAAATATATTCAGCAACAATATGTTGACAAATCACGAGGAAGAGCGATCGGGAGGATCGAAAAGTGGCTATCACAGCGGGAAGTCACCAAGTGGTTAACTTGTCTGAAAGCGTGAATCCTTTCTATGGAGCCAATTCCAAACTACTGGGACTTGTTATCGGACTGGGGGCCGCCATAATGTGACAACCTTAACAAGCATTCGAAAAACTGTGTGACTATAATAGAAAAAAAAACAAAAATTAAAAGAACTATAGACCAAAACAAGTTCTATACAAATTCAAGAGGAATAATGAAAATGGGAAATAAAAAAAAACATACAAATAATGTTGAAACATTAATCTAGCCAGATAATTCTCCAACACTACTGATAGAAAATGCAGTATATGGTACAGACCATATTCACCAGATAGAGATTGTAAATATCAGTTTATATATATACACTGCTGGCCCCCAAATTCATTTTGTAGATAACATATTGACCATGTATTAATTGATTAAATTTATAGACTTCTGCGAAGTGTGGTTCCTGCCAGAATCAGTAGCCAGAGTAGCCGCCATTGTTGAGATCACCTCTGCCACACGCCTCGGCATTGATTCAAAGAGAATGTGGATGTGTTGCTGGGGGGACAGCAGAGCAAGCAGCTTCCACACTTTGCCAAAGTTGATCTGGTGTGGCAGATGGGGATGTAATCTGGGTCAATCGTTAAGCAACCATGGACCACATGTTTTTATCTGCGAAAATCCAGAGAGCGAGCCGGCCAGGAAAGCAATTCAATCTGGCGATTGACGAAAAACCTCTGGACAATGCGTACAACTTCTTTTCGCGCATTATCATGTTGGAATATGGCTGTGGGCAAGTCCTGGAGGTAAAGAAGGACAACTGGCTCCAACACCTCGGAGATGTAGCGTTGGCTTTTTAATGTACCGGCAATGCGTACTAGAGGAGTGCGAGAGTGATATCCAATACCGCCCCATACCATAATACCCGGGGCAGGACCAGTATGGTGGTGCATAGCGCAGCTGTTCAGCATCCCCTCTCCACGGTGTCTCCAGACTCGAATCTAACCATCGTGGAGTTGCAGACAGAAGCGTGACTCCTCAGTAAATACAATTTCATTCCATTCTGCCGTCCACATTCTCCTTTCATCGCACCATTGGCGGCGGAGACGTCTGTTATTCTGCGTCAAGGGTAGACGAAGCAATGGACGTCTTGCAGACAGACCACTCTGATGTAAATGACGTTGAATGATACGCGTAGACATTGGATGATGCGTTACAGACTGAATGTTGTGTGCTACGGTTCGTGATGTGACTGAGCGATCTGTCGCTGCCATGCGCACAATTTGCCTGTCAGCACGTGAAGTGGTGCACTGAGGTGGATGCGATCGAACACGCTGGTCCGTCGTACCTTCCTGCAACCAACGATCACATATCCGCATTACAGTTGTTTGGTTTCGTCCAACACGACTATCGATTTCCCTGAAAGATAATCCACAATCTCTGTAGGCCACTTTCCTTCCTCTTTAGAACTCGTATACTTGATCAAAAGATGATTGCTGTTTTCTACGAGGCATAATTGATCGTTTTTTTTTGAAAAAAAAAACAAAAAAAAAAAAAACACAATTGTCCAATTTGAAATCGTCGAAATCTCCAAGCCTTAATAAGTGCTTTAAAGTGGAGCCACAGGCGCGCGTGATGTGCTTCTGCGCTGAAATTCTAATCATTTGCATATCTCACCTCCGCTAATGCACGTTGTAAATTTCATGTTATTTGCATGATTCTTTCAGAGTGTTGTATTTACGGTGGCCAGAAGTTAATATAATTATGATGAGAATCCCTGTGCACAACTCTTGATTGTATATTTATGAATTAGGCTGTTCTTGCTGAGTGGAATCTAATAAGATTTTTTGAACTGAACTCAAACTCGACGAGTCAAAAATTGCACCATGCTGACAATAAACAAACTAATGACTCTGTAATCCGAGAACCTTTGTCCTGTCTTTGTCTTGGTCGACCCTCAATCAAACTTTATTATTCCGTTTTGTATTACATGATGGCCAAACTGGCGAGTTGGATTGTATCTACCTTTTAGGCTGTTTTACTATAATTATGTTACATAGGGAAATCTAGTATATATATTGCAATATATTACTATATATATATATATATTATATAAATACGAAATATGTTTATGGGAGTGATAAAAGTATTATTTTTATCTTTTCATTAATTAAATTTTAATATTTTTTTATGCTTCCTCCCTCTCTCTCTTTAATCTCTCTTAAAGTTTTTTTTTTATTTTGTAAACAAATGAGAATTATTGCCATCTATAATAAATTTTTAAAAATGTATGGTTGTTTCTCATAGATTGCAACAATATTTAACCGAGCAGAATATAATTTTAACAGGATATCGAGTTGAATCTGAAGAGAGAGTCAGTCATGATTTCGACATTTATATTTACTAACTAGCGGATGTACCCGGCTTCGCCCGGGTTATACCCTAGTAAAGGTTTGTCTAGCCAACATTTGTTAAAACTCGTAAATTTGAATCTCTCGATAAAGTGAACATTTTTTTCCCGGTCCCTGTGTGCCGTGTCATCCTGAATTTTGTCTTTCCTAATTTTCTACATTACAAAATCATCGTTTTATCTAGTGAATATTTTTCCCGGTCCCTTGAAAAATACTCGATAAGTTGAATAGAATCTATATTAATTGGTTCCCTCGGTAGTTGGAAGTTAAAGAAATAGTATCTTTGCCTTGGAATTGTATCATTATTCTTGTCTCAAATAAATTGCCGTGCCATCCTGAATTTTGTCTTTCCTAATTTTCTACATTACAAAATCATCGTTTTATCTAGTGAACATTTTTCCCCGGTCCCTTGAAAAATACTCGATAAGTTGAATAAAATCAATATTAATTGGTTCCCTCGGTAATTGGAAGTTAAAGGAATAGTATCTTTGCCTTGTAATTGTATCATTTTTCTTGTCTCAAATAAATTACCGTGTCGATAAATGATAAAACTAACTTTGACTTGTGCGCAAAATTCTCACGCTCTACGGGCAGAGATCAGAGCTTGGTTAAGTGGATTCGTCAGTGTAGAGGAAAAAACGTTCCGTCGGCGGTTTCATGTTCAAGTCTTTCGCGCAGTCTCTTGGGATTAAAGGATTTGCTTCAAACGAGGGGTGGCGCTCAAATTATATAAAAAAAAAAAACGACACGGGATATCATTTAAAAAATCTGCGGAGAGAGCGCCAGCGTGGATATTTCCATTTGTTCGCAAAGGATTGACAACCTAAACCAACTTTTGAATGGCTATGACCTATGGTTATCGTCTGATTTCTACTGATTCAAAAATAAATAGAGGTTCGTATCAAGCAAATTCAAAGGGAAAACAGGAAACTTTTATCAAGTTGGTATGCTTACAGGACGAAACTATGCAAAAGCTTCTATATAAGTTATTTAATTTTTAGTTATCGCATTTTTATTTATTCGAATTTTATATTTAAACGATACTCATTATTTCTTTTGATTTTTATATATCGTATATATCGTCTTGCACAATTATTTAAACTACTTAAAATAAAATATGTTTCTTATACAATCTAAAATTAGAAAATAAACTTTTAAATCGGTAACCTCAAGGAGATAGCCATTATAAAGCACTAATATTTGAATTGGTTTTACTTATTATTTTAGCCCTGAAAGACCCAAGGTCATCAGGCGTGGAGCAGACTTCCTGCCTAAGCCTATCTCCGTCGCAATGGTGGCGCTGCTTGCGAGTTATATCTACAAATAACTCTAAGGATATTCAAGATATTCAAGGAATTATTTTTCAGAAACCTTCCCAGTACTATACTAAATAACTTCCCAAAGTTTCATGGCGTTCCAATGAGTGGTTTGGTCAGGCATAAAGGACACACACACACACTCGAGCGAGCGGCCACGCTTTTGCGAGCTCCGCCGTTTTTCGCCTCTGGCGTGAGTGTAGATGTCTGTTGACATGCCAAATTTGGTATGGGCGAATAGCCCAGGATCGGCTGACTCAGTGCCTGAAAGGCCCAGCCTTGTATCCCAATCTGGTGAAGAGAAATCACCGAAAAACAGCCTACAGAAGAAAACTTCTGAAGAAAATTCTGCAAATCAAAAACATGCAAATTCGCCGGCAGGCGACGTGCATGTAAATCCGGCCGCCGTATGTGACGTCACCGCGCCGCCGACTGCTGCCTCTTCCAGCGAGAATCCACCCGACCCGGCCTCGCTCAACTGGGCCGACAGCGAGATGGCGGAGGTGGGCGCCAACGACGATTTCATCGTCGTGAAGGGTAAGAAGAGGCGCCGCGGCTCAACGTCAACTGAGCACGCTGCAAGGCAGCCCAATAAGCCCGGAGACCAGCGCAGCTCCCAGCAGCGGAAGCGGCCAACAGGGCCGAGAGCAGTGCCGCCTCAGGAGATCAAGGCGACACGCGCGAACATCGCCGCTGCCAGGGCGAGGCAGACCTCTTCCACCCACGAGAACAACGTCTTCGTGGAGCTGTGCCCAGACATCCCGGACTACTTCTACCTCCGGGCAATGAGCAGGCTATTCGGAGGGCCTGGAGGCATAACACAGTTCAACAAGATGAACAGCCACTACATCGTGGGCTTGGAGACCGAGGATCTTGCGCGCCGTCTAGTTGAAGGCGGCCTAGAGATCGAGGGAACGACCCTTAGGGTCTTCCCCTACCGCAAGAGGGCCGAGCGAATCATCATCGCCAACCTGCCCGGCTTTGTGGAGGACAGAACCGTCGTAAACGCCCTGGGCCCATACGGGAAGGTCACCTCCATCGCCCCCATCATGGTCAAAATGGGGTAGTTTACCTTTACCGACGGCCGCCGGGAGGCCTTCATCCTGCTCAACGACGGCATCAAACTGGACAGGCTGCCCACCCGCCTGGAGATCCAGTCCAAGGGAGACACCCTGCAGGCCTTCCTCTCCTTTGGCATCAAATGCTCAAAATGCGGGAAACAGGGCCACCGCAGAGCCAACTGCTCAGCGCTCGCCAGGCAAGCAGCGTCTCCCACCGACGCAAGGACTCCCCCCCTCCTCCTCCTCAGCAGCCAAGGAAGCCGGCACCGGGCCCGCAACACCGGCGTCCCCTGTCCAACCGGCGAAGACATCAACAGAGGCTCCGGCGATCCCCTCGGCGCCCCATCCTGCCGAACCGAAGGATCTTGCCCAGCCCGCCCCTGTTGCCCTCCCTGCTCCTATGGCTGCCCCGCGGCCCCTCGAGCCCGCGATCCTTCCGCTCGACATCGAGATGTCGGAGGAGGAGCGGACCTCAACTCCCTCTACGCCTTCCAAGGGAAAACCCGCACTCTTCCAGCTGCAGGAGCACCTCAAGCAGTCCCCCAACCTCTCCATCGACTGGGACGGGCTGCCCGGTATAGACCGCGAGGACGCACAGCAGCTACTCACCTCTAAAAGAAAAATGGAGAAGCGAGTGCCCTCGCTGTCAAAAGCACAGGTCGCCGCCCTCGACCAGGTGGCCGAAACCATCAAGGCCTCGATCCCAGACTCCAACCACACCATCCTCAAGACCCTCCAGAAGACCAAGGGGGTGCTTAAGGGACGGCAACATTGAGCTACCGTCTCGCCAGCATCAACGCGCGAGGGCTCGCCACTCGCAGGAGGAGCCTTGCCCTTTGTCATCTCCTCAGGCAACATCACGTGGACATCGCGTTTGTCCAGGAGACAAACGCATTTCATCTCGGCAGCGGCCAAGACCTCTGCCTCGGCTACAACGCTGTTATATTGGCCCATCCCGTAGCCATCTCGGGATCCGGACTCGCCTGCGTCTTCGGACCAGGCGTAGCCGTGCTACAACAGCGTATCCTGTGGCCGGGCCACATCGCCTTGGCAACAATAGATGTCCACGGCGAGGAGATGACGGCCATCGCCGTTCATCTGGAGCATGAACCCCGGGAGAGAAACCGACAACTGGAGCTCCTGGCGGCGAAGCGGCACAGGAGGAGGAGGGGGCCTGCTGGATCATCGGCGACTTTAACATCAGGGATCGGGGCCCCTCATCGTCATCATCATCGGATGCCCTCGCCGCTCTTCTGGACCTGGCCGCGCTGGTCGACGTGGCCACCCAGTTCGACGCCGCCCACCTGCCCACCAGAGTCGCCATGCACGGCGACCAAGTCGAATCCAACCGCCTGGACCGGATCCTCGTCCCTGCTGGAGTCCTGGATCGCGTGTCCATCTACGCGACCAGCCACTACCACCTCTCGGACCACCGCCTTGTGCTGCTCCAGGTGGGCCCGCCCACCACCGCCGTCTCCTCCCCCACCCAGCCTCGCTTGGCCGCGATGCTCCGCTCGGGGCTTGCTCTCGAACATCTGGCTGGCTACATCCGGGAGTTGGAGGAAGGCACAGCGCACGATGACGACGACGGGACCGTCTGGGATAGGTGGACCTCCATCAAGGCGGGGCTGCTGGCGGAGGCCAGATCCCTGCACGACCCGCGCCACGCTGCCAGCGACAGCTACATCTACAGGGCGAGACGTTACATCGCGGCGCAGCTCGAGGCCTCCTCCATCCGGGCCGACTACCCTTCGCTGCCGGACCTAGCACGCGCCATCCGCCTCCGACGCCCGGTCAGCGTCATCAGAGACGAGCAGGATAACATCATCGAGGGCCCCGAGCTTCGGCGGAGGGCGTTCGCGACCTTCCAGCCCCGCTTCGCCCGTCCCACCAGCGATCCAGTTGCGGGAGCTGCCTTCATCGCCAGCAGCGCGCCCACCACCACCCGCGAGCTGAGTGAGGAGGACCCGCTCCACCGGCCGGACATCAGCCCCAGCGAGATCGCCAACGCTATCGAGCATCTCCCTCGCGGAAAGGCCCTCGGCTGGGATGGCTTGCCGTGCGAGCTCCTCGTCGCCTTCAGCGAGGACTTCTTCGCGGAAGCTCTGGCCCGGGTGTTCGCGGCATCACGGCTCCGCGGTGCCCTGCCTCCGTCGACGCGGCGCAGCTCCATCTGCCTCGTGCCCAAGGCCCGCGGAGGTCGCGGCCTTGATGGCTACAGGCCCGTCGCGCTGCCCTCGGCCGACTACAGGGTCCTGGCCGCCATCCTTCACCGGCGCCTCAAGCCCCACCTGCGGACCCTTGTGCCGGAATGCCAGACATACGCCGTCCCCGGGAGGTCCCCGTCATGGAACATCGCCATGGTGACGGACGCCGTCGAGGAGGCCACCGCCCTAGGCTCGCCGCTGGCCGTCATGGGCGTAGACCTGGAGTCCGCCTTTGACTCACTAGACCGCGGCTTCCTGGAGTCCCTGCTGACGTCCCTCCGCCTCCCGCCGGCCTTCAGGGCCTGGATTAACATCCTCTACGCCGGGGCGGACGCCACCATCCGGGCCGGAGGATTCTACACCACCGCCTTCCCCCTCCTCAACGGCCTAAGACAGGGTTGCGCCGTGAGTGCCGCACTCTTCAGCATCGCCACGGGGCCGCTGCTACGTCGCCTGGAGTTGACCCTCGGCGTGGGCAATGTCATCGCCTACGCCGACGACATCGTCCTCCTATTCCATCGCGACGGAGACTTCGAACGGGTGGCGACCGTCTTCGAGGAGTACAAGCAGGCCTCCGGGGTTGGCGTGAACCTCCGGAAGAGCGCTGGCCTCTGGTGCGGCGCCTGGCGCAACCGTGGCGACTTCCCTCTCGGCGCCTCTTGGTCGACCACCAGGTCTTTGTTGGCGATGGCAAGATTGCTCCATCGGTTTCTCCACTCTTCTTTAAGATCTACATTTTCGTCGGCCACCCATGCAGGATTCCTTGATATTAGTCGAGTTGGGGGAGGAATTTCGAGAACAGTGTTGATTGGAAGCTTAGTGTTAGCTTTAATTTTACTGAGAAGGTTGGAGGTAGATTTCTTTCTTCTGAGGTCAGGAGGTGCTATGTTAGAGAGATATGGGAGCCAGTCTATAGGGGTAGGTCTCATGTTTCCCGCTATGAGATTAATAACGGGAAACATGAGACCTACCCCTATAGACTGGCTCCCATATCTCTCTAACATAGCACCTCCTGACCTCAGAAGAAAGAAATCTACCTCCAACCTTCTCAGTAAAATTAAAGCTAACACTAAGCTTCCAATCAACACTGTTCTCGAAATTCCTCCCCCAACTCGACTAATATCAAGGAATCCTGCATGGGTGGCCGACGAAAATGTAGATCTTAAAGAAGAGTGGAGAAACCGATGGAGCAATCTTGCCATCGCCAACAAAGACCTGGTGGAGGATCCTAACACCAAACCTCCCGGCTACAACCTACCTAGGAGGACCTGGTCAACCCTCAATAGAATCAGGACCTCTACTGGCAGATGCAACTACCTACTAAATAAGTGGAACATGAGTCCAGACCAGAACTGCGACTGTGGACAAATACAAACAATGCACCATATCCTAAGGGACTGTCCTCGAAGATTCTTCCAGGGAACACTTGGGGATATCCACCGGTGCACAGAGGAGGCCCTGGAGTGGATTCGTCACCTCGACATTCCACTCTAGAGAAACTTGCCAACATTGTTGTATTGTGCTGTAAAAAAAAAAAAAAAACAATATCATACGCAATAAATAAATAAATAAATTGGTCGACCACCTCCATCAGGATCCTCGGGCTCGACATCGCCCCCAGGAGCACCGTCGCCCACCGGGAGCAGCATCTCCTGGCTCTCCTGGAGACTGCGTGCCGCAGATGGACGCCCTTCACCCGCGGCCTCTCCCTCGTCGGACGAGCAAGAGCGGCGAACACGCTGGTGGGTTCCACGATCCAGCACCACCTGCATGGATACCTCCCATCACCCCCCGACCATCGCCAAGCTGCAGGCCCGACTGGCGAGGTTCGTCTGGGGGCCAGACCACACGGCGTGGCTTCCCGCCAACGTCATGGCGAGGCCGGTCACCATCGGAGGCCTCGGCCTCCACGACCTCGCGACCCAGCTCCAGCTCGCCTGCCTCAAGGGGGTGCAGGTCGCGCTCCGCGGAGGCAGAAATGCTTTCAGCTGGTTGGTGGAAAGCGGTAAGGCCTGGATCCACCCTCCACCGGACGGCACCCGTCTCCAGCCCTGCCGTCTACGGCTGCTGAAGCTCTGGGAGGAGGCCTCCAACATCCTGAGCCTCAACCACCGGGCGCTCCCCACGGCTCAGCTGCTGGACCTCCCCATCATCGGCGGCTGCCGGTTCCTCCGCCCTCCCTACCTCCTGGCCCCCGCCCGCTGGCGCGGAGCCCGAGTCCGGGATCTCATCGTGGAGGAAAATCTCATCGCCCGCCCAACGCGCTCGGCCCTGGCTGACGCCGCGGCCCTGGGCGCCTTCTGCCGGAGGCTGACCTCCGAGAACGCCGTGGGCTTCGGGGCGGAGTCTACGCCCTCATCTAGCTCCTTAGCTGCGGCCGTGGTGCTGCGGGGAACGGCTACGCCGTTCCTCAACGGCCTCACGACCCGCTCAGCCCGACGGGCCCTGGATCGTCCGCGCCTCGCCGCCACGCCCATCTCCAAATTCCTGGCGAGATGGACGCCCACCATCAATCCACCATCCAGGATCGACTGGGCCTCGCTGCGGCGCTGCGCCTACTCGGGCCACGAGGCCGACGCGGCCCTCAAGTTGGCCCTCCACGCCTTGCCCCATCCGGCCCATCCTGCCTCGGTCGGCCCCTCCTGTCCTGCCTGCGGGTCCATCGACCGCTCCCTCGGCCACCGTTACTGGTGCTGCCGTTCCATCAGGCCTCTCATCAGAGAGGCCTTCAACATCATAGGGCGGCCCCCTGACCTGCAGGCTTGGATCTTCGGCGGGTCCGGCATTGAGGACGACGCCCTTTCCATCTTGGCGTCGGCAAAGTTGCGAATTTATCGCTACTTTGTCCAGGTTGGGCTCGGAGAAGCAGTGGAGGACCCGCTTATCGCCTGGTCCAAGACCCTCCAGCGTCGAGGTTTCCTATCTTCATCCCCCTTGTAAAATATATGTAATATATATGTAAATATTTCATTCATTCTTTATGTAATATATTTCTTTTTCTTCTCTTTCTCTCTCTCGTTGATGGAATGTTGTAATATTGTCTAGAAGACAATAAATAATTTTTAATTGTCACACACACACACATACATTCATTTATAAATATATATAGAGATTAACAAAATAATTAAATACATTATTTATTTTAGGTCTAGAAATTAGTATAATATTGTTTAATCGTGATTGATATGTAGGATCAAAATTTTTCGTGCGCACATCTAAACGATCAAAACATGGGTCATATATAATATAGACTCTTCCCTGCTTTAACATTTTGATTTAATCAATAAGAAATCAAGGGTTTCTTTTTTATTTCTTTCAATTCTTAAGCTTTCGTACCAATGCCCTTCAACATGGAGATCCTGAAGTACTTCTTCTAGCCAATTATAACACAGTTTAAACTTGTACATAAATTCGGCGTGAAATTGTACTTCAGGATCTCCGTGTTGAAGGCCATGTTTGCCCGAAAGCTTGAGAATTAAAAGAAATAAGAAACCCTTGATTCCTTATTGATTAATTAAAAATGGGTCATATATATAGCTCAATTATCAAGCTTTGCCTACATCTCTTTGTAAGTGTGCCGAATAAATAATAGCTATAACAAATGTTAGTCATTATAATTATACCATTTAATTAACTATTTGTAGTGTCTGTGACAATACATATTAATATACCATATTAAATTACATAATTTATCTTTTTTGAAGCCAAAATATTTTAGTATAAAATTTAATTAAAATACAAAAAAATCAGATGATTATTAATTTGGATATTTTGTTACTCAGTACGTCCTTTTATTTTCTCATTTACTTGTTGTTGGTAGGTGATTATTTTGATCAAAATAAATTACTTTTTCTTGCTCGTGTTAAACTTCATATAATTATCTATGTGACAATATTCAATTATTTCATTTTTGGGTGAAAATCACTTTATAGTTAAATGATATTTTTAAAATAAATATTATTTTAGTGAATAAACATTCACTTGGAGGGTAAAAAGCCAGATCATTCGACTAATATCACATATAGTTTTACATATTTGTATTGATCTTGTGCAAGCCATTTTTTTTTTCAGAGAACGAAATTACTCTGAAATAATTTTCATTGCTCTATTCATGTGGAGCGTATTTAATCACGTTTCTTAAAATTTGTTGATTGTTTCAACACAATTTTTATCAGATATGTAAGTACTGAATGTCCTATATCAAATCACGAGACGCCATATCGTCTGACATTGTCTGCTTCTAGTAAACATGGAATAAGATTAGAGTGCCACTGATATAAGTTATCCCGACTAATATCTGTGAGAAAACCTAGCAACTGGCTTAATTATGGAAGTCGTCATAATTTACTCGTTTTTCTCGGTGGTGCAAAGTAGGTGCTCTGTCTAAATCATGTATTGTAGGTTGAGCGCTCATATCAATCTTTTTTGGTCCACATAACTTGGTAAAATTTGTGAAACATCGGTGGGTTATTTTTTGTATTATAACTATTTGGGTCTATTTCTTGAAAATAAAGATATATCGGCCAGTAATTCGTTTTATTAAAATTCAAAACTATTTTAAAGGCGTAAGATTCTTTTTGATATTAAACAATTTCTACTGCCCTTACTGCAATGGAAAAATTAATGAGAGGGCCTGGCTCATCAGTGGTGAACCCTTTCAGCGGTTTCACCAGTTTAATCTACCATACCTGTTGAATTTGAAAAAAATAATAAATGTGGGGAAGGTCAATCTTACCCAGATTGTAAATAGAGATTCACCAGTTGTGTTTGCACAAGTTGTAGAAATAAAATTTAACAAAAATGGCCTAAATATATATTTTATTTTGCTTATCAAAAATGACTGGGCAATAAAAATAAATAAACAGATAAAAAGGGTGATAATCAAATTGGCCAAAAGGTTAGATATATTTAAAATTAGAATAAACAAAACAAGTGATACAAGTTAAATATACATACAAACAAATAATGTAGAGAGCAAAATAACTAGGGGTGGAAAGGCAAAATCTTTTTCAAACAAAGTTTGCAAATACTTATCTAAGCTTCCGTTTTGTAAAAAAAACAAATCTTGTTTTCAAATCTGTCGATAAATTTGATCAAGAGTTCACTTGAAATAATTCTTCACTTGAGATAATTTTCCAGATTAATTCTTCTGTTCCTTAACAGGAAACTATATCGCAACCCACTTAATTGGTGCGCAATTCTATAACGACCGCTCTTCGCGTTCTCTTCTTTGTTTCATTCACACGTGGTTACTTATTCCTTCTGAGGCAGGGAGCTCATATTTCCCAGAGCTCGTATTTCCCGGTGCTGTCGTTTATCCTTTCTTCTTTTTTCTCCCCGTCACCGCGCATAGGTGCTCGCGCATGGGATGGGGGGCGATGTCTTGTTTGTTTACAAATTTTGCTCCTTCCATTCTTTATTCCTTTCCACCCATTAAGAGAAAGAGGCAACAAAAATAAAATAAAAATATATATACATAATAATAATAGGGGAAAATCTATAAAGCATACAATTATAAATTATCTATTTTTAACATACTCCCACCTTTTTGTATGGGAATACAAAAAAAAAAATCTTAATTAGGAAAGATTATTGGTGTACACCCCCAATCTCGTAGGTTTTTTCACTTCTCTTCCAGACCTAGTTAAAATTGACTGTTCTCCATCTGTTGATATCTCCTGGGCTTTGATCCCTTCTGTCTTAGGTAATCTCACCTCCCTGGAAATATCAGAGCCAAGTTCCAAAGAGAAAAGTCTCTTTAACGGTCTTACAAATTCACCCGTAGCAGTCATAACTCTAGCTACACGTTCTCTGCCATCCTTCCCGGGGTACAGTTCCAAGATTCTGCCTAGTGGCCAGAATATTCTTTTTTGATCATCTCGACCAATCAGCACAACTTCGCCTGGAAGAAACCTTCTACCCTCTGTTTCATTCCCCTTTTGTACGAGCATGGCGAGGTATTCCTTGTGGAATCTTTCCTTCAGTTCTTTCTTAATCTGCTGTAACTTTCGAAAGTGTTGTCTGGTATTATCAGGACTTAGTTCATGACTTTCATCAAATGAGCCAAAATTATTTTGGATAAACATTTGTGGAGTGATAGGTATCAAATCATCTTCTATTTCAGAAATGTAGGTGAGAGGTCTTGTATTTATAATCGCCTCCACATGACAAATCAAAGTTTCTAACTGGACATAATTTACTCTATTAGTGCCTAATGTTCTTCTCAAAAGATCTTTCACCAGTCGTACTAACCGTTCCCACCATCCTCCCCACCATGGTGCAGAAGGAGGAATAAATATCCATCGAATTTGTTTGTCACACGAATACCTGGCTATTTTGTCCCAGTTCAAATTGGTAAAGAGTCTATTGGTCCTTTTAAAATTGGTTCCATTGTCACTGTAAATCTTAACTGGTCTCCCTCTCCTGTGTATAAACCGTTCCAATGCCATAATAAAGTTTGTCGCATCCAAACCTTCCACCAGCTCCAAATGAACTGCTCTGTAGACAGCGCAGGTGAATAAGGTTATCCAAATTTTCTGGCCATTTTTAAGATAGAGAGGACCCATAAGATCAACACCTGTTACCTCAAAGGGTCTACCCATGAATAACCTGTCCTTGGGCAGAGGGGCACAAGGTATAGTATTGGCCTTCTCTGCATGTCTTCTACAAATGATGCATCCTCTCACAACTCTTTTAATTGTCTTTCTCGCTTTTAAAATCCAGAATTTTTCTCTCAATTTGGAAAGTAAAAAATGAACGCCAGCATGGCAATTATTTGAATGTGTTTCTCTAATCAGTTGTTCTGTTATTGGATGATCATAAGGTAAGAGCACTGGTTTCCTGAATTCTTCAGGACTCTGATCGTACAAAAGTTTGGTCTCTATATACATAAGCCCATCTGATTGTACCTTGGTTTTTAGGTGGCTAATCTGTCCCTTCCCTAGACTGTCTCTTTGAACTAATCGGATAAGCACCTTTTCGGCTTGGACTACTTCGTGCGTAGATAAAGTTTTATATTGTATATCTTCTCTTTTAAGTATTTTGATGAATCGAAGCACCCAAGCTAGCACTCTCAGATTCGCCTTATATGAAGAAAATTTACTTATATACCAAAATGTCCTATTTTGTTCAATAGTGTTTTGTACCACCGTTCCTTTTTTCTCTTCTAAAACTTGTTCTTCATTTGGAATTGGCTTTTGTTTTGGCCATTTGTCCTCTGATTCTCTCAACCACTGGGGTCCCTCCCACCATTTAGACAAAATGAATTGTGGTGCGTAGCAACCTCTCGAGGGTAGGTCAGCAGGATTGAGTGTACCTGGTACAAATCTCCAATCATCTATATTGGTACTGCTTCTGATCTCATTAACTCGATTGGAAACAAAAATGCTCCATTCATGCTTTGTACTGATCCAGCTCAAGGCTGTTGAGGAGTCACTCCAAAAGATAGTCTTGATTGGTCTGGCTAGAGCTCTGACAATGGAAGTTGCTAGTCTAGCGCTTAGGAGACAGGCCAGCAACTCTAGTCTAGGTATGGTAATAGACTTTAAAGGTGCAACTCTGGTTTTAGCGGCCAACAAGGAGATGTGAACGATTCCATCCTGTACACTTCTCAAAAAGGCAACTGTTGCATAAGCCCTTTTGCTCGCATCTCCAAAGACATGGAGTTCTAGATTTTCAGAACGGGTCACCCTCGCATATCTAGGAAATTCAAGTTTTTTTACATGGTCTAGTTCCTCACTCCATTTTTTGAATTCCTGTTGTATATCCGTAGGAAGGGGTTGATCCCATCCCAGTTTCAATAGCCAAGCTCTTTGCATCAAGAGTTTGGGAATGAGAAAAATTGGTTGGTAAAATCCTAAAGGATCAAAAAACTTTTGAAGATTGGACAATAATGTTCTTTTGGTTACTTCACCGTATTTAGTGGTGTCTTGTGGGATGTGGCACCTCAAGGTATCTCTTTCTTTGTTCCAATATAGTCCTAACACCCTGGAATCCTCTTTATTTTCTAATATTTTACTACCTCCATATTCCCATTCTCTTAAAGTCATTTTGGCCTCATCCATTATATCGTTAGCGACCTCTCTGATACGTTCCAATTCATCAGGTTCATCAACTGAGAACACCAAGTTATCTACATAGAATGAACGTTTCAGAACATCTGCAACAGGTTTGCGATCATCCACAATGGACTCCAAATGATATTTCAACACTGCGGCCAAGATGAAAGGACTGCAGGTTAAACCGAAGACCACTCGGGTGTGTCTCAATGTCCGTATCTTGGAAGGATCTTGTTCATCCCACCATAAAAATCGCAAATAATCTCTTTCCTTTTCATCTATACCTATGGTCTGAAAAGCTTTGCGGATGTCAGCGATGGCTCCTATTTTCTTTTCCCTAAATCTTATCAGGATTTCAGGTAAAAGTTCAATCAGATTAGGTCCAGTTTCTAAACATTCATTTAGAGACAAACTTCTGTTACTTGCTTTACATGATGCATCGTAAACGGGTCGAATAGGAGTAGTCTGACTCTGAACCTTATATATTGGGCGATGTGGTAGATAATGTCCAGTAGGTCTGATGTCTTCCCTGTCAACTTCTTCAATAAGGTTTTCCCTGAACCAGGATCGGAAGACTTCATCATAAGGAACAAACTGACCCTTTTGTGTCAACTTTTGAGTCATAGCCTCCAAGCGCCTTTTGGCTATTTCCAAGTTATTAGGTATCGTCCCAATTCCTTCCTTCCATGGAAGAGATACAAAATAACGTCCATCATGGCCTCGACAGATTTTCTCACGAAACTTTTCTTGCATGAGAACATTTTTCTCTTTCACAGAGATGACCTCTGTAGGATCTCGTATCCCTATTGTTTCTAATTCCCATAAGGACGCTACTCTCTGTTGGGTTGTAAGTAAGGTGATAACCATTTGAGCACTTGTCTCTGGTCTCTCTGATGAGGTATTACCTATTAAAGTCCAACCAAGAACTGTTTGAATTGCGGTCAATCCTCCTGCCAGCTGTTCAATTTTTCCTGTGAGAAGCTGCCCATAATAGTCTCCACCGATTAGGATGTCTATTTCGGTTTTATTATTGTCTACCTTAGTCAAAGTGATTCCTTTCTTATCCAATTCCCATTGCCTGGGTCCTGTTTCAACGGGTGAAATATTGCCACAAATTATTGTTTCCTCTAACGCTTCCATTTTGAAAGCCTTTCCCTTATCAACATTGTCCAACTGCAAATAAAATATTGAATGAGCCTTTTCTCCTGTGGTTTGCCCTCCAAACAAAAATTTATTCAATTTGACTTCTCCCACCTTGGGTAAGTCTAACTCCTTAGCTAGAGACCTTCTGATGTAAGATTTTTGACTACCAGAGTCTAAAAGCACTCTTACCATTTTGGAACGTTTCGGCCCTTTAAGTTTTACAATGAGAGTCATTAAAGAGATATTATTTGTGCATACTTGATTCGCCATTGCTGTTACAGGCTCACTGATCCCCTCATTCTGCTCTGCTAAACTATTGTGAGATCTGTTATCTGACCTCCAATTTAAATTTTCCTGACTATGTGAGGTTCCTCTGCACATTATCTCAAAATGAGGTCCTTGGCAACGCTTGCATCTTACAAAAGATCTACAATCCTTCTTCAAATGATTATTTCTCAAGCATTTAAGGCAAACTTTCGCATCCTGTACCCTCTTTAATCTGTCTGATTCCAACATCTTGGCTGCCTTAAAGCAGTTTTGGCTAAGATGGTTATCTTTGTCACAAAATAAACACGGTAAGTTGGTCTTTCCAACAAATAATGCAGACGCTGTGTGGATCTTAGGGGGATTATTTTCTCTCTTTTCCTGTTTCAGAGGAAGGGAAGGTTCAAATCCTTCAGCAACAAAGGAAATGCGTTCTGCATTTTTAACTTCCTGCTTTAAAAATTCTATCAGACCCTCTAATTTATCAAAAGCTTTAGCCCCACTATGTTCAATTCCCTCTTCAATCTTAGAGTAATCTCTTTCTTTGAAAGGTGTACGGGAACGTTGCCATATTTTGATAAGTTCAAGTGGCAAACTTGACTACACCAACGGGTACAAGAAAGCACCACCCCCAGACTTAGTATCCACTCCCAGAGACCCCAAAGAATGGAGATGTGCAACCAAATCATCATAAAGTTGAGCCAAGGTTCTTTTTTCAGACCTGGCACTGGCAATGACTAACTTTAAAAGCTTGCGCACATACAACTCAGTCAGCATATCTCTGTCTCCAAACCTATCTTTTAAGTCTCCAATGACTTTGTTGTAATTCTTTTGGGTAAGAGGGAAGCTAGTCACAAGTCTGTGGGCCTTTGACCCAACAACCATGGATTGTATTAAGTATTCAAATTTATCAACATCAGACAGTGACTCATCTAAATGTATTTTTTCAAAATGACTCCACCATGATAGCCATTCCTCTAGCTCACCTGTATACTTTTTTAGTTCAAATTTTGGAAGTTTAATTTGTCTTTTAACATCTGAAGTGCTAGATTGTGACATTTTATCATCACAGGGTGCTGCCAATTTAGACTCATATTCTTTCACCTTCTGTGCGACAATTCCTACTTGTAGGCTATAAGTCTCACAAAGTTCCATCTCATCATTGATTTGAGCTTCTGTGGACCTCGGATCATCCAATAAGATCTCTTTTATTTTATCATCAATCAATATCAGTCTATCATTAAGAATGGTTAACCTTTCAAATTTGGCCCTTATTAAAATTATATCCACTTCCTTTAGACTTAGACCTGATTTTATTTCATTTGTGGTACGAGTTATAGTATTCCTTAAGGGAGTTCTTTCTATTTTAAGCTTATCCATCTCCACAAATTGTATAAACACCTCAAGGTGAAATCACGTCCGGCTCACCAAAAATGTTGAATTTGAAAAAAAAAATAAATGTGGGGAAGGTCAATCTTACCCAGATTGAAAATAGAGATTCACCAGTTGTGTTTGCACAAGTTGTAGAAATAAAATTTAACAAAAATGGCCTAAATATATATTTTATTTTGCTTATCAAAAATGACTGGGCAATAAAAATAAATAAACAGATAAAAAGGGTGATAATCAAATTGGCCAAAAGGTTAGATATATTTAAAATTAGAATAAACAAAACAAGTGATACAAGTTAAATATACATACAAACAAATAATGTAGAGAGCAAAATAACTAGGGGTGGAAAGGCAAAATCTTTTTCAAACAAAGTTTGCAAATACTTATCTAAGCTTCCGTTTTGTAAAAAAAACAAATCTTGTTTTCAAATCTGTCGATAAATTTGATCAAGAGTTCACTTGAAATAATTCTTCACTTGAGATAATTTTCCAGATTAATTCTTCTGTTCCTTAACAGGAAACTATATCGCAACCCACTTAATTGGTGCGCAATTCTATAACGACCGCTCTTCGCGTTCTCTTCTTTGTTTCATTCACACGTGGTTACTTATTCCTTCTGAGGCAGGGAGCTCATATTTCCCAGAGCTCGTATTTCCCGGTGCTGTCGTTTGTCCTTTCTTCTTTTTTTCTCCCCGTCACCGCGCATAGGTGCTCGCGCATGGGATGGGGGGGCGATGTCTTGTTTGTTTACAAATTTTGCTCCTTCCATTCTTTATTCCTTTCCACCCATTAAGAGAAATAGGCAACAAAAATAAAATAAAAATATATATACATAATAATAATAGGGGAAAATCTATAAAGCATACAATTATAAATTATCTATTTTTAACAATACCGCTGTTATATTGCATTTTTGGTAACAATTTATTCCGCCTTCTACATGCTAACAGGTTACTTCCTTTTATAGTGATATTGTTGATAGACTCTTTGAATGGGTATTTTAGAAGAACTATGGACATAAGCTTTGAGGACAGTAGAATTACATACATTTATAAATATATAATATGCTTCGAGCAATCACTCTTCCGCAAATATCAAATTGTTTCTTTTATTAGAACATTTATAATATGATGCACTAGCGCGCCATCTGTTATCAAAATTCAAAACTATTTTAAAGGCGTAAGATTCTTTTTGATATTAAACAATTTCAACTGCCTTTACTGCAATGGAAAAATGAATGAGAGGGCCTGGCTCATCAGTGGTGAACCCTCTCAGCGGTGTCGCCAGTTTAATCTACCATACCGCTATTATATTGCATTTTTGGAACTTCCTTTTATAGTGATACTGTTGATAAACTCTTTGAATGGGTATTTTAAAAGAACTATGGACATAAGCTTTGAGGACAGTAGAATTACATACATTTATAAATATATAATATGCTTCGAGCAATCGCTCTTCCGCAAATATTAAATTGTTTCTTTTATTAGTTTTGAATTTTGATAACAGATGGCGCGCTAGTGCATCATATTATAAATGTTCTAATAAAAGAAACAATTTAATATTTGCGGAAGAGCGATTGCTCGAAGCATATTATGTATTTATAAATGTATGTAATTCTACTGTCCTCAAAGCTTATGTCCATAGTTCTTCTAAAATACCCATTCAAAGAGTCTATCAACAGTATCACTATAAAAGGAAGTTACAAAACTGCAATATAACAGCGGTATGGTAGATTAAACTGGCGAAACCGCTGAGAGGGTTCACCACTGATGAGCCAGGCCCTCTCATTCATTTTTCCATTGCAGTAAAGGCAGTTGAAATTGTTTAATATCAAAAATAATCTTACGCCTTTAAAATAGTTTTGAATTTTGATAACAGATGGCGCGCTAGTGCATAAAATCGTTTTAATACCTCGACGTTTCGACAAAAATCTTTTGTCCTCGTCAAGAGCAAACAAAAATTAAACATTTAGCAAGGCGTTAAAAATCTTTCTAAAGTTCCAAGGGCGTTCTCACGCGATATTAAAAATTTTTGTACAACATCTAAAGCACGAGTCATAAAGGCAGCCTAAATATTTACGATATTTGGGTCTAGGTAGTAATGAGTATTACATTATATAAAAATCTTAATTTAAATATCAATTCTAAAATTAAGGGATTATATATATAATAGAAGATGTACCTGGCTTTGTTCGGGTTTTACTCGAGTGAAAATTTGCCTAACGAATATTTGATAGAAAATATTTTCTAGAAAACATCCTCTATCCATAGAATCAATTTTTAATAAGAAATATATATATACAGGGTGTACCAGGTAAATTGGGAATTTCAACAATGGTATTTTAACTGAAATTTTTTGCAAGTAAAAATTAAAATATCCGAATGAAATTTGACACAGTAGTAGATAAAAGGATATAGTTTTTATTTATTCAATGTAGTTTCCATTATTAGCTACAACAGTCTCGAGGCGAGTGCGGAATGAAGCACAGGCCTTGGCGACGATGACCTTGTCCATTTGGGTCATCACCGTGTGAACTGCTTTCTTGACAGACTGGATGGTGGTATGAGGAGCTTTGTTGACATCTCTCTCAACAACGCCCCATACATAGTAGTCGAGGGGATTGCAATCTGGAGAATTAGGGGGCCAAATATCAGGACCCCAGTGACTAGGGACGTTAAGTGTCAGCCACGATTGTGTCTTTTTTGCCTTATGGGCTGGAGCTGAGTCCTGTTGGAAGACATACTTCCTTCCTGCGGCCACCATGTCCATCCAAGGCTTCACAACGGTCTCCAGAACATTGATGTAGGTGTCAGCGTTCATCCTAAGGCCCTTCTCAAAGAAATGGGGAGGCATGACATCACCTTCACTGCTGATAACGCCAAGGACCATTACGGAGGCAGGAAATTTCGTGTGCATCACGACAGGTATCTCTGAGGGGTCTTTACAGATCCAGCGATCATTCCTGGGATTTACCTTTTGGTCCACGTCAAAGTTCTTTTCGTCAGAGAAGAACCTTAGCATGCCAAAAGAGTCGTGTTTCAGGTTGTTGAGGAGGGCAGCAGCCTTTCCTTTTCTGTTATTCTTCATATTCTCAGTCAGCAACTGACCTTTCCGAAGGGCATAAGACTTGAGACCAAGGTCCTCATGGATAGTTCTGACAATTGTCATAGAGCCAACGTCCATTTCCTTGGCTATGGCCCTCATGCTCTTCCCAGGGTTTCCATCAATCTTCTCCTTGACATTTTTGACAAATTCTTCGCCTCTTACCCTGTCCGATCGACGCGAGTGCTTTTTCCTTGTAGCTATCCCCTCTTTGTTACTGTCGGCCTCATCAAACTGCTTCTTGACTCGATAAATAGTGGTTTTGGGCAACTTAAGAAAATCCACTATCTCTTTGGGGCTCCTTCCGGCGCGCAGAGCAACGATGATGGCAGCTCGATTTTCAAATTCTCGGTTACTCTTCATCACTACACTGCGCACACATGTACTGTTGCATTTTACATGAATATGGCTACGTAATGAAAAAAAAAACAAGTTTTTAATCTCAAGTAGTTTTTGTTTTATGGACTGTCAAAGTTAGTCCCAATTTACCTGGTACACCCTGTATATATATAAATATATCTTTATAAAATTTGATTCAGTAGAGAGTGATGGAATAACTAGAGAAAGACTACTAGATCTTCCCTGATTTTTGGTGTTAGAGCGATATCAGACCTGGTAACTCCGTATTTATATAAATAGAAGTTTTGAAAATAAAGCAATCCATAAATGAATCATTAATTAATTTTTTAATAAATTTATCAGGGTAATCATTGTTTTTTAGTTCTCTAAAAATTCTATTTCTCTCCATATTTTCATCATTTTTCATTGAGCAATGTGTTGTTAATCTTTTGGAGAGAGTATTTACTACTTGAATTTTTTTGATGGATTGGGCCGAAAAAATTGATAAATAAATAGAATTGAAATCTGTCATTGATATGAGCGTTATACCTTAGCTTCATTTAATGATAAACTTCTCTAACTAGCGGATTTGGGTCGGAGACAATCAGAATTATTGAAGTCGCCTCGAATTGATGTGTATTTTAATGTTATGGCTGACCTTTATATTTTTCGTGAATATTCTCCCTGGAAAATTTCTAACCAATTCAAAATTTATTTTAACTGATGGTGATTCAGTATGAGAACTGGTAGGACATTACTCTAGTCACAATTACTGATGGGGAACTTGTACAAGGACTAGACAGACATCAATAATATTGTTGCACCAGGTTGCGGCTTGGCAGACTCTTCAACCTTGATTCTCTCCTGTGCCGGGTCTTGCATCTTACCAGAGCGTGTCTCAACCATCCTACAAATTTATATAAGGGAATAATGAGATAACTCTACTTTAAGTAGTCTCCGAATAATCTATTTATTTTTTACATCAAAGAGAGCTGTGAAGTCACACAGTGTACCAAAATATAAATGGTGATTTCATAATACATAAATCTGTTTATAATAAAATGAATAAATATAAAGTATAAAATTGAATGAAAAATAATATTACAAATTAAAATTAAATAGGTGCATTAGCCCTGATGCAACCATATCATAATAAATATATAGGCATAAACCTCTATTTTTAAACTTCGGCGATTTTCTGTTTCGAATAGGAGCTATAGATGATTCAGGGTTTTTATATGAAGAGAGAAGACAGGATTCCAGTCACCTGCTTATTGAATGTCCAATATTCCACAACTACAGATATCGGGAAGACATTGAATACAAAGATATTTTTATGTGTATAAATAGTAAGGACATATAATCAAAATTTAAGAAACTCTGTAAATATATCTACGAATTTCTCTCTTGGTTGAAAAAAACCAATGCTGAACCATATTTATTTTTATTTCACTGGTTGCTCTTAGGAAGGATGTGGAATCAAGAATGATTTTAATGTCCTTTTCTTTCTTTTTTTTTCTTTTAAACTAGTACTCAAACCTTTAAATTAATGAGTTTTTTTAAATGTAAAATATTCTCTGAATTTAGGGTTGTTGCTTGACGCAAACATCCCTTATGGGGATATCGCGTCTCTCTGATTTTTGAAGATAATAAATAGATAATAAATGAAAAAAAATTGAATATATATTTGCCCTTTCTCATTTTCAGATATGAACTGAATTTTATGAAAAACTAAATTTGTTTTTTTTTGGCTATGCAAATTAAAATTCAAATAAACTTCAATTTTTATACATATACCACTCCTTTTTCAATATATTTCTAGCAACTTTAATTAGCTTTTGAGCGTTTCTCAATTTATTATTCTTTCACTCCGTTATCACTCTTGAAGGCCTTGACTTTCAAATTTATGTTTGAGTGCTCTTTAATTATAATGATTCAGAGATAAATCCAAATTATAAAGAGGTTAGAGAGGATTTAAAATTCATGCTAATATTAGTTCCTGTATGCAATCACTCTTGCTATCAAACCTCTTTTTTCAGCCAGATTTATATATTTTATTCTATTTTGTTTGATTTAGTTATTATATTATTGTTCGACCCTTGGAAAATAATCTCCCTTCTAAGAATCATCCTTTAAACACTCTCTCGAAATATAGTCAAATACATTTCTAGCAGCATACTTATTCGCTTGGAAATTGGTGAAACTTAAAGTTTCAAATCTGAACTTGATTTGTCAGAAATGTGATGGTGTAGTCAGGATTCCTCTCTAATCATCTACTTATATAATTGCCTTATTCTGAAGCTCACGGATAGAATGCGCGCCCATTGGCTGCCGCCGGCGAACACGTGACCTCCCTGCCCCCCCTCTAGACAACCCTGTTATCAGCTGTGTGATACATACACCTGTCTATAGCGGCCATTCTAGACAACCCTGTTATCAGCAGTGTGTTACATCCACCTGACTATACAGACCACCCTGTCTATAGCGGACACTTTAGGCAACCCTGTAATCAGCAGTGTGTTACATCCACCTGTCTATACAGACCACCCTGTATATAGCGGCCATTCTAGAAAACCCTGTTATCAGCTGTGTGTTACATTCACCTGTCTATACAGACCACCCTGTCTATAGCGGACACTTTAGGCAACCCTGTAATCAGCAGTGTGTTATATCCACCTGTCTATACAGACCACCCTGTATATAGCGGCCATTCTAGAAAACCCTGTTATCAGCTGTGTGATACATACACCTGTCTATAGCGGGCACTCTAGACAACCCTGTTATCAGCTGTGTGATACATCCACCTGTCTATACAGACCACCCTGTCTATAGCGGTCACCTTAGGCAACCCTGTTATCATTAGTGTGTTACATTCACTTGTCTATACAGACACTCTGTCTATAGCGGTCACCTTAGGCAACCCTGTTATCAGCAGTGTGATACATACACCTGTCTATACAGACCACCCTTTCTATAGCGGCCACTCTAGACAACCCTGTTATCGGCTGTGTGATACATACACCTGTCTATACAGACCACCCTGTCTATAGCGGCCATTCTAGACAACCCTGTTATCGGCTGTGTGATACATACACCTGTCTATACAGACCACCCTGTCTATAGCGAGCACCCAAGACAACGTTTTTAAAATATATTCGCACTCGGGTAAAACCCGGGCGTTGCCCGGGCCATTCGTCTAGTATTTTTATAAGATAGCTCACACCTTCAATTGCCTAAAGTTCCTAATCCTTTTGAAGGCATAAAGAACTGTTGGTAAATTTCCTTTGTGATCAGTCAAGGCACCATTCTTGTACGTTTGTACTCTATCTTTCATTGTACCATAAAAAATATGATTCGTCAATATACTCTTTATTTTTTAACTTTATAAACCTTTAATGAATCCTCTTGAGTAAAACAAAATATAAGAATCTAAAATATTAGGAGGTTCTTATTTTTGTTGGTTAATTATTATACCTATTTTCAAAATGGATAAATCGGTTTTATTACATATATCCAAAAACATGAATCACGCGTATAATAATTCACTGATAAGCAATCCTTATATCTATAAAAATGAAATCCAAAATCGATGTTTGTTATCGCGTTGCGCAAAATCTACAGAATAAATCATTATGAAATTTCGCATGAAGGTAGCTGAAGATTTCGTTTAACATATAGGCTATTCAAAAAACTAAAAAGGTTAATGTGCTTTTTTAAAATAATATAAAACAAAAAAGCGTTAGTTCCAGCCTTTTACCGCTTGGGCGCAGCACTGGTCGCGACGATAAATGAATTTGATTGGTTAATAATTAACACGTGGTTTGTTTACACGATGAATGTTAGTTTGTTCACACGATGAATGTTTTTGAAAGGTAAGATTATCCAATCGCCGTGAAACTTTAGGAAGTTATTTACTATACTACTGGGAAGGTTTCTGGTTTGAATTTGGTTTGAAATAAATATTCTTTGCAATTTTATTTGCAAATTTTCTACTTTCACTCGCAAGCAGCGCCTCTAGCGGTATCTGGTGATATTATATTTATAAATTGTAACAATGCTTAAAATGTGTTCCAAGTATAATAAATTTAATTTGAGAATTTAGTAATATAATATTCCAATGACGTAAAAATAACTTGGAATTTCAATATTAATATATATTTAAAGAAAATATTGTAACGTTTTTGTGTTAAAGGTTAAAATATAATTTTACATTGTTAATTTATTTTGTTGTTGTTTTATAATAGTGAAGATGCAAATTACATTGTTGCTGTTGTTTATTATCGTTTGTTTATATAAAAAACTTACATTGTATGTGATGATGATAACAAAAATGAATTTTAAATTAATATACAAGGTATGTCCCATAAGTTCCCGGACTGGGTCCATTAAAAAAATAAATAAATGAAAAATGTAAATGAATTTGCCTGTTTATTATAGAAAAAATATCTGGCTACACGGTGGTACCAATATCGAGGCGGTACGTGCACGCGCCCCAAAGTTATTCTAATTTATTTAAAGGTTACACATAGCGCTGCGGCGATTTTACGATGGAACGAAAATTGAAGCAGAGGATTTGCATAGAATTTTTGTGAAACTTCAAATATCAGCAACCGAAACTTTTTAAATGCTTAATAAAGCATTCGCCAAAGAGAACAATTGTTTTTGAATGGCATTCTAGATTTAAAGCTGGCAGAATTTCTATTGAAGATGATATTCGTCAAGGACGCCCAAAAATTTCAAAGGACTGATGAAAATGTGCAAAAAATCACCGATTTGATAAAAGAAAATCCTCGAACCACTTTGCTGGAGCTAGAGCAAGACACAGGCATCTCTAAAACAACGATTGGAAGGATCGTAACCAAATCAAAAAGACTCCTGCAAAATTCATCCCAAGATTCCTCACTAATGAGCAAAAACTGTGTCGGCTTGCAACCTGTGAGGACATGTTGGAAATGACAAGAACGGATCCGGAATGGAAAGACAAGATAATCACAGGCTACGAGACATGGGTGTATGGCTATGATCCTGAAACCAAGCATCAATCTGCCGAGTGAAGATGTCAGGGTGAGCTTAGACCCAAAAAATCCAGATTATTGAAATCCAGAAACAAGGTGTTGCTGGTCGCTTTTTTGGATAAAAAGGGCATTTTTCATCACGAGTATCTTCCTGCAGGCCAAACAGTTATCAAGGATATGTATTTGGGCATTCTTCGCCGTCTAAGGGAAGCGATTCGAAAAAAAAAAGGCCAGAAAAATTATTAATGGTGGCTGGATCCTACACCATGACAATGCTCGCCCTCACACAGCGCACTTGATGACTAGCTTTTTGGCGAAAAACGGGACACAAATCCTACTTCAACCACCCTATTTCCCAGACATCGCACCAAATAACTTTTTCCTGTTCCCCAAACTTAAAGCAGTTCTAAAAGGAAGACATTTTGACCCTAGGGATGACATAATAGAAAAATCGCCGTTAGCATTGAAGAGCATTCCAAAAGAGGCTTATAAAAACTGTTTCGACAATTGGGAGAAACGATGGCGCTGGTGCGTTGAAGCAAGGGGGGATTACTTTGAGAAGTTTTAATAAAAAAAAATTTAAAAAATCTTACCTTTTTTTTATGGACCCAGTCCGGGAACTTATGGGACATACCTTGTATATAATTCATTGAGAAAAAAAAAAAGAAATAATTAATTATCAAATTCACAAAAGTGACAATATCTTATTTAAAATATAATAAATGTTTTCAAAATATAATGTGTTTCAAAATTATATTTATAAACGCATATAACAATTATTATATTTATATACGTTTATAAATCAATATGTAGGTGGATTGGATGTTTTCTAGAATCGTTTTAACAAATGTTCGTTAGGCAAACTTTTACTCGGATAAAAACCGGGCGAAGCCGGGTACATTTGCTAAATACAGTTATTTACAAATCTTCTTTTGTGGCAAGGTACTATTCCTTCAACTTCAAATTACCGAGTGGACCAATTAATACTGATTTTTTTTTCAACTTATCGAGTATTTTTTCAAGGGACAGGGAAAATTTTCAAATTATCGAGTCAGTAGGGATTGGATGTTTGCTAGAATCGTTTTAACAAATGTTTGTTAGGCAAACTTTTACTCGGGTAAAAATCAGGCGAAGCCGGGAACATATATATATTAAAATTTTACACGAATAAATTTACTGGCAATGCGTTTCTTTTTTATATATCACCAAATATTATCTCTACAGACCTTACTGCAATGATATAAGTTATTGAATGAGAGGGCTTGGCTCATCAGTAGTGAACCCTCTCAGCGGTTTCGCCAAATTAATCTCTAGACCGCTCTACTATTGTATTGGAATGGGTTTGTTATATACCCTGCATTTTCTATGGAAGGCAGCGCAGGGGTGTTCAGTGAACTATGGACATAAGCTTATAGGTCTGTAGAGGTACATAGATATAATTTCAAGGTATTGCATCGAGAAAAGCTCTTCCGCAAAATTTTACACAAATAAATTTACTGGCAATGCGTTTCTTTTTAAATATCACCAAATATTATCTCTACAGACCTTACTGCAGTACACTTGTGTAAAATTTTAACGATAGATGGCAATAAAATTTAATAAAATAAGCAAAATTGGGGAACATGCATTATATTCAGGACATAGGCCAGATTGGAATGATATTGAGATATTTCATGGGAATATAAAATTTAAAAAAGAAAGATTATTTTTAGAGGGGTGGGTATCACGGGAAATGGGGAAAATAACTTTAAATGTATATGAAGAAATTCCGCTACAATACAATTTGTTTTTAAATTTAAAAAAGTAATTATAAAGGGTAAGTATAAATTGTACATAATAGATATCGATTAATATATACTATGGTGAAATCTTTTAAATGTTATTATTATTTTTATATTTATTTTTGTTTATAATTTCTTAATATATATATATGTATATAAAAATTTTATTTCAAATATCATAGTCTTTTGTGAGTTAAATATTTATTTTTGACTCGTGCTTTAGATGTTGTACAAAATTTCGAATATCGCGTGAGAACGCCCTTAGAGCCTTAGAATAATTTTTAACGCCTTGCTATATGTTTTAATTTTTGTTTGCTCCTGACGAGGACAAAAGATTTTTGTCGAAACGTCGAGGTATTAAAAAGATTTACTGGCCGAAGTATATTTTTTCAAGAAATATGAATGCCGGCCAGGCAGCCTCTATCTTCACGATAATAAAATTTAATTTACTAATATATATTGGTTATGAAAACATATTTTGCGGAAGAGCTTTTCTCGATGAAATACCTTGAAACTATATGCATGTACCTCTACAGACCTATAAGCTTATGTCCATAGATTCACTAAACACCCCTAAGCTGCCTTCCATAGAAAATACAGGGTATATTCCAAACCAATCCAATACAATAGTAGAGCGATTTAGAGATTAATTTGGCGAAACCGCTGGTAGGGTTCACTACTGATGAGCCAAGCCCTCTCATTCAATAGCTTATATCATTGCAGTAAGGTCTGTATAGATAATATTTGGTGATATTTAAAAAGAAACGCATTGCCAGTAAATTTATTTGTGTAAAATTTTAACGATAGATGGCAATAAAATTTAATTTACTAACATATATATATGTTTGTCGGCTATGCACGCCCTCAATATGTAACTAATCTCGCTGAAATTTGAAAAGGACAGAGTTAAATCTGGAAGAGTTTTTTTGTCGCATTTTAACCAAGAAAAATTATAGTACTGAACAACAATAATTTTTAGTCAGAAATGATAATGACAATATTGCTGTATCATGCTTGATTGACATAAACAAAATTCTTTAGGAGAATATTCATTAAAGCAGTCCACGGGCGGAGCCAGATAATAATTTTTTGTAGGCAGGAACAAAATTCTACCGCGAAACATTCACTCGAGCAGAAGGCGCACGAAGCCAGGTCATCTCTACTTATAAAATATCGTTTCTCGGCCTTTTGGCTAAGATCATGTAGTATATCTCTAGATATTTTCATTTATATATATCTTATTAAAAATCTATTCAGTAGAGAGAGTGGATATGTTTGCTCGAAAAATATATTTTCTATATTTATATAGTATATCAATTTATATTATATAATTTATTATATATTATATTATATATATATATTATTATATTATTTATATATAATTTATCAATAATATTCGTTAGGCAAACTTTCACTCGGATAAAACCCGGGCGAAGCCGGGTACACATTCGCTAGTATATATGTATGAAATATAATGTTGAAATTTGGTGTTGTCGACTTGTAGAATCCTGTCGACTTAAATGTGATGATGAGTTGCTGTCGACTTATCTGTGATGAGATCCTGTCGACTCATGTAATGAGTGGAGAGTTGCTGTCGACTTATCTGTGATGAGATGAGAATTCCAGTAGCTTTTGTAGAGATCCTGTCGACTACTGAAATAATTGTTGAAGTCCTAGTAGCTCTTGTTGTACTGTGTTGACCGAGAGGAACAGTCAGGATGTAGAGTTTTCCAGTACCTCTCTGCACCTTGGAAGACCTTTAAAAGTTCTCACAAAATACAGGCAGTCGTGGTCGAGGCAGAGTGGAAAGCTGGGGATATCCATACACAAAACGAAGACACAGTTGCACTAAGAAAGTTCCGTTAACAGATAAAAGCTGAGCTAGAAGCGCAAGATGGAGATAGACGAGTTCTTCCTAATTACATGTTGGATGAGATCGACATAACATACGACCGACGTGAGCTGACGCTAAGGGTGAACTAAACTCAACTGACTGAACTGTACTGAGCTGTCAAGCCACTGTAAGGTGATGATTTATAGGTTAAAGACGGGGTGACCTTATGTGACATGGGCGTTTCTGAGAAAAGGGGGGCCTTGGCATGTCCAGGTGTGAGAGGGGTCTCTGCATTCCACCACATGTGACAGTGTGGGTGGCCTTGTTTGTGGGAATTGTAAATCTACCTGATTTATGAGTTCCATCTTTAGACTGTTGTTTTGGTAATACTATGCTCGATCTCTGCTTTAGCTCAACTCTTAAATCTATTACAGATTTTATTTATTTATCCACTTTGTACAAATTACATTACATAGGGTGATGTAAAGACACAGATTAATCATGCGCATAATTATTTATAGATGTGTTTCTATATACAACATGGCAATCTTGTTATAAGTTATCTACACAATATGAGGTTGTTGTTTTAAATTACCATATGTATATATTTCCGGATATCATATTTATATTATTTATAGCTGTAATTATATTAAGATATATTAGCGCGCCATCTGTTATGAAAATTCGAAACTATTATAGACATGTATGATTCTTTTAAAAATTAAAAAAATTCTACTGCCCTTACTGCATTGGTAAAATTATGGCTCATCAGTGGTGAACCCTCCCAGGAACCTCCCCACCATGCCGCAGTAGGAGGTATGAACTTCCAACTTATCTTGTGAAACTATTGGTCTACCACTATCTTCTTCCAGGTTAAAGCCTTGAGAGCATTGTTAGCACCCACAAAATTAGTACCATTATCAGAATAAATGACTGTTGATCGCCCTCTTCGGGCTATATATCTTCTCAGAGCTTGTACGAAAGCTTCAGTACTTAATGAGGTTACAAGTTCCAGGTGTATAGCTCTGAAGATGGCACAGGCAAATAGAACAATCCACGCCTTGGTCGTTTTCTTGAGGTAAAGTGGACCAGCAAAGTCTACTCCCAGAATTTCAAAGGCTGTGGCATCTCTCACTCTATCAAGGGGTAAATTTATCGGAGTAATTTTCACAGGTTTTGATGGAATCTTCTACACTTGGCACACTGAGAGACGACACTTCCTATGCTGCGCCGGGAATTTGAGATCCAATAATGTTCTCTGAGTTTTTCAGAAAGGATCTGAACTCCTGCATGACAATGTCTCAGATGGAATTCTCTTATCAGGCATGTGACAACATGATGTTTTCTTGGAAGCAAAATTGGGTAATGAAATAAATATTCATCATCCCTTTAAACAAGCTTGGACTTTATATAGTTCAATCTATAATCATCTCCGATTATCATCAACCCGTTGATCGAATCTCCTCGGCTAGAAAAAACTTCCTGCTGCACAAAGAACCTATCCTAGGCATGACCTAACATACAGTATACAAAAAGGATTCTATTAATATATATAGTCACGACCGTCTTTCCTCATCGGCCGCCTCTGTCACGGATGCGCGCGCACAGGGAGGTCACGCGCTCGCCGGCAGCCAACGGGCGGCATTTATATTATATATAAATAAATAGTGTGTGATAAGGCACAATTTGGATTATCTATATATATATAATAGGTAAATAAATACGGGGAAGACGATAGGCTATTTAAAAAATTATATATAAATCAATTATTAAAACTATATATTTTAGTCAGAAAATTATGATGACGATATTGCCGTATCATGTTTGATTATCAGATACAAAATTATATTAATATATAGTCACGACCGTCTTTCCTCATCGGCCGCCTCTGTCACGGATGCGCGCGCACAGGGAGGTCACGTGCTCGCCGGCAGCCAACGGGCGCGCGCCGCCGGCAGGGGGGGGCATTACATCATAGATTATAAACACAAGGTAATAAGGCCAAATAAAAAAATTGTGTGTGATAAGGCACAATTTGGATTATAGATCATAAACACAAGGTAATAAGACCTAAACCAAATAAATTAATAGTGTGTGATAAGGCACAATTTGGATTATAGATTATAAACACAAGGTAATAAGACCTAATCCAAATAAATAAATAGTGTGTGATAAGGCATAATTTGGATTATAGAATATAAACACAAGGTAATAAGACCAAATAAATAAATAGTGTGTGATAAGGCACAATTTGGATTATATATATATAAAAATGAATGTTTGTATGTTTTTTTGTATGTACGGTAAACAAATTCGCAGTAGTTCACTAATTAAAACCAAAATTTCCATACATAGGTAAAAAAATACGGGGAAAACGATAGGCTATTTTAAAAAATATATAAATCAATTATTAAAACTATATATTTTTAGTCAGAAAATTATGATGACAATATTGCTGTATCATGTTTGATTATCAGATACAAAATTATATCCTATATATAGTCACGAGCGTCTTTCCACCGTCATCGGCCGCCTCTGTCACGGATGGCCATTGGACGGCTACGATCACGTGTCATCGTTGGCGCGCCGGTGACCTTGAGTGACGTAATGCCCCCCCCCCCTGCCGGCGGCGCGCGCCCGTTGGCTGCCGGCGAGCACGTACATAGGCAGATAAAGCACATATGGTATAGTTATTAACTAATATATGCATTTATTTAAGGCGATAATTTATAATTGTAACAAATAGTATTTGAATAAAACATTCAATCGGGTAAAACACGGGCGTTGCCCGGGTCATTCGGCTAGTATATTATATTAATGAAGATATGATTTATAATACGAAATATGAGGTGTGGTAGAAAATAGGAGCAGGGAATATTTCAATAGGAGGGTATGATCTTAAACTAATGAATTTAATTTGACTAAATAACATAAAGGGGTGATTCTCGGTAAGAATTAGACTAAGGGTAGTCCTGGGGCTTCTTTGGTCAAACGGGCAGCATGGGGAACTCTCCTTCCCTGCCCGTTACTGTGCTCGTAGAAACCCAGTTTATATCCTAATGGGGACGTCGAATGACGTCCAATCAGAGACTGCCGCTTAGATTTATAAAAAAATTATTGATAGATTTTTCATATGTCACTCGCAACCAGCGCCTCACTGCGGCAACTTCGAGAAGTAAACGACCACGTGGGGCCCTCCCACCGCGCGACGAGAATTGGTGGAGCGGGACGTTTCACAAGAAGGACGTCATGACGGCGTATGGGGCAAGAAATCACTTGCTATCATCATTTTAAGTATTGTTTTGAAAGTAGAGCAATCCATAAATAATATTTTAATTAAAAAGGCATATATTGGAACAAAATATCATTTAATTTACCAATATTTCAGTTGGCTGAACACACTCCAAACTTTATTTATTTGGTGAAATAAATGATATTTTAAACCAATATATGCCTTTTTAATTAAACATTTTAAGTATATATTAGATTTAATATATATTCATATGGTAATTTAAACTAACAACCCCATATTGTATATAACTTATAACAAGATTTTCATGTTGTATAATAGAAACACATCTGTAAATGATTATACGTATGATTGACATGTGTCATTACATCACCATATGTAATGTACTTTGTACAAACTGAGGATAAAAAAAAACTCTGTAATAGATTAAGAGTTGAGCTAACGCAAAAGGTCAAAACGTCTAAACTCGAGATAGATTTAGAAGTTCAACAACATCTGAAGATAGATTGGAAACTGTCAGGCTGGCGCCAGTAGAATTTCACTAGACGATCCACGCCCCTGTCGCATAAGGCCCCCGTCTTAACCTATAAATACAGTCACTTGACAGTCAGTTCACCATCTGCGTGAGCCCTCGTCGGTTGTACCCCAGGTCCACCTCATCCACAATGTAGCCCAGTAAGAACTCTTCTATCTCCATCTTTCGCTCCTAGCTCAACTTTTATCTGTTCACGGAACTTTCTTAGTGCAACTGTGTCTTCGTTTTGGTCATCTTGTCGACTAACTTTGTGATGAGTTACTGTTGACTCTCGCTGGTGGTGAGGTCTGGTAGCCTCTTGTTGAATCCTGTCGAATAAAACTGTGGTAAAGTTTCCAGTCGACTTAAGCTATGGTGTGAGTCCCTGTCAACTCTCGCTATACTGTGTTGACCGAGAGGAACAGTCAGGATGGGGAGTTTTCCAGTACCTCTCTGCACCTTGGAAGACCTTTTACAGTTCTCACAAAGTACAGGCAGTCGTGGTCGAGGCAGAGTGGAAAGCTTGGGAATGTCCACACAAAAATACGAAGACACAGTTGCACTAAAAAAGTTCCGTGAACAGATAAAAGTTGAGCTAGGAGCGAAAGAGTTCTTACTGGGCTACATTGTGGATGAAGTGGACCTGGGGTACAACCGACGAGGGCTCACGCAGATGGTGAACTGACTGACAAGTGACTGTATTTATAGGTTAAGACGGGGGCCTTATGCGACAGGGGCGTGGATCGTCTGGTGAAATTCTACTGGCGCCAGCCTGACAGTTTCCAATCTATCTTTAGATGTTGTTGAACTTCTAAATCTATCTCGAGTTTAGACGTTTTGAGCTTTTGCGTTAGCTCAACTCTCAATCTATTACAGAGTTTTATTTATTTATCCTCAGTTTGTACAAAGTACATTACATATGGTGATGTAATCACACATGTCAATCATACGTATACTCATTTACAGATGTGTTTCTATTATACAACATGAAAATCATGTTATAAGTTATATACAATATGGGATTGTTGGTTTAAATTACCATATTCATATATAAATCAATTTAACCAATTCTAAAATATCGTTGTGGAAATTTACATTTATTTTTATATTTTAAAAACACACACACTTTGGAGCGTGCGTTTCATAAGAGTGACATCCACGTCGCTAATTTATAATTGTAACGATTTGTATTTAAATAAAAACATTTAAATAATTAATTAGCACTCGGGTAAAACCGGGGCGTTGCCCGGGTCATTCGGCTAGTATGTTTATAAATCTCTTATGTTTACTCGAACAAGAGTTATCAACTGCTATGCAAATTTCCCGAATCACTGTCCCTTTCCCTCCCTTGTAACCGTTTCATTGGCGCCATTTTGTATTTACATATGGGCTTGTTGTTTCTATACACAACATATATAATATGACATTTATTTATATTGAATCAATATATTTTTTTGAAAAAAAAAAGACTGGTAATCAAGTTTGCAGAGAATATTTATCCAAAAACTATTTTAAAACAATTTTATTTGAAATTATGTACCCTTAAAAACAAAATCCTCACTTCCAAAGCTAATTTTATTAAACTAAATTTAATAACCTACTTTCCTCTATTTTTTCCTTAATATGCTTCCAAATTACTTTAAATATTTATTTATTTAGTTATAGGAAGTATTTCAAGTATAGAATAAAAGTTACTATATACATAAACCAAATCGACCCCAGCAGTAACAGCAAGAGGGGAGATCTGAGCTTTTCTTCTTCCCTGTCGCGCCACTGTTTTCCCTGAGCTATTCTACCAGTCAAAATAAGAGGGAGTACCATGAAACTGTTTTCCTGACAATAATTTGTTAAAAATTTCAATCGCGATTACAATGTATCTCATCAAAATTTTGTTATATAATATTTGTAGAAAAATCTTTAGTTTAAACAAGAAAACCTCTAACATTCCAGAGGAATTGACGAAAAACGTCATTTAATAGTATTTGGAATAATGCATTGATCTTGTTCGAACCATATAATATAAATTAAAAAAAATAGAAAACGAAATTATTATTGATATTTTCCTTTTATATTATAAAGGGGGCATGGTTAATTATGTGCCATCCACATATATCAAATCTTTCAACACAATGTTATCAGAAGTTTGAGATGGAATGTTTTAGCTCAAACCTCGAGACGCCCTCTTGACTGATATTATCTGTTTGTGGTAAACATGGAATAAGAGTAGAATTCCCCCGATATAAGTTATCAGAATTAATATTTGTGCAAACACTTCACAGCTAGCTTAAAAACCGCAGTAGTCGTTGTAACTTCATTCATTGGTGTTAGGTAAGTGTTCTGTCTACACCTTGTATTGTAGGTTGAATGATCATATCACTCTTTTTTGGCCCAGTTGGTAAAATTTGTGAAGACATCTGCACTCAAGTGTTTTTATATTATAAACATTTCTCGGTGATAATAAATGACTCAATATATTTGTTGAATTCATTTTTCAAATATCTGTTCTTAAATTTAGATAAAATGAAAATATCGAAATATTTTTTAAACATTATCGCAGACATATGTAAAGATCTTTGAGAGAGTGGGTCAAAGATTTTTGCCGATTGGTATTGCTTGTCTGCGCCAGGGTTATTTTTATAAACATTCCTTTTATTTGAAAACTCGTCGCCCTTTATTCTTTTTTGAAGATTTCGTAAAATGAGGATCGAATAGAGACATTCATAATTAATTTACTCTATTTAATGATACCTATCAATTTTATCACCAATTATTATTAACTATTGATGAACATTTCATGTAAAAAAATATGGCATTGCTTTGATAATAAAGAGATATGTCATTCATAAACAACAGGTATATTTTGTGTGTTGTTCTTTTGGAAATGCTCGTAACGTTTATATCATTTTACATACTTCCCGATTATCATTTGAAGTGGGATTCCACTAAATTTCGATACTACCTTTTACAAACAAGTCCACCCCCATACCATCTTGCTTTTGAAAGCGATATATTAATTCTTTTTTTTACTTATTCATATTATACACCAGTGTTAATGAAATTTGTATTTAGTACATTTATTAAATTATATATTAAAAAGAGATAAATGGAAAATAATACTAAAGGATAGACGCGCGGGCGTTGATAAAAAAAAAAAGACAATGGGTAACCTGTGATCAAGAGAATAAGCCTGTAGTTGAAAAAGATAGCTTTGGCCATAAATTGATGTGGCCTGTATGGTGGTATGTCGATGGTATTGTACACAATGGACTTATTCCTGATGGTCGTGCAGTTGATGCTGAACAGAACAAATAGCCGAGTATATGGAATTTTGAAGACTCGACTTCTGTTTTGATCAACTGAAAGATTGTACTTCTGCAGCATGCTAGGTTAATAATGCATTGAGCTAGGTTAACAATGAATATAATAAAGGATTTGGAAAGTATTCAAGTTCTACCTCACTCACCTTATAGCCCGGATATTGCGCCATCTAATTATGCATTATTTAGGTGTATGGATACATTTTTAATGTGAAGAAGCTTTGAAACATTCCATGACGTCGAAATTGCCTCTCGAGACCTTTTTTCGCTCTGAACCCCGGGAATAGTACCGTTAGAAAATATAAAACTTGGCAAAAATATTTCTGGCTGTTATTGAAAACGATGATCGCAAAAAAAAAAAAAAATGTTCTTAAATTATTTTTAATGTTTATTATATAAAATATTATTTATGAGAATAAACTTTTTATACATCCTAGTGTTTCAAATTTGAAATTAAAATGAATAAAATAAGTCTAATAAAATGATACAGTGATTTTTCTTCAATTGGAAATACTCAATAATTATATAATTGCTGCATCATCCTTAAATTTGTCTTTCCTGATTTTTCCCTTGGTATTTTGGTGGAATGCTAAGTAAATTAGGGAAGAAAACTAAAGATCGCCGAGAATACCTTGAGGCAATGGGTGCTGTGATATACATTTTCAAAGACTGGCTCCAGGATTCCACCGGCGTGTCAAAGCCAAGGTTTCCTCAAAGATAGGATGTCTCTATAGACAATACTACGACAAAACCGCTCTTCACGCCCCAAGAAAAAGGACGCGAAGGTACTAAGTACTAATTTCCAAGGCTTCGATGGAATCTTTGATAGAATTACTTCAGATCCATGTCAGTATCTACAATATTTGCAAATTTTTAATTAATTGAATATATATCAAATTAAATTATTAATTAAATAATTGCAATTCAATTAAATCGCTGCGTCATCTTGAAGTTTGTCTTTCCTAATTTCCCACTTGGCAATATATAAAAACAGATGTAATAAAATGATATATTTTTATATGTATCTTGATCGATTTCCTGTTCAAGGTGTTCTACTTGGAACTTCAGACATAAAGATGACCTCCCTACTAGCTACCACGTTACTGCTGGCCCTTGGACTCCTCGTCGCTGCTGATGATGTCCTGGATATCGAGACCATGAAGGAATATGAAGATGCACTACGAGATCATCTACGAATCCTCGTGGTAGACCGATATGAAGACTAGTAAGATAATTCTATGTTTATAAAAAATAAAATTAAAATCTGTCGTTGAAATAGGCGTTTTATTTAAACGCCATCTAATAAAAAAACTACTCAAACTAGCGGATTTGGGTCAGAGATAATCAGAGTTAGAGGATGTTGCTTTGATTCAATGTCTCTATTTTAAAATGATATGTGACATTCATATTTTTATGAATATCCCTTTGTGGTATACAAGGTAGGAACCAAAAGTACGCGAACCTTTCGAAATTAATAATTTATTCATAGTATAGTAATTTGAACATCAAATATTTCAAAATAGGAGCGTGAAAAGAGCTGTTGAAATGATAGTTAAAAGTCAATTTTTCTAAGTTTGTCGCATTTTCAATTACTTCTGATGATGATGAAAAGCGCCTCCCTTTTAACGTCGTTTTGTGTTTTGGAAATAAGAAGAAGTCACATGGGGCGATATCAGGAGAGTAAGGAGAATGCGGCAAGACAGATAGAGAGTGTTTGGCTAAATAGTCTTGGAACAATAATTGCTCTATTTGCAGGGGCATTATCATGTAGCAATTTGCATTGTTTTGATTTGAAGAGTTGGTTTCTTTTTCTTCTTATCGCATCACGAAGGGGCAAAAGTATTTATTTGTATGCCTGTTTATTAGTAGAAACCCCCTCTTTATCAAATTCATAATAGACAAGTGATTGATAATCGAAAAACATTACAAGCATCAATTTTCCTTTGGACTTGTCAAGACGAACTTTCTTCATCATAGGAGAACTTGTTGTGTGCCATTCGAGTGATTGCTTTTTGGTTTGTGGATCAAAAAAAAAAAACCATGTTTCATTGCCAGTTATTTTTGTTTTAAATAAATCAGAATCATTATTTACAGTTTAAAATAAATATTTGTAAATTGATAATCTGGTTTCTCTTTGTTGATCTGTTAAATTTAATGGGACAAAACAACCACAAAGTTTTTTCTTGTTTAAATGTTCACCAATAATTTTTTGGCAACTACCATACGAAACTCCGAGTATTTCTGATAGATTACCAATATAATTTTTTCTATCAACAACAAGTGAATCATGTACCTGTCCAATATTGCGATCCGTTGTTAACGTCAATGGCCGACCTGACCTTGAATCATATGCGATTCTCTTACGGCCATCTTTAAAACGTTCATACCAGAAATAAACTTGCGTTTGTGACAATTTTTCGTCTTCATAAGCTTCATTAATTAATGCTGAAGTCTCTGTGAATGACTTTTTTAATTTTACACAAAATTTAATATTTTCCCTTTTCTCAAAAACTATGCATGCGGATTTACTGGCGTTGCTAAATTAAATTTTAGTTAAACTTTGTTCTTTACATAAAATTGATTTTACCTTTTTCAAAAGTTGTTTATATATATATTTTTAATAAATGTTCGCGAACCTTTTGATCCTACAGTGTATATTTTCACGCAATTGAAAATTTATTTTAACTAAAGGCGAATTTATATTTGGACTCGTAGAAAATTTTCGATACTCAAAATAATTGATGGGGAAATGTATAAGGACTAGGTAGACATCAATATCCTCACAATAAATGAGGCTATCATACTATTTTCAACATTGTTATTTCTATATCAGAATAGATTTTGATGCTTTTTTTTTGTATTTGTGTAATGGGAGGTGGCTTGGGTAAAGTTGAACGAGTGTCCGGTGGAATTTATATGTTGGAAAATTTGGGATCTATTGTTTTGGTTTCTGATGCATATTTGATTATCAGTTATTCTGATACCAATTGTTCTACCTGTCTCACCTACATAGCCTGCACTGCATTTGAGCAGATTACAGAGTAAACTGCTTTGTTTTACGTAAGGTCTCTGAGGTGGTTGAACTTTTGTTAGAGTAGTTCTTACATTTGTGACTAGGTTGGGATAATTATAGAAGAAATGGCTGTGCCAAATTTAGGGATGTTTTTTACATGAAGTTGGATACTAATATATATGAATAGGCACATATGTATATAAACAATTTATCTTCTTATAGTTTTTTTATTTTTCTCCTGTGGGGAAAGGCAGTAATGTTCGAAAGCTAGCCAAAACAATTAAAAACCTTGAAGAAAACATTCGCCTTATAGTTTAGCGCTTTTTATAAAATATAAAATATCTAATGAGAGAGAAAACCCTTTTCAATTCGAACATAATAATAATATTTTATTATGATTGAATTTTGAAATATAGAATAATGATTTTTTTTTCATTTCTTTCTTTATGATAAGATATGTTCATCGTTTTTAAAATACGTGACCTTCAACATATTAGGAATGGATAAACAAAGAAAATTCTACCCAAAAGGTTATTTACAAAATTTTGGAGCTTAATTTGCTGTAACATAGTATTTTTTACATTTACCATTGATTATTTTCGAAGGCAATATTCATATTGTAGTAGTTAAATTAATATCTTACTGATGTGTACTCTCTGTAATATCTACGATAATAACTATGCTACCTATGATAATCCATGTGAAACTTTCAGCTGTGGAGCTTGTGAAGAGTTGGCCCCCATATACGCAAAGGTGGCTACATATTTCAAGAAAAATAACCCCGGGATCACTCTTGCTAAGGTCAGTGCATCCTATATCTAACACATGTGACATCATATATTTCAAAAGCATATCAGACAATATCAATATTATGGTGATTTTAAATATTTCTGCATGATTTACAATCGTGAAAAAACCCTTACAATATGACAAACACTTTTTTTAATTACTATAAGAATATTTTAAAAATACAATTTATGAAAAATTAGAAAGTATTATTATTTTAAAAGTAGCTTGAATAAATATTTTTTGAAGCTAGGTTATAAAAATTTAAATTCTGCAATTAGAAATAAACGATGAATAGGTTACAAATTTAAATTGTGTCGAAAAATTTTTCTACGAATATATATGGAGTAATATTAAAATAATATATAAACAAGCATTTTTATTATTATATATGCAATATAAAATAATATAAAATACAAATTAATACTTATTAACTGATTTACATCTTGAGTACAGCTGAATTGTGGGAATGTCCCGGAGTATTGCCATGATGCTCCTTACGTACCCTATGTGACTGCCGTCACGCCAGAGAAAATATATATTTACAAAGGAGATTATGATTACGGTGAGTATTGACCTTAGTATAAAACGTAAAAACCATTAATATTATAATACAATCATGCTATTTTTCAGCATTGAACTTCCTTTTACACTGGAGAGGCTATCTATTACATTTCTCATTGACTTTGTACATGAGTATTCAACATATTCTTAAAGCGAGGTTGATCTTTCTCATCCTAATTTTGATAGCTATCAAACAATTAAGCTTATCATTTTACAAATTTCACTGAAGCATATTCGAGGCTCTATATTAGTAGAATGAATATAAACACCAACCTTCCAAATTAACTCTGTGAGCCATTATTTTAGTTATATAGTGTATAGCAGTATTTTCGCAGTGTATCATCATCCTAAGATGTGTCTTAGTGTATGTTCTGTCGCTATTCTATATTGTTCAACCAGTACCGATTTTTAGAGACAGAGAGCTTTGCCAAGAAGTTTTGTCATTTTGTACTGATTTTGTAAGCCGCCAAAAAGGAATTACTAACTAAATTAGAAGTCATTTCAATGAATTATCAATGATTAATATAATATATATTGTTTGTTTAGTTAGGA